>JAVLUZ010000111.1:0-134939 GCA_036768485.1 Mermis nigrescens
TCTTAGCTTTTTGCTTATACGCATTCATAAGCAAGGCAAGCAAAATGATAAGTATCTTTGCAAGATTTGATAAGTAAAAAGCAATTTTATAAGAAAATTAGCTGCTTGTTGCTTACAAGCATGAATAAGCAAACTTATAGGTCATAGTATGCATTTTCGCAAGACAACTTTTTTGCTTGTTTCTGCTTGCAAGCACTGACAAGCAGAAGAGCAAGATAAGTTTTAAATATATCTACGGATATACAGTGACGTTTTATCAGACTGACCAGAAATGATTTGGAATGAAGTCAAATACTTGTAGGTACAGAGTCTGATTACTTTAACTTTATGGTTTTCTCTTGAATTCAATTAATCCGCATGCGTAAGGCCACAAAAATGGTTAAACGGAAATTTAATAAAATTGAATTAAAATTAAGTCAATTTAATAAAATGAGTCTATTGAAATTTTCACAAGCGTACGAGTTACGGCTAAGCAACTCCAGTGATGCAGAAAATATTGCTAAAGCAAGTGGTGCACCTGCCAGTCTCCTCATAAGGTTATTTAATGTGTATTATTCATCCTCCTCGGCTTTTTTCAAGGAAGGCTTGTATACATAAACACGCTGAGCCAATCGTGCTTATAAGTCATGAAAACAGGCCAAAATTCTTACAAAAATAATTAAACGCTTGTAGTTTTATTCAGCAATCCAAAATCTTGTAAGACGTTGAAAGTCTTAGCCAACCTTCAGCTATCGGAAATTTTTGAAAACTTCATAAGGACTAAATAAAATGTGCTGGGTTGCTGCCGTTTTTGGTCCGAAATTCGCATTTTCACGTCAGAAATAGCTTTTTAATGAGTACACACAAAAATCGTGGTGGTGATCATTCCTGGGTGTGGGGGTTTTGGGGGCATGCACCATAAGTGGGCAGCTCCAAAGTTCTGGGGAATTCAAAATTTTTTGAGAGTCGAATATTGGCCTAAAAATGGTGCTATGATGAAATACACCATTTTTGAACGTTTCTCGTCGAGCTATATCGATTGGCATCAAAAAATCCAAAAAATCATAAAATTTTTCAAAAATGATTTGTGGGGTATTGTTGGGCTTACCTGGGCGCGGGGGTTTGGGGTATGCATCCCCCAGAAGGCAAGTACCCAACAAGAAATGGCAAATACCCAACAATCCCCCCAGAATTTCAGTTTTTGGAATTTTGTTTGCTTTTTTCGAGTTTTTTTATGCCAATCGATAGAGCTCGACGAGAACCGTTCAAAAATGGTGTTTTTTCGCCAAAGCACCATTTTTAAGGCCAATATTTGACTTTAAAAAATTTTGCACCCCCCAGACCTTTGGAGCTCCCACCTATGTTGTTGATTATTTCCATTTTCTTGTTATGCATTTGGCCATCTGGGGATTCTTACCCCCACCCCGCCCACATGTGGTATGCACCTCCAGAAAGCAAAATGCCTAACATGAAAATAAAAATACCCAGCAATACCGCCAAAATTTCAATTTTTGAATTTTTTGCTTTTTTCATGATTTTTTGATGCCAATGGTTGACGAGGAATGTCCAAAATGGTGTTTACTTTGCCATAGTACCATTTTTAAAGCCAATATTTGACTTTAAAAAATTTTGCACCCCCAGAACTTTGAAGCCGCCTACCTACAGTCGTGCTGATGCTGCTTTTGGTCATATGTCTGAAATGAAGAAATTCAGCCTATGGTTTTGATTTCCAAAAAAGAAAATATAAATGGAGATATATTGTAGGTACCTATATTACAATAGCAAAGAAAAATGCTCCGATGGAACAAAAAAGATGAATATACTTGGAATTGTGGATTATTAAGGATGTAAAAGGAGGGGACTGACTAGGAAAAATCTACCTAAAGTCGCAAAATCTGCTAAAAATCAGACTTTCTCTAAGCAACGCAAAAAATCGATGTATATTCTGCGGCCTCTAAAAAAGTGTCTTTTTTGAATAATGTTCGAAGTTTCAGATAAGAGTGTACGAAATCTATCAAGGTTACTTTTTTAAATTGCTGGCACCTGATTGATAGAAAACTAAGAGGTATTGTATTTAAAGTTGTTTTATTTTGTTATGAGCATTATAGCAAGCAAAGCAGGGGCCGATTGATTAGTGCACACAATCGTTTCGGACATGCTAGTGTATCTACATTTAGTCTGTTTCAAGTCAACTTACGCGTCTCCTACTGTTTTAAACCAACCATGTCTCCAATTGTCTTCAATGTTTGCTATTTCATTCAATTGGCTCAGAAGACTGTTAGTTTCCTCAATATCATTTCCCATAGCTACTGCATAGCTAACGTGCTGCTTTTTCAATCATTTTTATGGTTAAATATTTATTTTAATCCGTTGGCCGCAGAATATACATCGATTTTTTGCGTTGCTTAGAGAAAGTCTGATTTTTAGCTGATTTTGCGACTTTAGGTAGATTTTTCCTAGTCCCCTCCTTTTACATCCTTAATAATCCACAATTCCAAGTATATTCATCTTTTTTGTTCCATCGGAGCATTTTTCTTTGCTAGTACCACACTTTTAATTTGTATGATTTGAGTACATCAGTCAGTAAACACATACAGTAACATGCCATTATGACAGCAGTCCAAGAACACGGAAAACAATACTGTTCTTAACATCAGCATTATCCTTTTCAAACAAGACAACCTTACATTATTTTAACAGATCAAAGTTTTTCAGCATTAACTTTACGCAAATATCAAGTGTAAGGAACACTAACGCTCAGATTTGGAAGTAAAATAAATTTGTAGTATAAACCACATTTTAACAACATATGATTAGTGCAAACTTCACACAACTACTAGGTGTAGAGAAAACTAATAGTCAGATTCTCAATTCTGATTTTACGTAGAACATTTTGAAAAAAATTAAGCTTCCGTAAGGCTCTAGAACAAGAGTTCAGTTAATAGGCAGTGTAAACTTTACACAACCACAGAGTTTAAAGAAAATTTCAGTCGGATTCGTAATTCTGATATTACGATCAACATTTATGAAAAAATTAAGTCTCCACAATGGCCCAAGGACAAATAAATATCAGATGTATTAACATAGACTCAAGCTACGTTCACTTCGCTTACTTAACCCGAATCTCAAGCTTATGCGCTCAAACGGTGGTTCTCGCCCTTTTTTAGGAGGTCGATCACCAGCCGGCGATTCGGGGGTAAGCGGCCCGGCCTAATTCAAGGTAGCCCGTCCCTCTACCCACGCACCTATTGAAACTTCCTTACTTAACCCCTTTGAGATAAAGTACCTAATTAAAGTAAGTTCCCCGGAAACCTAATTCAGGGCTCAAAAAGATTATTATTTAACTTGTTTTGGACCGAATTCCGGTGCTTGAAAATATTAATGGTTCCTAAGTATAGTGTAGCACAAGGACAGAATTCAACAGCACGGAAATTCAACCGAGCCTAGCATCGTTAATTAAATAATTAATTTTTACAATATTTTTTGGACAGAAAAATTATGAAGCAATTAAAAAGCGACAACATGGAGGATACATGCTGCTGACCGTCGTGTTACGCTAATCGGGTAAAATCAGACAATGTAATTGAACAAGGGCACAAAGCCCTGCCAAAGGCATACAACAAATGATGCCAATTGGCACAAACACGAATGATTAAAAACAAAGCGTACGGCGAAAAGAAGCGTGCACACTACGCAGGAAACCTAACAGACGAGTTCTGCAGCCAAGCAGATAAAAAGGCACGTACGGAGTCTGCTCACATACGGCGACGAAAAGAAAAAAGATACGCTCAGCGCGGAAGCTGGTGGAGAGGCTCTCAGGCTCAAAAACTAATTGTAAAATGTAAAGTCTTAAAGAGCCGTCAAAACTGCGCTCGCACGCAGTTTTAACTGACGCGGAAAAAGAGGCGTAACAACACGAACCAACAGATATGAAAAGGATCTATGAATACGACTTTAGGCCTATGGGCAAAAGCTTACGGTAAAGGTATGTACAAACGAGACAGGCACAAATATGAGACACACACATATGATCTTTTAACACTCGTAAGATATGATAAGACACATATCAATGCGTACTCAAGTCGCATTAAGCCCGAGTGCCCATTTTCCTATCCCGGATTTTGATTGAAAATATGTGGGGGAAAGGAATGAAAAATATGATAATTTTCAGGGAAGGTGGTCCCGGGCGACTCGCTTAAGCATTGTGCTTAACGGTCGTGTACGTGCGAATGGAAATTGAGCACAAGAATGTACATCTGGGGCGAATTTATTTACACTCCACTTTCTCTGTTCAGAAGTCGGGAGAGGTCGAATAGGATAAAAATAAAGTACTTTCTTAGGGGTGGCGAACAAAAACATGGAGTGAAGAAGTCGGGAGAGGTCGAATAGGATAGAAATAAAGTACTTCTCAAGGGGTGGCGAACAAAAATATGGACAAACACGTATTTTTCACTGTCCACCACATTGTAAACTTTAAAAATCTGAACCGAACGCCCTATTGAGTGTAAATAAATCCGGTTTGGGCCAGTTTGTAGCCCTTCGATTGTAGTACGTTTGTGTAAGCCAAACTTATGTTCCGCAAAATATTTGATATGATTTACCAATTAAATACGAAAAAACCTGTTTTTTCGCCTATTTTACACCTCAGATTTCGAACTTTACACCCCATAAACAACTCAATATTGCGTTTTTTTGAACGCGATTTGCTTCGACGTGTAGCCCTTAAGAGTTACTTTATTTTTATCTATTAAAATTATCTTAACTCATAACCGAAAAAGTTGGCAGAGAAATCTTGGACAAAAGCTGTTTTTTTACTCATCCACTAGAGTGTAAAGTTTAAACCCCTGGTACTGTGTATTGATTGTAGAAAAGTTTGAAGGTCAGATTCGTTATTCTGACCTCACAGAGAACATTTTTCAAAAAAATTCATCATCCACAACGCTCTGGGCGGAAAAAATTTTTTCTGTGTAAAGTTTACACCTGCACTAATTACGCAATATTGATTGTAAAGAAACAAAATAAATTTTGACGTGTAGCGCTTAAAACGAGGCAGATTTAAAAGGTAGTTACCACGTTCTTTCTACTAAGTGGAGAATATGGCAGGGAAAAAATATTTTTTGTCTCAGACTCTTTACAATAAGCCGCCTCTAAATTCGAAAATATTACTTTTTAAGAAAAAATAAAAAAAGTTTCTCCTATATTTTATAACCGTCTGCCTTTTGAAACCAATCAGACTGCATAGAATGTAAAACTGAGTTAGATATGCTCTTGCACATGAAAACAGTAAAAAAACCGTCTATTTTACACTCCTGTGCAACAACCAATGAGTGTAAAGAAATTTTAAGACCAGATTCGTAACCTACTAATTAGGGAAAACATTTTATAAAAAAAAATTCATCATACACGACGCTACGGGCGGAAAAATTTTTTCAGTGTAAAGTTTACACTTGCACTAATAACGCAATATTGATTGTAAAGAAACAAAATAAATTTTGACGTGTAGCGCTTAAGACGAGGCACATTTTAAGGGTAGCTACCACGTTTTGTCTACCAAGTGGAGAATATGGCAGGGAAAAATTTTTTTTGTCCCAGACTCTTTACAATAAACCGCCTCTTAATTCGAGAATATTACTTTTAAAAAAATTTAAAAAAAGTCTCCCCTAGATTTTTTAACCGTCTACATTTTGAAACCAATCAGACTGCATAGAATGTAAAACTGAGTTAGATTTGCTTGGCCACATGAAAACTGTAAAAAAAAACAGTCTAATTTACACTCCTGTGCAACAACCAATGAGTGTAAAGAAATTTTAAGACCAGATTCGTAACCTACTAATTAGGGAAAACATTTTAAAAAAAAATTGGCCCTCCGCAAATTATTTGAATTTTTGATGTAAACTTTACACACTCACGACGCGCTCGGTATTGAGTGTGAACAAGAAAAAAATGGGGGAACTAAGTTTTTTTATTATCTACCTTTTAAAAAAACCGCACCTCTCAGATGTGTGCCGTTATAGCTGTGAGGGGGGACACAAATTTCGCACTCGCTGTGTTAAACATATAAGAAAAAAGGGTGGCCAAGCATATTAAAGGTAGCGCTATCGCGCTACCTATGATGAAAATTCAAAGAAAATTTGACATATAAGCCCAAATTGTTTTTTGTCCACCTATGTATATAGCTGCCCCCATGTTTATCTTGAAGCTGTGAGGGACATACCTACATACATAAACAAGATTTAAACTTTAGACGCTTTTAATTATGCACAACCAAGTTGATGTTGTCAAATTTTGGGCAATTTTTAAAAAAATCTTATACTTGCTTATAAGCACTCCTCTTTGCTATTAAACCCGTGAAGATTATGTTTCAAGTTCATATCAAGTAAATTCAAAATATCACGATTATCAAGCAGCGCACACATGCCTGACTTGGAGCATCTTGCACAATAATGCAGATGTAGATGTGACTGCGAGAGTTACACGTATAGGCGAACTTGCCTTAGCAGTTCGCGGTAGCCATCACATAGCCCACAGTACACTATCGTATATAGCTACTAGTATTGGCTATGTGATGGCTACCGCAACTGCTAAGGCAAGTTCGCCTATACGTGTAACTCTCGCAGTTACATAGATGTGTATTTGGTGGTTGTGCTCAGTGCATTGTAACTAAGACCGGCTGCCAAGACTTTTTTGATCAGCATTGCATGTGCTTCTAAGCACGTGCAAGAATATGCATATATGTAAGATGCTTGCACGTTTTTATAAGCAGTCAGCTGGGATCTTGTAGAACTGCTCGCAGGGCAAGCAAAATTATAAGTAAGCTTGCAAGATGAAAATTCTTGTAAGATTCGGATAAGCAAGGTCTTACAAGCATTTCAATAAGATTCCAAATTTCTTGTACGTTTGCTTGTAAGAATTACGTTTTCCTGTAAGTTGGCTAGTAAGCACATGACAAGCAAAAGGTACATCACTTGCAAGAAAACTAACAAGCATTTCTATAAGATCAAAAAAAATTTCTAAAATTGAATTCTGGGGGGAGGTATTTTGATTTCTGGGGGGTATTTTGGTTTCTGGGGGGTGCATACCCCCAAACCCCTACGCCCAGGTGTGGTCATGACTGAAGGTATGTAAAATTAGCTGGACACATTTACTGCGCGCAACAATATCACATATGTGACAACTTCATCCAACATCGACGAAATGAAGACCGCAGGCAATAGTCTTCGTCGAATTTTTCGTTTTTCGACGCTGACCATCACTCGGAGGATAAAAAATGGTAAAAATTCTGCAGAAATACATAAATTTTTAGTGCTCGAACCCAAAAACAAATGAATTTTGAATCTCTTAATTTTTATTTTGATTTATAATTTTTAATTTACGTATAAAGCCGTGTGAGGGCGCTTGATAACTATAGTCTGTTTCATTTATCCGAGAGCTTTTTCAGTAAATGTTTTCGGAGGCTACAGTAACCCTTTTTCTTATTTACTGTAGGTCTCTAGATCTCACTGTAGCTACGTAGCAAAGAAGGGTTTATCAATTACATTTTTTGCGGCATAACTAATTATAGTATTCCAACAGATGAATCAACTTACAGATAGAATCACGCATTCAGTTTATCCTAAGTTGACTCTTTAAACACAATAGACTAAGATGCTAAGAAACTCCACGAATTTCCGCATAGCTCAGTGGTAGAACATCCGCTTGTAGTCGAAGCAACCCGGGTTCGATTCCAGCCGACAGCTTTTATTTAGCGCACTTACTGTAGTATGTCCCAGCGCTGATTAAATGCCTAAATTAAATTTATATGGACGGATTAGTGCATTTAAGATGGAATAATTCCAGCCACTCGCCCTCAATGAGCTGATTTGCCCAATTACAGTAAATCGTCTTGTTTCGCCTACTGTAGCCCTTAAAAATTGACTTAAAAGCTCTCGAATAAATGAAACAGACTATAGAGACCGAATTTTGGTGCGCAAAAAATTGTTGATTGTGTGCAAGGTGTGTGCACAAAAAAGAGGCAATTGTGTGCTTAATTGCGTGCAAAAATTCATGGATTAAACAATAAACCTCGTTTATTCAAACAAGAATTTGTTAAATGTGATTACGTTATACATTTCCATATTCTGAAATGTTAAATTTTGATGACCATCAGACAGAATCGCTTTGTACTGTGAAAATGATCGTTCCACGTCTCCAGACACAAGGGGGCGTACAAAGTGTTCCACCCTTTGTCTGAATCTTTTTCATTCACAAATTGTTCGATGTCTGGGTTTTTGCTCAAACCAATATGGAATTTTTGCATCAAAGATCCATCCAAACATTTTGAAGCATCCAAAAAATCTTCCACTGCATTTCTTTTGTCAAACCTTGCGTCTCCAAATTTTTCTATTGAATCCGGTAAAAATCCAAGCGTTGCCATGTTGAAAAGTTAATCTTTAAGCGTCTTTGCTTTGATCAAAGATTTTGCCTTGCTAACAGCAACTGCATCAACTGCCAGGGCGGTCAAAAAATCTCGGATTTTGGCATAGTTTTGGCAATAACAAATGGCACACTGAATCCAGGATCCCCGTCTTGTAACAATGACAATGGGTGGCAAAATTGAACATCGAAATAAAGCTTCTGCGTGCAAAATTCCGAAAAAGCATGAATTGTGTGCAAAAGTACTTGAACGTGTGCAATTATGTGCAAAAGATAAGGCTCCGCTGCTTCAAAAACAGTGTATTTATGCTTCTCTTGCTTTTCTCCATACAGGCGAGTAAAACAAGAAATTGTGTGCTGCACACAAAAATCCAGTCTCTATTCATAACACTCAAACTTATGTAATTCTGAGCAGAACGCGCTATTGACAGGCAGGCACGTAATATAGTTGGCCTTCTTGATTCATTGGGGAGCGAGAATTTCGAAGCCTTGTCTCGACAAATGCCAGGAAATAGGCAAAAACATATTCTTATATTTTCGAGCGTTTTTTGGCGTATTTCATTGAAAAATCAAATTTTATTTCAGTTACATATGTTCTAAGAGCAATTTGTTGTTGTAAAATTTTGATCTTCCTAGGTCAGAATTATAATTTAAAGTCACCTTGGCGGTCTCCTAAATGCACTTAACGAATTGTCAACTTGAAATTAATTTTTTGAAAAACAAATTCGGATAGCCGACCCGACAATCTCGATCTACTTGCCAAACTGTGGAGCGGTTTCCTCCATTCTCACTCAGCCACGTTGCGATCACACCTATGCATGGGGGGTTTTGGGGTATGCACCCCGAGAAACCAAAATACCCCCAGAAATCAAAATACCCCCATAATTCAATTTTTCAAATTTTTTTCGTTTTTTTCGCCATTTTGATGTTAATGGATAGTGCTCGATCAGAAACGTCGAATTTTCGCCATACTACCATTTTTAAAGCAATATTTTGACCTTGAAAAATCTTTCACCCCCAGAATTTTCTTGCTGCCCACGTATGGTTGCGATTCTCATGCCATTCATTAATTCAGTACGTAAGCAACTCTTTGCTGAATTTGTGAACAAAGTTTGGAAATTAGGGCATGTTTGCAAAAATTTTTAGGCGAAAAAGTGAGGGAAGATTAGGCTTTTACATTAAACTGAATACAACGGTATAAGATCGTAAAAAAACTTTTGAGCTTGTAATGTATCGCATACATGCTGTCGACATAAAAATCATAAAAGCACACAAAGTAGGTATGCAATCATCTTGCGGAGTGATAATATAAAACGACTTAAACTAAGTGAAATAAAGAAATAAAGCGATCAGCTCATAGAAGCAGCAGCATAAAGGACGGAAAAATGTTCAGAAATAACGAATAAAATGCCGATATAACAAAAAGCATCGATCGGTATTGCAAGCTTTTCGAACCGACGCAAACGAAAGGTGTTATAATACACAAAAAAACTGAGCTCTTGTTCACTGGAGGCCAAAATTGTCAAAAAAAGATTTGGATGGCTTAGATGATTAAAAACAAACATATGTGGGGAGCGCCTGAATTTTGGGATATGAGGGACCCAAAAACTTTAAAAATCACCAGAATTCAAAAAGCGAAACAGATAATCGGATTTTTATAACTCTTTTCTGTTTTTTCCACAATTGCTGATTTAAATGAACAGAACTTGATGTAAAACGTCGAAAAATGGTGTTTTTACAGGCAGGACTGCTTATGTTGGTTGTTTTTGACCTCTGATAAATTTTTACCACCCTTGTAACCCTCAGAAATCCTAAAATTTTGGCAACATCGAGGAACGGCAGAGCCGAGGAAACCACGTATGGACTTAGGTGGGGAGGGGTAGACCGCACATGGGCGTGGGCGTCTAAACCCTCAGAATCCGGCGGAACCCTTTCCCAACATGGTTAAGTCTCCGCCAGAATTGCATTTTTGTTCTATTTTTGGCAATTCAGCCCCGTCCTCATAGGTGAGCAGCAACAAAATTCTGGGAAGGGGGGGGTGCAAGATTTTTCAAAGGTCAAAAAGTGGTCTTGAAAATGGTGGGGTAAGGCGAAAAAACTATCTTTCAACGTTTCTCATTGAGTACATTAGCATCAAAACATTGCGAAAAAAATTTTTGAAAATTTCATTCTGGGGAGGTATTTTGATTTCTGGGGGGGGGGTATTCGGCCTTCTGGGGGGTTCATATCCCCAACCCCCCACGCGCACGTGTGCGTTCTACTCTAAGACTTTAAGTGCCATGCCGCCACCCGTGTGCGGTTTGGACACTCCCTAGAATCTGACAGATCTCAAAATCGATAGACTTCAACAACTGGATTTTTGGTTGTTTTTTTAGCTTTTTTTGTTCTTTTCCCCATCCACACCCCCAGAATTTAATCGCAGCCCATTTATGGCGGAAACCATACACGGGCAGCAGCCAAATTCTGAGGGGAGGATCCGATGGTACGAAATAGCCGAAAATACCAGCAAAAACTCAAAATCTGATGGTGTATCGATTTTTTGTGGGGGGGGGGTGGGGTTCAGTCCAGATCTCCACGCCCATGTCTGGTGAACCCCTTCTAAGTTTTTCAATTATCGATTACTTAAATTTCAAAATTTTAGTTTCGCACCGAGCTTGACGAGAAACGCCGAAAATGATGTTTCTGTCCCTTGAATCTTTTCCAAACATGTTACATTTACAGACCTCCAAAAAATTTTAACCTTCCTCCTGTAGAATTTGATGGCAAGTTTAAAATCTCGAATCGTCATGCATCTAAGAAAAAAAATTAAGTTGGCTACGTATGTAATCCGCAAACAGTTGTCTACAGTAAGCTACAAGCGCAATAATGAGCTAAATCGCAGATGTACGTTTTCAAAATTTTCGCCTTTTTATTTTTAAAATTTTAAATTTAATTTTCGAATTCCAAATTTTTTTAATTTTCGCTTTTGTTATCGCGGATTTTCTTTGGATGACGAGATTTGGCGAAAGGGAGATAAAAGAGGCAGGCTTTCGATAGCGTCCGACCCACCCGCCGTTCCTTCCACATCGGTTTCTTCGGGATGCTCGCAAATGGACGTTAGCCTGGCTATAATGGGCACACCGCTGTCCAAGACGTCGACATTCAATTTTTTGCCCTTAAATGTACAGTATTTAGAATTTTTTTAATTTTCAAACGTTAAAATTATGTCGACAGATCGAAATTTGCAACCCAAAATCTGGGCAGACGGCCGAAGTTTGATGAGCTAAACTTCTGAACCGGGCTGGCCTTCTGAATTTGAGGAACGAAAATTTTGAACTTGATTATCCCAGCAAGTATTCAAGTATTCTTAATAGTAAGAAGTCATCAATACGAGAAAGAAGGAAGAAAGAAGAAAATGAGGAGAAAAATAAATAAGTAAATAAATAAATAGATAAATAACAAAGCAAATGCTAAATAAAAAGAAAAGATAAAAAATCAACAACAAAAAATAGATTGGTAAAAATAACGAAGTTTTTGAGCCTTTCACAACCGTATCTATGCAATGAATAAATTTGAAAAATGACTCTATTTGAATCGTATTAAAAATTAGGCTGTATGCAAACAAATAGGCGCGAAGAGCCCGAAAATTTCAGAGCTTACTAGTTAAAAGTGTGCTAAAATCCATTCGAGCGGTCTTTCAGACGAGTTTAATGAATTTTCCATCTCTTTCCTTTGGGACAATTGTGAAAAATACTCATTCTTCTAATATTTTGGGGCGCTAGTCCCCTCTACTCCCCACACACCGTCCACAAGGACAGCAGTGGCGGATTAGGGATTTTCTGACAGGAAAGGGAGGGCGAACAAAAAATTTTTCTAAAAGTGTCGAACATTGTCCGATATGCTCAAAGTACCGGATTTTTGCTGTCTTTTGATAGGCAGAATCAGGCCCGTATCCAGGATTTTATTCCTGGGAATGGGGACAAAACTTGGAGGTCAGATATCTCGAAAACCATTTACAAGATGGGCAAAAATAAAGGCATTTTTGAGCGTGTCTCAATGAGCTCTACGCAAAGTTGAAGAAAGATTTCAAATTTTATTTATTTTATACTCATATTACACAAACCTATCGTTTGAACAATCTAAACAACTTACCTGTCATCGTTCAATCGACGAATAATTTCTTAACTTCTGTCTTTAGTTCATTTTTGTAATTTACAGAGAAACAATTCAGAAAATGAATGATTCGGCGTGAAGCGCCAAAAAAATTTGGCATGCTCTAATACCTAACTCAAATTTGAGCGGTTTTGGGCGGGCTGAAAGACAAAAAATATAGATAAACGATAAATCCGGTGCGAAGCGATGGAAAATTATGAGTTTACTAGCTCAAAAGTGCGCTAAAGACCTGTTTTGGTGGTGTTCTAGACCCACTTCGAGAATTCATTTTTCCTTTAGGGGACCCTTGTTGTCTTAAGATTTCTTTTTAATTTCCGGTAAGGGGGCGGTCCCCCGCCCCTCTGAATACGAGCTAGGACAGAATGATTTCTGATGCAAAAAAATCTCAAGTTTTATTATAAAAAACTCGCAAAATTAATGCAGAAATCGACACAAATTGCCGAAAAACCACTCGAGGGCTACAAAATCTTTGTTCTGTACAAAAAATACTCTTCTGATGTAAATTTAAGTTTCCTAGAGCGCCAAGAGAGTCAGTAAATGTCATTAATAAGTATTATCACAGAGCTAGGCGCCGAAATAATTTCAAAAATCATGATAAAAAAGGCTCAAATCATCAAAAAATACACATCTATTCCTCATGGCGCCCAAATATTTTTTGACGACAGGGGCGGCGGTCAACCCCGCCCCTCTGAATCCGCCAGTCAAAGACAGCCGAGATTCTGGAGATGATAGGAAGATCTTCAAATGATTGGAAACGGACCGAAAAGGGGCAAAAGTCATTTGATTTTAGACGTTCATCATTAAATTCACCGAAATAAAAAAATAAAAAATTGGGAACGAGAAAAATTTCGTAAACTTGAGTTCAATCTTGCTACGGCTGTCGGAGACTGCCGGGAGCTAACCAAATCAGGCCTAGAATCGAAGAACTTTCAAAAATAAAAATCAAATTAAAAAATTAAATTTAATTAAATAATTATAAAAATTAAAAACCCGTAATTAAAATTAATAATAATCCTAAAATTGTATGAGAGAATATTAAGATTATCAAAGGTAACAGATGTACAAAAATTGATCGTCAGGTCTCGCCAAGAATTTTTTTAGATTTGGCTAGTTTTTTATCCAAAAATAGCTTCCAAAACTAGCAGAAATGGTAAAATAGCGTAAAAACTGAGTTAAGACACAATTTCCGAATGATACTTCTAAAGACAAGCTTTGATTTCCAATCATTTTAGCCTTTATTTTGTTTAAGATCCTCAGAAAATCTCTTATATTTCCATTGTAGGGGTATAGAAATCCTAAACCCGTCACTTGCATGCGCGATATGGACTTACCAGAATCCAAAAGACTCACAGCATCAATGAAGACATCCAAACATCATTTTTCCGAATTTCAAAGCTTTTTCTTTTTTAGACTCAAAAACGATAGGAACGCGTCGAAAATACATTTTCCGGCTTTTCTGATGATGTTCTTTATTTGTAGAACATAAAACTTTCCAAAAGATTGAAATAAGTAGAAAAAATGAATATATGGCGCGATGCGCCGGAAATTTGACATTTTCGAGCCAAAAGATCGCTAAAACCTGAAAGTCAAAATTTCTGACGGGATGAAAAATTTCTGAAGGGGTGCGCACACGCAGCGACTGAAAACTTTGGGAGAGGATATTAAATTAATTAATTTATTAATTTATTATATTTTTTATTATTTTTATGCGGGGAGGTGAATGACCTCTAATTTCGGCTCAAAAATGGCCAAAAAACACCTAAGAACGGGAAAAACGCGAATTTTGGTCAAAAATCGAAGCGGGCCTAAGGGGAGAGGGTCAAAATCCATGTACGGGTGGTACCGAGAGTGGCGACGTTCTGGCTTGCTCAAACTCGTCGGTCGATCTGGCGGACTGTTGACGCGAACCGACAATGAACGACGGCTTAGCGGCGGCGAAGTCGCCATCGGCGTCACCCGATGACGTCATCGCTGCGGCGGCGGCTGCAGCGGCTCCGGACGGCGGCCGCCGGTCGCCGCCACCCCCACCGCTGACGACACTAACTAGACGCCGGAACACCCGCCACCGATTCGATATCGGCGACGGCGGCGGCTGGCGGCTCGACAGACTAAGCTGCGACGGGACGGTCGATAGAGCGACGGCGCTGCCGCCGTAGGCTTTCGTCGACGACAGACCGTCGGGACCTGGCGTGGCGGCGGCGTCACGCGCTAATTGCGCCTGTTCGTCGCCACTGGACGAATTTTAAGGCGATTTTTATAAAATGAATTTTTTCAGTATTTTTTCTGTATATTTTTTTGGTAAATTTCGCTCTATTGCAATTTAGCCGCCATTTAATTTAAATTTTCTACGTGGGTAAACACCAATCGTCTAATTAATCTAATTGCTGGAAATATGGCACTCAATGTACATTTGAGGTGAAGATGGGGCCGCCCACCCGATCGGACGGCCGCTTTAAATTCAAACTTTCCTTATCCCTCCCCTACCCGCCGAATGATTGGCACTCTTGCGATTCCTGGCCATTTTTTGTTGCTTTTCTGCCATTTTTCTTGACAAAAATTGAAGGTCAAGTAGCCCCTAAAACGGCAGACTATCCCAAACGAAATATTGAGTTGTTACGTGTCCGCAACTCACGCTTCGTCCACAGCAGATCCCTTAAAAGACTGAGTCCTTAGACCCGCCGACTCGTCTGTGTGTGGTAATTCGGTTTCGGATCCACTGCCCCAATGCAAATCCTTCTCCAGAGGGGGCAGTTTATTGTAATTCGTATCCACGACAGAGTAGGACAGCTGAGTAACAAGAGAGAGTGGCTATTATAAATAGATTGATAACGTAAAAATAAGTTTAATTTCCATAAAATTTTGCAAAAAAACGATTGAAAAAAAGACAAAATTATTAATTAAAATTTTAAATTTAGCGGAATTTAGCAAACAAGTAAATTTTCCAAATTTTCAACATTATCGTAATTTCATAAAATAATAATAACAAATTATAATAATCAGTAACAAATAATATTTTCTTAATTATTAACAATAATTCTATTGAATATTATTATTACATATTATGACTTCATCAATCTCTATCGGATTTAGAGGGGGCGAAGGGAGAGGAGGCGGCGGCCCCCACAACGGTTGTCAAAAAATTTTTGGGCGCAACGAAGAATAGATGTGTATTTTTCGATGAAATCAGCCATTTATATAATGATTTTTCAAATTTTTCGGCGCTTGGCGCCGGGATAGTACTCGTTAAAGACATATACTGACTCTGGCGCTCAAAAAATTAATTTAAATCAGAAGACTGGTCTTTGTACAAAGCAAAGATTTTATAGCTCATACAATGATTTCTAGAATGTTTTATGGGCGATATACGTCAATTTATGCATTAATTTTGCGAGGTTTCACTTCAAAAAAATTTAAGAAATTCCAAAAAATTTTATATTCTTTTTACATCAGAAATAATTCTGCCAATCAAAAGAGAGCAAAAACACAGTACTTTGAGTATAATACACGAATTTTTGGACAATGTTTGACATTTTTAGGAAAATTTTGGGTTCCGCCCCCTGTAAGAAAATCCTGTTAATTATCACACTTATAAATTAATTATTATCTTTATAAATTTTGAGTCCCGCCCATTGTCAGAAAATCCTGTTATCAATAAAATGTCATTTATCAGTAATTATTATAATTAATTATTATCTTTATAAATGCATATAGGCTGATTTCAGTTAGTCGCAAAACTAGTGGAACTCAGGAATTGCGGCGAATATGTGTCATTAAAAACCTGCAAAAAATATTGTAAAATGCCTGAAAAATATCGCAAAAATATTTTACGACTATTCGTGAATAGATTTAAATCCAGAAAACGAGGATGATCAGGATGAAGAATAAAAGATGAAGCAATTAATGAGAAATCGCGAGTAGATAAAGATAAACATCCGCTTCGTAAATACGAGGGGCGGTCTGAAAGTTTTGCAAACTCATATATTAATTTACACCCCTAACTTTATTTACACATTTTTACATACATCAACATCTAAGTAGTTACTGTATAAAAATTAGACTTTCCTCATTTGCCCTTGATGCACTGCAAATTTTTGACTGAGGCAAGGTCTGGAAAATGAGCGAAACTTGCAAATTTGAACAACGGGCAGTGATTAAGTATCTTACGAAATTCAGGAAGAATGCAAGAGAAATCAAAGCCGACTTGCACAAAGTTTATGGAGACTATATACCATCATATGCCACAATTACAAGATGGGCAGCTGAGTTCAAGCAGGGGCGAGAGTTTAGAAGATGACCCAAAGAGTGGACGCCCAGCAACTGCAGTCAATGATGAAAATGTGGCTAAAGTAGAAGAATTGGTCAAGGAGGCCAATCGTCGAATCAAATTGAAACAGTTAGAAGCAGCATTAGGGATTGATCGGGCAGCATTGGTTTCTATTCTACACGAACAACTGGGACTTTCAAAGATTTGTGCTCGATGGGTCCCAAAACTCCTCACACGTGAACAAAACGAAGTCCGATCAAATTTGTGTTTGGAGCTCATGCACCTATAAGATCGCAATGCTGATGAATTCCACACTCAAATCGTGACTGGCGATGAGAACTGGATATTTTGGCACGATCCAGAAACAAAGGCAATGTCAATGCAGTGGCTGCCCAAAGGATCAAGGCCGCCTGTCAAGGTCAAAGTTCAACGCTCAGCTGGCAAGGTGATGTTAACGCTTTTTTCGATGCAGAGGGATGGCTGCAAGCTGATTTTTGCACAAAGGTCTTACAATCAATGTTGAATACTCGTATTATGCCGATTTGTTGAAAAAATGGCTCAATGCAATTAAGATGAAACGACAGCGGCAAATTAACCAGGGGCATCATGCTTTTGGATGACAATGCGCCATTTCATCGAGCTGGAGTTGTTTTGGATGTCATCCACAAACCACATTGGACCCGGCTCAATCATTCACCCTATTCGCCCGACCTGGCACCCAGTGACTATCGACTATTTCCAGATTTACAGTTATGCAAGTGGCTGGACGACCGACAGAAAAGTTATTGGGAAAAATCGATAAGTGATCTTAGATCAAGATGTCAAAATGTTTTAACTTGGATGGTGACTACAGTTCAAAAATAAATATGAATAAAACCTCTATGTTGACGTTTTTGTAGGAGTTTGCAAAACTTTCAGACCTCCCCTCGTAGTTCTTAGAAATCTTAATACAGCAAGAAAAATAATTTGATAGATAAATTAATTATTCAATAAATATGTAATAGATACAAAACAGATAGCAAAGGAACCACGACAAACAAACAAACGCGCAATGGAATAAATAAGTAAAATCAACCAAATAAATAAATAAATCATCAAGTAAACAAAAAATCGTAAATAAGTTAATAATTGAATAGAAAATAACTCTAAAATGATATCCGTGTGATTCAACATACATTCAAATTCCTATCTATGATATAATTGACGTCGAAGTCGTCCGCATCTTGGCCCATCGGCGATATAAGCACTTCGGCGACCTGAATAAAAGTAAAAGAAAAAAAGCGCATTCATGATGCTTAGTAATTTATGATTTTCAATAATAAATAAATAATTAATAATTCATAATTTAAGTAGTAATTAATTTTTTCGTAGTTCATTATTCATAATAATAATTCAATTCGCCATTCTTGGTCAGTAATAATATACGAAATTCAAAATATAATAAAAAAATAAATGAATAACGTATTTACTTTCAGCCAGCCAAGATAAAACGTAAGCTGCAATATGGTAAAAAGTGGTATATAAAGATCGATTTTGTAAGACCCTGGCGCGTCCTTTTTATTTTCCAAGTATTGACGGCCAAAAGCCGAAGCAAACATGAAGATGTATACCGATAAAGTGGCCACCTGTAAAAAATTTCATTGCATCAGAAACACTTAATCGAAAAAGAAGTATCACAGAAAAACAATCATTACATGTTTTAATTAGAATGATTAAATGTTTAAATTAATGTATTATTAAATTATTATCAAATTTATGTCAGAACACTAGTTTTTGTACATAGACAAGATTTTGAAGCTCCTACAATAATTTATAGAATGTTTTTTCAACGTTTTATGTCGATTTCTGCATTATTTTAATTTTGAGAGATCTCTTAAAAAACTTTGGAAAATTTTGAATATTTTATACTTTTTTGCATCAAGAATAATTTTGCATATCAAACGAAAAAACGTTTTATTATTAAATTACCCAAATTTTAATTTTTTTGAATGAAGTTTCTTTCTCATGTTCTGCAGGGAGGTTACTCGTACCCCTCAATCCAACCCATCCATATTTCGCCAAAAATAAGGGGGTTAGGAGGTATGCACCCCCAGAAGGCCGAATACTCCGCTCTACAAACCAAAATATCCCCACCCAGTAAGCAATTTTTGAATTTTTTCGTTTTTTTCGCAATATTTTGAGGCCAATGGATAGTGCTCGAAGGGAAATGTTGAAAAATGATGTTTTTTCGCCATACCACCATTTTAAAAAGCATTTTTAACAGATAAATAATCTTGCAACTCCCAAACTTTTGGTGCAGGCCAATCTAATTTTGGGTTGCCCAACTAACTGATTAGTGACTTTTTTGTTCCATCCAGTGTTTTTTTCCGTACAAAGTTCGTATATGTATATATTGTACCTGTATGTATATGTATTGTATATGTATTGTACATGGTCTGTACATGTACAAAGATGGTCCCTAAAAGTCTTTGTACATTTTGTACACACAAATTTTTGGGTAGTATAATATGGTACAGTAGCGATTTTAGTGTGGCGAAAACAGAGCTTGTTCGACCTTTGGTAGTGTATTTCAGCTGATGTCTGAGTTTCTGAGGGCAAAAATCATTAATACGTCTCAAGTGGCACAAAGCGCCAAAAAATTTTGCGAATTTCAGACCTTTTTTTTGCAATTTTTGTCTTCCCAAAAATCTTAGTACATGTACAAAGACGGTCCCAAAAAGTCTTTGTAAATCGTAAAAAATCTTTGCCGAATACAAAAAAACCGTGGGTCCATAAAAACATTTTCCCTTGCTCAGTACCCTACTTTAAATTAATATGTTTTGAGTAAATCAGTCAGTAAACAGATACGGTAACATGCCACAATAATGAAAACATTCCAAGAACATGGAGAACAATATTGCTCCGAATATCAGCATCATTTTTTTCAGAGAAGACAACACTACCCTATTTGAACAGATCAAATGTTTACAGCATAAACATTACGAAACTACTGGGTGTAAAGAACACTTATACTCAGATTCGTAATCCTGACATTACATGGAACATTTTGAACGCTATGAAACTTAAATTAATTTTCCGCAACGCTCTGAAAGTTAACTTAATTTTTAGAGCGAACTTTACACAACTACTGCGTTGAAGGAAGATACAAAAAAACATAAAACATACATAAAAAATGCTAAAAACAAAAACAAAACATAACACATATAAAACATAAAACATACATAAGCATAAAAAACATATTTTAAAAATAAAAAATATAAAACATACAAAACATAAAATATAAAAAATACATACAACATTAAACAAAACAAACATAAAAAACATACAAAAAGATAAAGTATAAAAAATACATAAAAAACATTTAGAAAACATAAAACAACACTAAACATAAGAAAAAACATTCAAAACCATTTTTAAAATTTTAAAACAAACATATCAAGAAAGCATAAGACATACATAAACAAAACATAATCCAGACCTTACGGAACATTTTAAAAAAATTAACGTTTTGGAACGCTCTGGAAGTAAAATTAAGATTTAGTGTAAACTTTAACACATTAGTAATAGATGAATAATGCAAACTTTACACAACTACTGGGTGTAGAGCAAACTAGCAATCAGACTCGTAACTCTGATTGTTGCATAGAACATTTAGAAAGAATTAAGCTTCCGCAAGCTCTAGAAATAAAGTCGATTTGCAGCGTAAACTTTACACAACCGCCGAGTGTAAAAAAGAGTCTAGTCGGATTCGCGATTCCGATATTACTCAGATATTTGGATCAATTTTTATGAAAAAATCAAGTCTGCACAATAGCCTGAAGACAAATAAATAATAGATGCGAATCTTTTTACACCACTGTTGAGTGTAAACGAACGCGACCTACTGGCGTATCACGTTTGATTCCTAGTACACTTTTAGACTTGAGATCATATTAACACTCACAACCGGAGAAGTTAGCAAAAAAACAAGACAGGAACACTTTAACACCCAAATTTTTGACTTTACACCCCCTGAAAGAGCTAAAAATTGATGTACATGAAGGCAATTTACTGTGAAGTGTACTCCTAGGAAGTAATTCATTTTTATTCTATTCGACTTATCCCGACTTCAAACCGGAGAAAACGGCGAACAAAATAGAGGGCAAAAATGTATCCTTCCACCATCCATCACATTGTAAACTTTGAAAATCTGTATTAAACTCCCTATTGAGCGCTTGGGCCAGTTTTTAGCTTTTGAGTCTACGACTTAAAAGCTACGACTTAAAGCTGCTGCTCCGCAAAATATTCGAGATATTGATCAAGCAAAAAAGGGAATAACTGTATTTTTTGCCCAATGTTACATCGCTATTTCTAACTTTACACCTTCATAAGTTACTCGATATTAGGTTTTTTAAACGCGATTTGCTGCAGCGTGTAGCCATTGGAACGTACTTTATTTTTATTCTATTTAATTTATCCCTACTTATAAGCGGAGAAGTTGGCGGAGAAATATTATATAAAAGCTGTTTTTTCACACCATTCAGTAGAGTGTAAAGTGTAAACCTCCCTAACTCTGTATTGAGCGTACAAAAGTTTGCAGGTACGCCGAAGGTAGCCCTTCAGTCGTAGTACATTTCTGTTTCTGCTAGAACTTTCAAATTATAGAGAGGATCCAGAAGATTTCAAAATATAATTTTGGGGTTCCTTAACCCTCGCATTCCCGTGTGTTTTTTTGAAGTCAAAGGTTCCCGTGCTAGGACGCCGTCCTAGCCTGATTAAAATGTACTTAGTCTCACTCAAAACAGGAAATGTTAGTATCATTTTGTGCAGTTTTTTATGCTCTTTCCGGATATGTTCGTCATTTTTTGATTAAGTGATTTTGTAAGAAGTTATAACTTTAAAACCGCTACTATACTTAAGCATAGGCATTAGGTGAACATGCATAAAATAAATACAAATAGTATATTTTAGTTGACTAAAATATCATTTTAGGACTGTGACAGCTGATTAAAAAGCAGAAGCCCACCAATCTTGTTCTAATCATTGGCCAAAACGTTTTTTGTAATTTATGTTTTTACGTGATAATCATGACAATATGCTAATTTTTTAGGATGTATAATTTTATTTACTAGCTTGAATATTTCAAATGAAGTATGTAACTAGGTCTAAAATGAGGCTAGACAAAGTTTTGTAGTCATACAAAACATACAATGAAATAAATCGCAAAAAAGCGATCGGCTAGGACGCCGTCCTAGTTCACGGGAACGCGAGGGTTAAGATTCTGAATGGTCCTTTCAATACTTAAAGTGGTCCAGAAAATTCGGAAATATAATTCTTGGTTTTTTTGCAATCATTAGGGACTTTAGGATCCTACTGAGGATTCAGAAAAGTTAAAAATATACAATTACACGCTAGGGAGTCTAAGGGATTCTGCTGAGGCTGCTATAGACATGTTAAGCATATATTTCTGGAATAATTTGATAAATTATAAATTTCTGGAATTTCAGTGAGAGTTGAGCAAATTTAACAAAATAATTCTGTGGCTTCATTGCAATCTAGGGAGTCTTTGGGACTCTATAAAGATTTAAAAGTATAATTATAGATATTTTTCCTTTCGAGGCGACACTGGTATTCTAAACAGCTTTCAGATTTGAAAATAGAATTCTGGGGTTTAAGGATTGTACGAGTATAGGATGTCTTTTTCATTCTATTCAGGGCCAAAAAAATTGACGAAAATAAATCTAGGCGTCTGTGATCCGGAATTGAAAAATGTCCTGGGAACTGGTGGTTTCTTTGAATTCTGATGAAGATTCATAATCCTTAACGCCCATCTGTTACTCGTATTAGAATTTTAATTTTGATATTTTTAATTTGCTCTCCAAGTCAAAACTCGTTTCATTACAAGGCGCAAGCCACATTCACAAGAAAGAGTTATGTCTGAAAATTTGGTAGGTTTTCTTGACAAAAATGACAAATTTTGCGACAACTTGAAGTCAGCGTGAAATACCTGTAACTGTTCGCAGGGGCGGATTTAGGGGGCGGCTGCCCCCCCCTTGGCCAAAAATAGTGCGCAAAATTAAGGATTTTTGAACGATTTTTAGCGACTTTCGGGTTAAAACGGCTAATTTTTCCGCCAAAGTGAAGATTCCGCCCGCCCCCTTAGGGGTACCGCCCCCTTAGGAAAATCCTGGACCCGCCTGACTGTTCGTAAGGTTTTTGTCCTTATATTGTATGTAAAGGACTAAATAAAGATCAGTTTAGATGAGGTTTTTCCATATTCTGTGGAGTCTTCTCAATTCTTATCACGGTCCGTAAAATTTTACAATATGATTCCAAAGGTTTTTTTAATTTTGGGGAGTCTTTGGGATTATAGTGAGCATCCAGAAAATTTCGAAACATAATTCTGAGGTCTTCTGCATTCTTAGGAGTCTTTGAGATTTTAGTGAGGCTATAGAAAATTTACTTTTGACTTTTGCATCCCAGGAAGTCATAAGGTGACTGGGTGACTTTTGCATCCCAGGGAGTCATAAGGATTTTAGTGAGTTCAGATGATTTAAATATATAATTTAAGGAATTTTTCTGAATCTGAGGAGTCTGTTGGATTCTATTAAGGGTCTAGAAAATTTAAAAAATATAAACGTGGGCACCTTTTGGATTCTAAAGAGCCGTGTGTATTGTAATCAGGGTCCAAGCAAGAAATTTAAAAATATAATTTTGAGATCATCCGAATTCTGTAGTCTTTGGGATTGCAGGGAGTATCGATAAAATTTAAAAAGATAATTCTGGGACTTTTTTTGCATTCTGGGGAGTCTTGGAGATTCTAATAAGGCTCCAGAAAATTTGTGCTGCACTAATTTTAGAAAGAACTATTCATCGATAAAACGCGTAAACAAGCGTTAAGAGCTGAAATGCTTAATTTAGTATTTACTTATCATACGTGCTTGAATTATATGGGAGAAAAACTTCCTGACGGTATACCTACTAAACTAGCCGTCAGAAAATCGCATATTACGATTAATTTCACACTGGGATAATCAGGAGCGTAGTTGTGGGGGTAAAATGGGGAGGTCTAGTATCCCGAAAAAATTGGAAGTATGACTTTTTGCAAGTAAACCCTAGAGGAAAAATTGAAAATTCGTAAAATGTATTTGAAAGACCACTAGAACAGATTTTAGCGCACTTTTTTCGGATAATAAGCCTGAGATGCAACACATTCATTAATATAATTGAAATCAAGTAGAATTTTCAAGAAATTCTTTTGCTCTCTAAAGTGTGGATCTTGCTGAAATCTCAGATACACAATTATTTTGCCTATAGACGAGTGATTGTTGAGATACCCAACTTCAAAACTTTAGTCTTCCCTAATTGAGAAGGCCACCAAGGCTACTGATGATCATGCATACCTTTGGTCATTATCCCAAGAGTTAACTAAATTATAAGTGAGCATGGGTAAACTCCTAAACCTGAACTCAAGTGTACTCAGAAGCATCGGTGATACAGCAAAAATAACGGCATAATTCGTAACTTGACGATCGCATTTTATCGAATTTGGATATTATTGAGTCGTCCTTTTATACCATAAACAAAAAGTAGCATTGAAATGACATAAAATGAAAAAACTATAATTAATGCTGCAAAAATATATGCTTATTATCTAACCTGCGTGTAAACCATTGGAATTTGTATCCAGTCGTGACTGAACAATACCCAACATTTGTTTCTTAACTCCATGATATCCTAAAATTAAATGACAGGGAACGCCAATTTAACAAAGAAAACGACTGTTTTAATGTTGTGTAACGTGAAAGCCGACATCAAAGAGCAATAGGAAATAATACTTTACGAACCAATTAGAAAACGTGATTCATTTTAAGTATACCTTCGGAATTTAGGATAGAAAAGAAAACATAGGATGGTGACAAAATAAACTAAACAAATAATTTTAGCCGTTTTTCAGTTTCTTATTTTTCGCTAAATTTTCGATTTTTTTACTATTGTAACTTAAATAGCACATCCGAGTTCGTTAAAATTTAAAACATCCAGCATTTTTTCCTAACAAATCACATCCGCTTGCTTTTATGTGCCGTAAAGTTAAAAAGAATGGTACCGTAACTGGTACCAGACTAAAACATCCATTATAACTATTATTACTATCCTTATACAGAACTTCAGAAAATAAGAGCCCGCAATCTAAAGTATGTAAATACAGGCACGTAGCTGTGGGGGGACTGGGGGGGGGTCGGACCCCCCCAAAATTCAGAAAAAACCGGAAAAATAGGACTTTTACACGTTATTTTGTGCTATTGTTGGCTTAGACACCCCAAAATTGGTGTTGGTCCCCCCAAAATAGAAGGGCCAGCTACGTGCCTGTGTAAATCACCTAAGTTATGTAAACGCGAGAAATAAGAATACAGTTATTAGCATAAGATTTTTGATTCTTAGAATTCTGGTGTCATAGGAAGCTTTGCACATGCAATAATTCAATACAAGTATTTACATGATTATTGCCTTAGTGAAACAGGTACATCATGTAGCTTGAAAGTTCAGGTGAAGAAGGAAGGAGGTAGGTTGGGGGAGAGGGGTTTAAAAACCTCCTAAGAATCCGATAGATCTCCAGAATTCAATTATTGGCATGTTTTTGGGATTTTCGTCAGTTTCACACCAACCAGACCCTGGAAACACCCGCAAGTTTGTGGGTCTGTACCACGAATGAGCTGAGCGTATAAAGTGAAGTCTAGACCAGACATGTATGTGACGGGTGGAGGCTTTGGGTTCTAGACCCCCAGAATAGAAAAATGGAAAATTTTGTAGGGATAATGTGGCAAAATGAAGGCCAAAAAACGGTCTCGAAAATCGAAAATTTTCTTCAAAAGTGCTTCAAATTGACCATAAACAGTAATTCATAGTTTCAACGCTATTTTAGCGCTTATAGCAGTTTTTGAGGTCAGTTTGGCGACCCTCAGGCCGGCTGATCCTACCCAGATCGGCCACGCTGTGCATCTATGGTCTGGAGCACCCGAAGGGTCTGGCGGCCCTCCCCTAACCGATAGACCTCTTATAATTGAATTTGAATTTGTTTCTGTGACAATGCGTTTCCATCAGACCCCAAGAATTAGGCTGCTACGATCAAAGATAGCAATTAGTAAAAATTCAATTCTGAGGGCTCTATCGATTGAGGGAGGGCTACCAAATTCTTAGATGTGTATGGATATGTATGGGTATCCCCAGTGGATGATCTAGGTTTTTCATATACCATATCTTGTGAGTGGTCTCCTACTTAGGCTGTGGTGTGAATTTAATCTAATTTAAAAAATTACATATTTTCCAAGTGTTATTTCAGGCATGTATTCATTCTTTTTAAAACATTTCTCAGATTTTTTACTTGGCTTTACCGCAAAATCCCAATCTACTCAATTTACATGACATTTTACACAATGTTAAAAATTCCTCAGATTTCGCGTCTTACAACTCAAACTAGGTTTACTCTAAAATATCAATCGACTCAATATACCCTATCTTATGCATAAGATGATATTTAGTTTAATTTATTTGAAACTTTTTAAAAATTTTATTCCAAGCTTATTTTCTCATTTTCTGAACATTTAGAATTTCTCAGGTTCGGCGTACTATCCCACTTGGATTTTTAAACTTCAAACTCAATAAATCCGAACTTCTGAATTGGCATCCACTCTGGACATGATTTAAATTTCAATTTTAGACAACTTATAATTACGATAATTCTGGGCATTACGTAGTCAAGTCAAAATCTGTTCGCTTGAATTCGAGGCATTATTTTGATATTAATAAATAATGTATAATAATGATAATAATAATAATAATAATAATAATAATAATAATAATAATAATAATAATAATACTTTAATTTTAATAAATATACATTACTCATTATTATAATTAATAATAATAATTGCTAATTTTTAATTTTATCGCGCCGTAGGCTTCGCCACCACACATTGTCTTGCTGCTATTTTATATTTATGTACTCGTAATAAAAAACATCTCTCCTTACATCAAGCAACTGACTATAGCCGTCAGCTACTTTTCCTTCTTTCTTAACCCTGCTCATTAAAGTATACGCCCAATGAAACGGAATCCACCAATTAGAATCCTTTACACTGGCGACGTTGTTATAAAGCTCGATTTCGGACTCGGTCATTAATCCTGTAAGAAAAAACATATATAATTTTAAAATATAATACCACATAAGAGGAATCGTTTAAATATAAGAAAAAACTTCAAACAGAAGCCGAAGTTTTGCCGTTCTATCCGAGTTGAGTTGAGCTTTCAAAAAATTGAATTTCGTCAAATAAAAAAAGCTAAAAAAATCGATAAGACTTTTTAATCTTTTAGCCTTGGGTTTCGGGCGCATCTGCTGACTAAGCATACATTATCTGAAACAATCATAACAATGTAATAATAATATGACATTCTCTCAGTGTTTCTGAATAAGCCAATGCACTGTAGTAAAAAAATCTAAAGAAATAAAAAAACGTTTGTTCTATTCCAAAAAGAAACCTAAACCAAAGATCCTAAATCGAAAGCCTAAAAACCTAATCTACTCTATAAAAATTCTATAAAGTAATCATAAATTATATAAAAAGTTTAATTTTAATAAAACAAAATATTTATAATGCAAGTAAGGTAGATGTGTTATTCTATTAAAAACAGTATCCTCTACTTGCAAACCAATTATTTAGACTAGTTTACTGACAGGTTCTTATAATCAGGTCCAAGCTAGATTCGGGGGGATTTGGAAATTTTCATCTTTCGCTCAATTTGCAAACTCGCGAGGTCGGAAAATTTCGACATATTAACCATGCCTAACTAAATACGGAATTTAAGGAGACAAAAAGTACGGAAAATAATCAAAATCAAACATAAAAAATCAAAGTTATAGAACCTAAATTAAAATTAAAACATGTATGGAAATAGAAATCGGAAAGTTTCGAAAGAAAATTATTATATGCATTTGAAAACAAAATAATATTTTTAGTATTTCGAAATTTTTCTCCATTTTTTTCGATTTGATCTATATTTGGGACATAATCGGACAACAAATTTACGTATACTCAACCCGCAGCAACCAAATACTCCATATTCGGAAACCGTTTCTTCACCGGCACGCAAATGTCCCTAAAGCATAATATAGATCCCAGATTGACGTATCTGACCAGAGTACGTCGCAGCATGCGAACCCTTTGGTCATCGCCCGGTATGTAAATCGAGGCATTAAACGAAATCCTGCATTAATTAAAAATTAATTGATTCAATTAAAATCACGGGACTGTCTTTTTCTTTAGAATAAAAAAACCATTTATTATTTAAACTATTAGAAAATAATCAAACATAGCAATTTCCTCAAGTCACACTTGGAACAGTTTTAAATGATTCTCGTTCAAAACCGGAATGTAAAAGGCATTGGAAAATCAAATTGAATGAAATAGAAAAATCAATAATCAATCAACAAACGAAATAGTTTAAGGAATTAAATGAATAAATCGACGAATGAATAAACGAAAAAAGAAAGCAAATAAAAGGACGAGAACGAATTTGTTAAGTTTAGTATCAATAGGAAACTTTAGCTATTACAATTTTGCAATCCCAAAATTAATCCTTTCATTCAACGAAAGCGAAAAACAGCCTTTCAAATTTTCTAATAAAGGTATAAGCGCAGGTTTACGTGTCATTCCCAAGTATTAAGATATATCTCCATCCCAGAATTATGATTAAAATGGCAAAAAAAAGAAAATGAATACAAATAACTGAAATCGAAATGGAATAATCATAATATTAATCAATAGATTTTATATTTTGATTAACATTGTTTTTTATTTGTAACTATACCTAATTTCGGCGATAACTTAATTAGCAGTGCGATCTATCAGAGACTAATTTGTCATATGGATAAGATAGCTCGTAACATTTTAAGTATCATAAAACCGTGCTCAATCGGCTTTGAGCTTATTTTATTTTTGCCCTCAAAATTGTATGAAAATCAGGCGTTCATCATGATTACGAATTAGGAAAAGAGTCTTGTCTGCAATGTAAATGTTGATGTGAATGAACAACAATCTTGTTTACTGTGTTGTTCAATAATCTTGTTGTTCAAGGGCAAATATACCTGAAAAAACGGATTATTAAGGACATTAAAGGGAGAGACTAGGAAAAAGTCACCTATGCCGCGCAGAAAAATCTTAAGAACCAGCTAAAATCAGTCTTACTTAAGCCACACAAAAATCGAAGTACATTTTCTGGCCCCTGAAAAAAAGGTGCTCTTTAAAAAGATTTATAACTTGTTTACATGAGAGTTTAGAGGGAAACTTTGACTTGTGCTATATGGCCGAATTAATTGGATATCATCGCATTTTGAAGACGATATATAATCAATATTGAATTAAATGACTCAATAGATGAATAATGACATTCGCATCATGCTGTTTCTTATGTTATATATTATTGTTATATATCATTATATTTTTTATCATCATCCCATCACACGATCTTGAAAAGTTCATCTTCGTTTTTCCGCAATTTTTCCCAATACTAAACGATGAACCTTGAAATAAATGCATATGCTCAAAAGCTCTGGGGACCATGTTTCCTAAAGGGAAAGGGGGTAAATGAGTGATTTTGTTACTTATTTAATGTCAAATTTTCATAGATTATTTGTCGTATTTGATTATTCAAGAATATTTATGGTTAAATTTGCATGAAAAACAATGAAAAGAAGAGCAATGGAATGATCTGTTACATCAAACATAAGAAAGTAAAAGAAAAGTGTCTGGATGGATGAACTGAACAATCTATGACGTCATTTGACGCTTTTTCATGGTAAGCAATCGGTTTTGGTCCAAAATGGCCTGACTGGGGTATGCATTCTTAAAGTCCCAGTAGGGGGATACCTCATACCCCCGTGAAGCTTAACTAGTTAGAAACATTGAAGATTGGCGTTTTGTGTCTCTAGCATCAATATTTAGCTCTTTTCTGACATATGGAAATGTTCGTAGCCGAAAAACTACGATCTTGCGCCCATGCATGTTTGGGAACCGAGCTAATTAAAATAAAAAATATAAATATCTAGAAAAAATATTATAAAATTGAAAAAATCTAACATAAAACCGACTTGTCCGGCCAAGGTACATTTTCCCACTGTGTCCAACGTCGGGAGATAACGCGAACGACGTAAAAACCGAGAACAAAAGTGACCGGGACATAGTCGGAAAACTGGTTAACATACTGGCACAGCCTTTCAAAATACCTGTTGGAAAATTGAGCGATATAAATGGTTCAATTGTTTTAATTTAATTAATTTAATTTACCGAAAACATTTCACTCCCATGCTGTACATGTGTAAGTCATACACAGACGTGAACGGCATGGGACTTCTCGTGGGAAGGGGAGAATGAAATTTTAAAGTGCTTTTTTGGCTCAAAATTTAAGAACACGCGTCAAAACACTGTTTTTCGGCGTTTCTGACGATACTCTACCTATCTAAAGCATAGAAAGAGAAATTCAGAAAAAATCGAACAAATTGATCATAAGTATGGTCAAAAAATATGGCGCGAGGCACCGAAAATTGGACACTTTTGAGCAAATAGATAGGCTAAACAAACGTAAAACAGCACGTTTTCTACGAATTTTTCAGTAACTTATGGAAAATCGCAAATTCAGGAGAAGCTTAATTAAAATAAGGGGGAAGGTGAAAATTTCGGGAGGGGGCTGAAAACTATCCCAACATCATGTATGGTCACGCACAGGCCCGTGTCCAGGACATGGTCAAGAGCGGTGATAGGACCGAGTGTTGGATCTTGGATTTTCATACGGAGAGCGGTACCTCAATCTTTTCAAAAACAGTCAAAAGTTGGTCGAAAAATTTACCCTTCATCTACGGCATAGCGTTTTTAAAAATGTTATGTCGTCTACTTTTATTTAAAATCGCTTAGCGCAACTTGTTTTTGGAAAATTTTAAAATTTTAGGCAATTTTTCAGCGGAAAATCATCGAATTTCTTGGACTTTAACGAAAATACGACGCAAATTGCACATAAAATTTTTGAAATTTAGGCGGAAGGACGTTTAGAATCCCTGCTATTTTACGCATTTGACATTTTACACATTATTTAATTTAACATTAATTTAACTCTTGAAATCGTCTTAAAACGTATCTCTTGAGCAAAAGCATGGCTTCTAGGCCGCCAGAAAAGTAAATGAATGTCATTAATAGGTATTATCCAGCGCGAAGCGTCGGAAAAATATAAGACATTATGACCACTGACGGCTTGAAATCATTGCAAATCACATGTATATTGTTTATCTAGCAAACTATTTTGGGCCAATCGGGGGCGGCGCCCCCAATCCCCGTAAATCCGTCCCTGGGTGGATGCAATATAAATTGGTTTATATTTCGGGAAATTCATCGAGATAGCACACGAAAATAACAATTTTCGACGGTTTTCGACATGCTATGTCCATTGAGATCACAAAATTCAATCTTTTCGAAAAATTTTTCACCCTTAAAAAAGCTATAAAATAACACGTCCTTTAGATGAATATAAAGAACAATATATTAGATATAAATAACAATATATTAAATATAAATGTACGAGTATGTATAAATAAAAATAAAATTAATATATTCTAAATACGGCCCTGGACACACGTTATTATGGGGAAAGACGAAATGTTGTGATAATCCGCAGGAGTTCTATTATTTAAAAAACTGAGATTATGCTGGTTTTAAGCTAGAATTTTTTAGCCCAATAATAAGAAATAAATTTTTTGTTATTAAATTTGTATTTTACGTTGAAAAAAGGAAGGAGGCATTTGAAAAAGCTGTTCCTGGCGGGAGCACAGCATCTTTAACTCCGCAAAGTCATTTTATAAAACTTTTTTGCGACTTACAACCGCTGTACTATCTTATTTTAGCCAAAAATGGAACATGTTTAAGATTCATCCCCGCTCGGAACGACCGACTACTATCCTCACCAGAAATTTTCAACTTCTACATGTATGATCCGAGTTATTCGGTAGCTGAATTAAGTTAACAAAAATAAACACATCAATTTAGGCAATCATTAGTAATTTTCCTCACTCTTTCTGCGTAGCGTTTAAAACGTGGCGGTACAGAATGCTCAAAAATGAGTAAAATACGATAAAAACGGATAATTCGCCGTAAATGACGCTATAAATGCTGCCTCGCCAGCGAAACAATAAACGAAAAAAGCCCCCCAGGCGTTCAGTCGCCACCTGATCAGTGTACGTAACAGTCATTGGCGATAAATCGTCGACAAAATGGGATTAGGTCGACCATAAGGTCGCAAAATTGCCAAAATCCTGTCCCTAAATCGCCCCAATTTTTAATTCTAAAAGCGCGTTTTACGAGGTTCAACGAACGACGAATGGAGAATATTGGCTGAAGCTTCGCTTGAAAAATCAAAATATACAAGAAATGCAAACTAAGACGAAGATTTAAAAATCTGAGGCACAAACATTAAATCATAGAGCCGATTATATTTCCCGATAAATTATACACGTAAACAAATTAGAATGGAAAATCAAAAAAAAAAAATTCCTAATAGACTAGACTGAATAGAATGCACATAAAAGCAAGCGTATACGACAAAGATCAAATTAATTAAAATTAAATCATTGTAATCACACCTGGGCGTGGGGGTTTGGGGGGTATGCACCCCGAAACCAAAATACCCCCCCAGAAATCAGAATACCCCCAGAATTCAATTTTTGAAATTTTTTTCGTTTTTTTCGCAATTTTTTGACGCCAATGGATAGTGCTTGATGAGAAACGTCGAAAAATGGTGTTTTTATCGCCATACCACCATTTTTAAGGCCATTTTTCGACCTTCGAAAAAATCCTGCACCCCCCCAGAATTTTCTTGCTGCCCACGTATGATTGTAATTGATTATAAATTACAACTGTGGATTTGAATTTTTCTCATTCTTTTCAATTAGTTTTCAAATAAGGTTTCAAATTAAGCGATCATGATTTTAGCCTCTTACTTTATATTTTTTCCTTTAGAAATTGAAAAATAAATAAAATAAGGTCTTTCCACAAATTAATTTGAATACGTTTCTATCAAATTGTTACAAAGAAGTGTTAATACTCAAGGATAAGCGCTAAAGACGAATCAGTTGTCCATCACATTTAACTATACGATTTTTTGATTACCGAATGATTTTGAAGATTTCCTTGACAGATGGCCAACCCAAAAGGAGCAGAAACTTGCCTGAAAATTTGAGAGGAAATTCCTAGAAGCCGTCTACGACGTAAAACTAAACATCTAAAACAAAAAAGACCAAATATAATCACAATGCTCGCATGTCACGTTCCCAGCTTATGCGTGGGAAACTTGTCAGGCGTTCGCGAGCTCAAAAAATTGATAATGAAAGCGGCTGCTCGTACTCACGAAGATGATTAATAAACATGTGAAATTACATATGTCGTCTACAGAACAAGCACAAACACATAATGGTATACTCGTCACTGTTATTGATTTCTCTCAGACTACAAATGAGGGTAAAGTATACTGGTCCATTTTTCTGCTTAAAAAACTGGTCGAATTTCAGACTGGCATATAAATTTGTATCGTATCGCCACGCGTTATATGCGCAGACATGTTTGTGCCGTGGATGACACCGAAAATGAGAATATGGCATCTAGAAAAAGCAAGGCGCGCCTTTGTAATATTGATCACGCCCGTAACCAGGGGGCGGGGATGGGGGCCGCACCCTCCCTAAATAGAAAAAAAATTTGTCTCTCATAAGCGTCCCCCAAAGAGAAAAATGGAAAATTGGCAAAGCGCATCTGAAACACCACAAAAACAGTTTTTCAGCGTACTTTTGAACTAGTAAACTCTAAATTTTCCGGCGCTTCGCGCCGGATTTAGTGTTTACTAGTTGAGCTGCCCGGCGTTGCCCGGGCTGAACTTAGGCCTGATGGCTATATGGAATTAATATGTCTCTTGTATTTTTGATTTTTCAAGACTTTTGATGTTTTTGGGATATTTCTAAAAAAATTGTTGGTACAAACCATATTTTATTTTTTGGATTTTTTAAAATGTCTTTTTTCAACCATTTTTTTGATCAAATCCATATTTTTGATGTTACAGAATGGTTTTGAAAATTGTTTAGCCATAATCATATTTTTGATGTTCTGGGGTGTTCTGGAAATTTTTTTAATAAAACCCATATTGTTGATGTTTTGGGATGTTTTGGAAAATTTTTTTCGTCAAACCATATTTTTGATGTTTTAGGATGTTTTGGAAAATTTTTTTCGTCAAACCATATTTTTGATGTTTTAGGATGTTTTGAAAAATTTTTCGGTCAAACTATATTTTTGATGTTTTAAAAATTTTTTGTTTGTTGTAGCAAAGGGTGTCATATATCACGTGATATATTATAGCTGATGGTATCTCCTATCTTATATCACTGCATGTTATGGCACAGACAGGGTATCTATACCAAACCTATCTTATAGCATTGCCTATCTCGTAGCACAGGGTATCTTATATCCCATACTATCTTATAACATTGCCTATCTTGCAGCTCGGGGTATCTTATATCACTTCCTATCTTATAGCATTGCCTATCTTGTAGCACGGGGTATCTTTTATAACGTTCTATCTTATAGCATTGCCTATCTTGTAGCACGGGGTGTCTTATATCACGTCCTATCTTATAGTATTGCCTATCCTGTAGCACAGAGTATCTTATATCACGTCCTATCTTATAGCATTGCTTATCTTGTTGCACATAGTATCTCATACCATGCCTATCTTATAAAATTGCCTATGTTATAGCATCATTTGGTTAAACCCGTATTTTGATGTTTCACAGTGCCGACCAATGCTATAACATATAACAATGTACATAGTGTCGCCAGGCATGCTCCTCTTGGCCGGGGTATCCCTATACAAACAGTATAAACTAATTTTTGAAAAAAATAGCAAAAAATCGGCGATCTCCCGAAATCGTGGAGGCTTATAGCACAGGGGCCAAACCCTGCTCCCTCCGTGCCCAGGGCCAATGGGTGCGTTTGTCGAAATTTCAAGATCGCTACGGCTCCTTCCCCATTGGATCGACCTCGGCCCAAAATATCAGCCCACCAAATTTCATTGGGCCGGAGCCAACCCGGCACAAACATACGAACATACATATGTACAAACAAACAAACTTTCAAAAATATATAGTAGATGTTTATATAGTTTTGTCTTCTAAAGCGCTAAAATCGTTTAAATTTGAGTTACACATAGTGAGCATGTCATTTTTCCGGCGCTGTGCGCCGAATTCATTGTTCAGCTATAGTTTTTGCCTTCTAGCTCACTCAAAATTGCTCAAATATGAGGTATGACATCTTTTTGGGTTAGATGCACTCCCGCCGCATAGATCACTTCCGCCGCCTAGGTCAGTTTCGCCCAATGGTTCACTTCCGCCGCATAGTTCATTTCCGCCTCATAGTAGTACGGAACAGTCGCAATTGTTATCAATTACACAAAGTACATTTCATAGCAGAGTAATGTAGCATTTGAAATATAGAACTTAAACAAGTTTCCGTTTAATTAAATAAAATGTAATGTAAGTTTTTAAGTAAAAATGCAATGTCCAACTACAAAATGTAATAAAAGTTTTCTAGTAAAAAATGAAATGTCCGACTTAGATAACTGAGTTCAGTTATTAGGTAGGTAGCTATTTGATAGTCATAAAGGCATATTATGCAGCGTTGGATAAGCAGTTCCTTTCTAGATCATCCTGTAAAGTACAATCAATAAATGAGGTAAGGCAAAATTTTACCATGCATTCGATACAATCACACATGAATAGAAAAGTATGAGGATACGTGGGGTATGGTTTGAAGCCCCGTATATATTCGTATTGATGAGACTATATGTATTGGAGCTAGTGCGAATTTGCCTGAGGAGAAAATTGCATTTTTATGAAAGAAAACCTAGAAAATGTAGGTGGTTCGCATCGTGAGAATTATTTACCATAAATTACCTTTAATGTGGCTAAAGATCACACTTTTTACAGCCAATATAGTAGAAAATTATTGAAAAGTACCTATTTTATGACCATGCGCTAAAAAATGTAGGAAAATGCAGTTTTTACCGACTATCTCAGCGGAGTTTACAAGAAATAAGACCATTTTATGTTGAATCCGCCCCTCTCACTTTGGCAAATCGTAGCGCATATAGCAATTATTCCGTAATATGCGGTGGAACTGTACCTACTACATATGTGGCGGAAGTGAACTATCGGCGGAAGTGACCTATGCGGCGGAAATGCACCCTAATCTATGTTTTTTGTCTTCTAGCCCGCTGAAAACCCTCAAATTTGAGCTTGACATGCAGAATATGTCGATTTTTTCGGCGGCATGCGTCGAATTATTCATTATAAGCATTGTCTTTCTCTGTAAAGCACAATGATTAAGTACAAAAGGCAAGAGATGAGAAATAATTCGTCGATTAAGTGATGAGAAATCAGCTTAAATGATAAATTTGCTGTATTTTAATATGAAATAAAGTGAAAAAGTAAGATTTTTTGGAACGTTTTTCACCATCGTTTAGAGCTCGGCGAGATGCGGCTCAAAACTGCCATTATTTTCGCCTATGTCCTAGTGGTTCTCGAGATACCTGGCCTCAGAAATTTTCGGCCCCTGGAAGAAAATCCTGGTTATGGGCCTGATATAAATTGTTATAAAAAAGTTCAAAAAATGCCGAAAAATTAGTGGTAAATATTTTTAGTAATATTTCAAATATTTAATAGTAGATTTATATTGAAAAAAACGTCATTCTTGACGTTTCTTACCGAGCCCTATCCTTATGCACAGCATGACCGATCTGGGGGGCGGGGGGGGTTCAGACGGTCTCATGGCCAAGAATTGAGTTCCCAAGTGTGGTGACAGCTAAGCACTTAAGGAGCTTTTATTACTATAAATAAGAAAACAGTGTTGAAGAAATAAACGAACAAACGAAATAAGCAAGTAAGGACAGAACTGTAGCCATTCTTGTACTCGCTTTTGCAGTAATGCATTTTAAACACGCTTTTTCAGTCATCCAATTCTGGTGTGGCAGGTAATATGACGGAAACTGCACTGTACTTTCCGATCATAGTTTCCCAAGGTCCAGAGTCGAGGGAAGGGTGAAATCCCAACATGGGGACCAGTAAATTAAGTAGTGTCTTTGTATGAGCGAACAAATTTTTGCAGATATTTTATATTAATATATTTTTAAAGATACACATTTTTACATACTGCTCAGTGTGTGACCTGCAACCGGCATGCAGTCCTAAACGAGTTTTTTTGTGCAAGATACCTTTTACATGTACAAAGATGGTATCCAAAAGTCTTTGAGCATTTTGTACATGCAAATTCTTGTGTACTATTATAGTATGGTACAGTAGCGATTTAGTGTGTCAAAAACAAGGTTTTTCGACACTTGAAAGTAATTGATATCTTCTTCCAATGGGTTCAACTGTGACATTTTCCATTCTAAATGCATCCTGTTTTAAAGATATATCGACAGACAATACGATATAAAGAAATTTTAGGTTCACTCTTTACAGTTTTGTCTCTCAAAATCTTGTGCATTATTGGGCGGTCACAAGTCTGTAGTGAAAAATCTTGCAAATACAAATCGTGGCGCACAATGTGATAATTCGGCCTGAATTTAGTTATGATGAGTTCATGAGCTTCCGATGAAATTTATGGTATAAGCTCGCTGAGAAAGCTAAAACAACTATGCTACAGTGCAAAATTTATTGACACAGATATTGTAATGTGCCGGTTAGATCTTGTAAATAAGCTTTACTGTGCTGAAATTCAACGCAACATCAGGATTAATTAGTCAATTTTATCTCTTGAACGTGTAAAGTGCAAGATTATTAACAGTACTTGTTTGCTATAAAAGTTTTACACAAAACAGTGTGAATAGATACAAAAAGATATTTAAATCTGCAAAAAGATGCTCATAGATTATACAAAAATTTGTTTTAGCGTTTAATGCCCCTGCTTCAACCTAAATACATTATATTAGCGAGGATGTTGCGCGAAGCGCCCGTACTTTTGAAATTTCTTGTGCCAATACTGGAAAAACGATACAATTAATATCACTTTTGTCCAGAAAGTATTTTAACATTGTATAACAATGGCTCCAAAACACGCTGCAAGCCGAAATTGATTTTTGGCAAACCCGTTTATTGGCCATTTTAGGTGCGTCTTTGCGATTTTCGGCCGAAAAATTCGCAGATCATTTGCTCCACTCTCCCATAAAAATGGCCGAAAACCGCGATACGTGTTACAGGGGGCTTTGGGGCATTCCCCACCCGCCCAGGGGTTGGACGTCCTCCCAAACACCCTGCCCTCCTCTAACATCCAGCAAACTTTCATCCTCCCTCCCCATTTTTGGCGAAAATTTGCGCTTTGTTGGCTATTTTGAGGTGCTGTTGCCATTTTTGACACAGAATTAGAGTCGCTAATCCCCCCTCCTTCTAAAAATGGCTTAGGGACCCCTACCCGAAATTCCCTAGCCGTTTCATGTATGCCGAGGAGCCCCTCCCCCGGCAACCTTAAGCTGTTACATGCATGTTTCATAGTGATAGTTTTGCCTGTTTACTCTTGCTTACATTCAAAAATACTGTATCACTTCGTGAAATTGTGATAAGTTAGCTGCACTTTTGCCATAGTAAAAATTAAGTTCAAAAATATTCAGAAGGTTTTCACCAATAATCGTCTGACAGTGACATGAGTCTGTACCCTGAGAGGGGTAATAACCATACGTGTGCAGCAAGAAAATTCTGGGGGGGGGGGTGCAAGATTTTTTTGAAAGGTCGAAAAATGGCCTTAAAAATGGTGGTATGGCGATAAAAACACCATTTTTCGACGTTTCTCATCAAGCACTATCCATTGGCATCAAAAAATTGCGAAAAAAACGAAAAATATTTCAAAAATTGAATTCTGGGGGGGGGTATTTTGATTTCTGGGGGGAGGGTATTTTGGTTTCTGGGGGGTGCATACCCCCCGAACCCCCCACGCCCAGGTGTGGTAATAACCCTCCGTCACCCCCTCCCCCTATGGAAATGTGTGTTTCCGATCCATGTACATAGCTAGCATGAGAATTAAAATTAGTCATCACATGAATAATACATTGGCACTTTGCTGTATGTGACTTGGCGTAACTGGGTACGCGACTAAAACCATAAGAAAAGTCTATAGGTAAAAAATAGGCTGTGCACATGTAAATGTAGGAGCCTGCGTCTACAAGAGCGACGCAGACCGGCCTAACATTACCTTCGAGATTTACCTAGGTACACTGTTAAAAAAATCGTTGTCCGTATGCTAAATTTTAACATCGACAAATCTCACGACACTAAGATTTAGGTTTAGCTGCTGTAGCAACAATAAACTTTAGCATTGTTCGCTGAAAAATTCGGTTTGTATTGAATCAACGCAAACAGTTAGTATTGGTACAAGGCATGTTTGAACGATCATGTACTACTTTTTCTTACAATAAGCTCAGGCGGTTCGTTGCGGTTACACTGTAGATAATTTCCGCTCGCTCGCGCAAAAATGCTGCTTAGAGATGAAAATCCGGTTGGCAGTTTTGACTCGCACCCGACCCGCAATAGTCAGGGTAGCAGCCAACCCGCAGGGTTCAACCCGGAGCACGCGCATGTCAGAGGTCTGTTCGCCCAACCCGACCCGAAAAAAACCCGAGGATTTTGATCAGTTTTTTACTGAGCCATAACGTAATGACAAGACAAAGTTCATAGATGGCCACAAAGTTTGATTTTACTTATGTTTTTGAAGCGCCAAATTGGAAGTTTTTCTTAAATGTTACCCTAAAAAATTGGGCTTCACTTTTTTGAAGAAATAAGATGGGCCTATCGTAAACTGCGGAATTGGCTTTAAACTAAAATTTTTGCAAATCTTCTGTTTTGGACTTTCAACCACAGTTTCATAAGAGCAAGCAATAGGTACCTACCCAAAGAAAGTTGATGGAATCGAAGCGAAGCATCTGAAGATACCTATTGGTAGTGATCGACCGGGGCCCCGGCAATCCCCGGCCATTTTTAAGCATCCCCGGCCGGGGCAAAGTCAAAAAATGGCCGGGGCCGGGGAAAAATTTAGTGTAATTCGCATTTTGTACGGGCTGTGATACTGGCACTTATTTATTAATAAGCAAGTTTTAATTTTGAGAAGTGTACTGATTAGACCATATGTATACTTACTTAGTCCTTGTTATAACTTTGCTACTGTGTATAAATGAGCTTTTACTGAATAAATGTTCAGAAAAATCTGCATGTTTTTCGATTCCTCCACTTACCTTATTTACACTAAATGCTACTTTTAACTCATTCATTCTTTTATGCAGTGTTTTTTGTACAAGGTCCGTTTGTACATGTACAAAGATGGTCCCTAAAAGTCTTTGTACATTTCGTACACACAAATTTTTGGAGTACTATTATATGGGGAATATATTCGTTATTACTGATTTTTCGATTTCTTACAAAACAGCAGTTTTTCGGGTTTCTAATCATCACGAGCATTGCTAGAAACCCAAAACTGGCCGCGGAAGCCAGTTTTTCATATGCAAATTAGCCTAATTAGCATAGCATGCAAATTAGGCTAATTAGCATATTGCAAACTTGCTCAATGGCTAGTCTTGGGTTCATCGCGCTGCTCATGATGATTAGAAGCCCAAAAAGTGCTGTTTGAGGCTTCAGATTGGTGTCAGGGGATGATCTAAGCCTAAGCCAAAGATGGGGCAAAAATTGCTTCGCTCGCTTCGCTCGCTCCGCAATTTTCGCCCCATCTGACTCAGGCTTACATCATCCCCTGGCACCAATTTGAAGGCACATAACTAAGCCTAAGCCTAAGCCAGTGCTAAGCTCAACTTAATGATTAGAAAACGTGTTGTTTACACCACTCACTATTCTAATCCTCCAGTCCGTCGGCCTTTGTCACAATAATCAATCAGCGAAGTGCGATTGGAGCATCAAGATGAGTGAAAATCAGTAGTTATAGATTTTCGGGCGCGGATAAAAGAACCGGAACGTTCTAGCTGCTAATCTGTTGAAAATATGATATAATTAAGGGGCAGCAGAATTAGTGGTATCAGCCGAAATTGACGAATCCAAGGACTTTCTATATGGGTATACTCGTATTCTCGAATTCTCAAAGAATGCATGCTGGCAAAAGCACATTCAAACTCGTCCTGGCCGTTGGTGCCTTCCGCTTCTTCACTGATACCTGTGCCCACCACATAGCGATTCCTTACATATTCACCCGTCAGTGCGTACATTTAATAAAAGTTAACAATGCGCGCGGGAGCATTGCATCCCCTTTTTATAGGTAATTTTTCCAGTCATGCTAGAAAATTTAGCGCGAATCAATTTGATTCGCTGTTGACGGATTTTGCAGAGGTCTAAAAAAAACAAAGTTTTGCGCTTTTTCCTACCAATCGCACGTCAGCCTCTTAAAGGTTGTCCAATCCGATCCTCGCCTGTAGTGAATATAGCAAGTAGTTCGATTTCTGTGATACAGTAATATTTGTGATTAGATAATTTTCATAAAGGAAGGTACTTGATCAAATGCGTTAAGGCTTTACTAAGATAAGTAAAAAGACCAAACTTGTGTTCAACAGATTTTCACTAATACCATATTCTATTGTTTCTATAAGTACGTTCCTCACTAATGTTTATGTCCCTCCTACATCCGTACCAATCATTTCGGATCATGTAATCGTCTGTTTCATTGAACTTTGAATGTCCCTTATTTATCCGGACAAACCTATTGGGGTTGAAAATTACCTCCCGCATAATTTTATGTAAATGTCCTTTAAACTAATGCGGTAAACGTGATATTCTACAGTATAATGAGTTACAAGGAGTCAAACACATCCGCCTAATGGTGTTATCAATTACCTACTTCATGTTTATCTGTAAATGTCCTTTAAACTTATGCTATTTACTTTATATTCTACAGTATAATGAGTTACAAGCAGTAAAACACATCCGCATGTCTGTTTTTTATTCCATATAGTCTGTTTCATTGTACTTTCAGCGTCCAACATTTACCCGCACACACTTAATGGGGGTATAAATTACATGGTGTTATCAATTACCTACTTCATTATTTTATGTAAATGTCCTTTAAACTTATGCTATTTACTTTATATTCTACAGTATAATGAAACACATCCGCATGTCTGTTTTTTATTCCATATAGTCTGTTTCATTGTACTTTGAACGTCCCACATTTACCCGCACCCACCTCATGGGGGTAAAAATTACCTACTTCCTGGTCCTTTACACTAATGCAGTAAACATGATATGTTACAGTATAATGCGTTACGAGGAGTCAAACACATCCGCATGTCTCTTTATTATTCCAAATAAACTTATCACATGACTAATCGGTTCAGGATCGCTTCACTCTTTCACTAGTTCTGCTTCGCCTTTCCTCTGTCATATTTCCATCAGCTTTGCAGCTTGAACGTTCCGGTTTTCTTTCCGCGGCTGCCACTTGGCTGGTCTTCGTTTGTTCTAACACCTCTATGCTTCTCCTATCGCGGTTCGCTGGTTCCGAAACTCATTTTTCTCGAATGATACCCATTATATGGTACAGTAGCAATTTTAAGGTGGCAAAAACAGAGTTGCTCGACCTTTGGTTACGTATTTTTGCAATTTCTAGGTTTGTGAGGGCAAAAATCAGAAATAATCGTCTCAAAAGCGGCGCGGAGCGCCAAAAAATTTGGCATTTTTCCTTTCAAAATGCAATTTATGCAATTATAAAGATATATATAACACACAATTGCTCAGAATTTTTGCGAATTTCGAACCTTTTTTTGCAGTTTTTGCCTTCCAAAAAATCTTTGTACATGTACAAAGACGGTCCACAAAAGTCTTTGTACATCGCGAAAAATCTTTTGCGAATACAAAAAAACCGTGTAGCTATGCATGGCTAAAATATTTAGAGTTGACAAATACGTTCTATTTCTAGTTGGAAATTGTACATTTTCAACAAACCATTTTTCAAAAACACTTTTACAAGCAATTGAATGGGAACCGCGTGCTTTAAAACGCGTCCTAGTGTAATAGTTATTGGGAGGGAGGGTTAATTATAGGCGAATGTAAACTACGCTGCAGAATTGCGTCCAATCCGATAAACTAAGTATGTCTCAAATAGTTTCCTAAGGATTAGAGTTGAGGGAGGGGAGAAATCCCAAATTGGAGGACCAGAAAATTAAGTGGTGGACTATTATTAGCCGACTCTATTTTGTTGTACGAGCTTCTTGTACTTGTACAAAGATCTCCGAAAAGGTCTTTGTATGAGCTAACAAATTTTTGTAGCTGTATTATATAAATATATTTTTAAACAAATATTTTCGCATAATATTAGTATGCGACAGTGTTTTTTTGTACAATGTACCTTTGTATATACATGAACAAAGATGGTCCCCAAAAGTCTGTGCATTTTGTACCAGTGTTTTTTGTGTACACGATCCGTTTGTGCATGTACAAAGACGGTCACCAAAAGTCTTTGTACATTTTGTACACAAATTTTTGGTTACTATTATGTGGTACAGTAGCGATTTTAGTGTGGTAAAACAGGCTCTTTTGACTTTTGATTGTATATTTTAGCTAATTTCTTCGTTTCTAACGCCAAAAATTACTAAAATTGTCTCAAAAATGGCGCGATACAAAAAAAACACTGTTTTGTATTTGCAAATTTTTTATATACTTTAATATGGTACAGTAACGATTTCAGTGTGGTTGAACATAGTTTTTCGACCTTTAGTAGTGTATTTGGCTAATTTTTGGGTTTCTGAATATTAGACATTTTTTCATTCTAAGCGCAGTGTTGCTTATTACAAGATTTAATTCGCATATTACAATTTTCATAATATTTCTGATTTTGTAGCACAAGTTGATTTAGCTTTCTCAGTCGAGTTTTATGTGTGAATTCCATTAAAAGCTCATAATTTCGGCACTTCGCGCCGAACTAATATTATTAACTAAATTCAGGCCGAATTATCACATTTAGAATCTTTTTGTATTTTGGCGAAAATTTTTGCTGATGTGTAAAGACGTTTCAGCACCGTCTTTGTACATGTACAAAGATTTTGAAGAACAAAAACTGTAAAAAGGTGTAGAATTCCTTATTTCAAATTCTACCATTATAAAGATTTTCAGGGGGTAAGCGGCTGCGAAAATGGAGCCGCTTACCCCCTTCCCCCGAAAATGGCCGAGAAATATACATGTAACAGGGGGTTTGGGCCATCCCCCATCCACGCTTTGAAGCCCCGATTTTCCTTGGAAGTCAGAAAATATTTGATCACCCTCCCCCATTTTTTGGCGAAAACCTGTGCTTTTTTGGCTATTTTTATGTGTTTTTACCATTTTTGATCTAGTCGCTAACCCCCTCTTTCTAAAAATGGTAAGGGACCACACCTGGGTGTGGGGGGTTTAGGGGTATGCACCCCCCAGAAACCAAAATACCCCCCAGAAATCAAAATACCCCCCAGAATTCAATTTTTGAAAATTTTTCCGTTTTTTTCGCAATTTTTTGATGCCAATGGATAGTGCTTGATGAGAAACGTCGAAAAATGGTGTTTTTATCGCCATACCACCATTTTTAAGGCCATTTTTTGACCTTCAAAAAAATCTTGCACCCCCCCCCCCAGAATTTTCTTGCTGCCCACGTATGTAAGGGACCCCTACCCTAGATTTCCAGCCGTTACATGTATACTGAGGGACCCTCATAAAATTTTATGCGATTACATGCATGTTTTATGGTGATAGTTTATCTATTTACTCTAGCTCACATTCTAATATAATGTATCACTTCGTGAAATTCTAATAGTTAGGCACACTTTTGCCATACTAAAAAATTAAGTTTGAAAAATTCAAAAGGTTTTCACCAAAAATCGTCTGATAGTGACTTGTGTCTTGGACCCTGAGGGGGGGGTAATACCCCTCCCCCTTATCGGAATGTGTGATGTCTCATTTATCACATCCAATACCTATTGCATCCAATCGCTACAGCAGCAGTAGCAGTAGCGAAGATTCAAATGATATAGAGTGTGCTAATAGCAGCGACATAGACTCTAATGATTATTCAGACAATGAAACACTGGACTAAATTTGTTTCTTGTGACATAAATAGTAATAAAACTTGATATGAAAAGGCGCACCTAACTTTGCGCTTGCCATTTACTACTGAATGGAGCGGTCGCTCATTATTTCTTTTCCTATGCCCAACCCAAGTATGTGTCATGCAATAATATTTTCCTTATCTGACCCCGGCCAGCCCAGGCCCCGGCCGGGGTTGGGGATTTTTTCCAGCCCCGGTACCGCCCGGCCCCGGCCAAAAAAGTCGCCCCGGTCGATCACTACCTATTGGTATTACTATACCTATACTTATTATATATACCTATATATATTTAAAATTTAATTCTCATTAAATTTTACTCACCCTTAATTAATTTCATCTGCCGGAAGATTTAGTTTTTTATAGTACTAAAATGTTGAAATACTGCAACAGAGGGAAATAATAAGATATAATGCAATAGTAGATTCGTAGCTTTGAATCATTTTCAGGCATTTTTGCGGATAAAAATGGAATTTTACAAAATCTGAAAATCTAGTTTTTAAACCGACTGAAAAATTTCAACCCGCACTCCTCTTAACCCGTGACTTGAGGAGTTCTGCCAACCCAACCCGACCCGCGGGTCGGGTTTTCGGATCGGAGCGTCAGGCTGTTGGGGCCCAAACTTTCATCTCTAGCTGCTGGTTTGGCTAAAAACGCGTAGAATAGCACCTTTTCTACGAATTTAGAGGAACTTTCGGAAAATCGCGAATTCTGGGAGGGTGGTTGAAAATTTTTCTGCGGGGAGGGGGGTGAATACCCTAAACCCCCCTACCCCCTTCCCCCAAGATCATGTATGAGTGCCACACGATATCCGGGCCTTTTGAAAAATTGTTTCCAGATTTTCGATGCATTCCAATCATTAAATATGTCTTGAATGCTGCTTACTCCTGTACTTATTCTTAACTACTAGCCATCATCGCCAGCAATATATCTAGATACTTTCCTGCATCTTTTTTGCAGTGTCTAACGTCCATTATGATCTGACCAAAGTTCGTAGCCTGATGTCCGTAACGTTTGCTGAGCGTCGTGTGCGAATTACTGGACAAATCGAAACTGAAAATGCTTTGGGCAGCACTCGTTACTTGTTCGTGCACGAAGTTTTGAATGAATGGCCGGCCTTGTCGCACAAAAATGTGGTAAGTAATTAATAAGTCGTTCTTAGTATAAGTAACTAGTTAGTAATGTTAAATGCTCTTAATATTAGACTTCGAAAACACGAAAATGGGTGTTATCACGCCCGTATTTAGGGGGCGCCCCCTCCCCCCGAAATGGAAAAATTTTTAAAATTTTATTTTGAAATTTTTTTTCACCATTGAATAGAGTTCGCCGACATACGCTCAAAACTGCTTTTGTTTTCGCCTATCTCCTAATGGTTCTCGAGATATCTGACCTCAAAACTTTTCGCCCCCCCCGAAATAAAATTCTGGATACGGGCCTGGGTGTTACTATATGTGAATGCTGGTTAACTCAGATACCTATGTGTGAAGGGGCGGAATCTCTTGTATAACACTAGATATTTCCTTGGCCAATTAATGCCCCTCATTTTTTAGTGAAAGTCATCGAAAGTCGTAAAAAATCTTCTTTTAATTTGAAAGTGGACGACTGATCAATTTAAAACTAAAGTTATGCTTTTTTCCTCTCTGTCAATTAAAATGCGCACTATTTACATACTTGCCTAAAGTTGTACCTTAATGAAAATACAAGTATCTATTAAGTTAAATCAAATTAAGGATTACTCTCGTTGTATGTATCTTTAATTCACTCAAAATGCTGATATTTCTAGTTGATGGACGAGTTTTATCGCTTAACGAACATCGATATAAGTTCTACATGGTATCCTTGGCTTGATGAAGTGGTACCAAAAATTCTTTGTGTGGAACAACGGATAGGAATAGAAGAACTAAACTTGGAATCAGAGGTGCACAAGTCTTTCTAATGGCTTAATACCAGACATGCACAGCATGGGAATTCTGGGGGAGGGATAAAATTTTAAAGTGCCTTTTTCGGTCCCAAAAATGGGGGATGCGCATCAAAAATATCGTTTTTAGGCTTTCTGACGATGCTCACTATCTTTCTAGAGCTTAAAAAACTTAAAAATTTCGATAAAATCAAAAGGTCAAACAAACTCGACAAAACATAATAAAAACATGAGTAATTGGCGCGAAGCGCGAAAATTTCATCACTTTTGAGCAAAAAGATATGTACAAAGCTTAGAACGCGTAAAAAAGTACGTTTTACGGGTTTTAGGAATAATCGCAAATTCTGCGCGGGGAGGGGGTGAAAAAATTCCGTAGAGGGGGTGTATTTTTTGGGGGATGAAACCTCTCCAGCATCATGTATGCTCAATACCTTAAATCAACAGAAAAACATACAAAATTGAAAGAGCGGCAACCAAACTGCATTAATTTAGCTTAAAGAAAACGTACATTCAGATGTTTCTCGATGCGCTTTATTCTTCAATGCTAAAGAATAAGTTTTTTCAGAAAATCATGCTTTTCAAAGTAGTAATTGTTAAATAATTACAGTTTGTCATATCATAATCATTGATTTCATGTTGTGAGTGCAGTGCAGTATATTTCATTTCATTAATTTATGCTTCGATTATGTTTTATTTCTGACTTTCACTAACATTAAAAACAGAAGCGGATCCAGGATTATCTGTCAGGAAAGCGGAACCCCAAATCTTCTCGATAGTGTCAAAAAAATCCGTCCACTATGCTTAATGTAGCGTTTAATTGTCGTCCTTTTGATAGGCAAAATCATTTTCGATGCAAGAAACTTTAGAAATTTTTAAAATTTTTTTGAAAGTTTTCCATAAAAAAGCATGTAAAATTAGGTTTTAAAACGATTTTAGGACGCCGAAAAGTCAGTAAACCTCATAATCCGGCGCGAAGCGCCGATAAAATTTGAAAAATCATAGCTGAAATCATCACAAAATACTAGGGATGGACCGGGTCCAAAATTTTGGATTTTTCCGGGTCCGGGTCTCAACATTTTAAAACTTCGGGTCCGGGTCTGCAGCTTTCCAATTTTCGGGTCCGGGTCCGGGTCACAGTGCTAGACCCGACCGGGTCCGGGTCCAACACATCTTGTAGAAGTGCACATTTCCAAAACCACAATGCACTGACACAAAATTTTCGGCAATTTAAATAGACACATAATTTAGATCAAGTTGTAGCTGATAGACTACGTGAGCAAAATGCGCGGATAAGACGAGGACAACCAGGGGCGGATTTAGGGGGCGGGGGGCGGCCGCCCCCCATAGGCCCAAAATAGTGCGCAAAATTAAGCATTTTTGAGCGATTTTTAGCAATTTTCGGGTTAAAACGGCTAATTTTTCCGCCTAAGTCAGGGTTCCGCCCCCCCCCTTAGAAAAATCCTAGATCCGCCACTGAGGACAACTACAGAAGAGTTAAAGCAAAAGAACGTAGTGTGCGATTTGTATAATTTTTTATTGGTTGTGTGCATTCAAAGTGCTTTATTTACTGTTGTACGATTCGCTTGATGTTATTGAAATGGGAGTAAATCTTTTAACTCACGAAAACTTGTGATTGGCCATGTGCCATTTTTTACCCAATGTCATATTACGGCAAGCAGTTACTTCAATGCTTGACAATTACACTGCATTGTTTTGTTTCAGCATTTTAATCAGTTTGACCGTGCATAATTAATTTTCAAATAAAAAAGATAAAATTTAATTAGTTTATAGACATTACCAAAATTACCCGGTCTCTGCTGTACGCAAGTTTCTCTCATCGCCAGCAACAAGTGTTCCTTCGGAACAGCTGTTTAGCGGAGCCGGACTTATATACCAGCCGAACAGACGTCGTTTGCATGGAAAGACGGCAGAGAAATTGCTTTTCATTAAGTACAATTTCAAAGAAATTTAAAACGAAAGTATAACTCAGAATGTTGATGTGAGTGTTATTCGAAGTGGCAAATAAAATTTTTGAAATGGCAATTGTTTTTCATTATTGGCAAAAGACTGTTGCTAAGTCAAATTCTATTTGACTCGGGTCCGAAATAATTAGAAAGATCGGGTCGGGTCCGGGTCTTCAATTTTAAAAATTTCGGGTCCGGGTCCGGGTCTTCAATCTCAAAAAATTCGGGTCCGGGTCCGGGTCCAAGAAAATCATCGGGTAGGTCCGGGTCCGGGTCCGTGGACCCGGTCCATCCCTACAAAATACACATGTTTTCTTTATTGCGCCCAACTATTTTTGACGACTGGGGGGGCGGGCGGTCCCCTCGATCTTCCCCCCCTAAGTCCGCCACTGATTAAGAATGATGAAATAATTGGCTTTGATTTACTTGAATTGTACATATTTCGTCACAATGGTATGGGAATAGAGAAGGGTTGCTCTTGCTTGTGACTCAAAGTTATGGACAAAATCCCCTCCGAGAGTCCAACAGTCCCTCTCTTCCCAAAAATGCTGTCCTGATATATCTTTCAGGAATAAATTCTCGAAGCATTTTTCAGAATGTGCGGGATGATGGAATAGCAAAAATAATGATTTATGTACATATACGGCATCATGAACTGCTGATCATTATTAAGTAATTTAATTGTTTGCTTTTTATTCATCAAAATTTCAAATTATGTTCATAAAAATAGTTTTACTGTGCTTGCAGGTTCTATTCTGTAACATTTTTTTAGATTTTAGTAGTACGTTCTGTTAAATTATAGTCTTGTTCCAGGCGATCGATGATAGCTTTGGTAGCGGTATAACTGAGAATAATCGTGAAGAAGCTTTGAAGCTACTACCGAAATTGCTACACGAAGATGGCAATCTCTTCTATAAGGCTATGGACGTAAACAGTTTGTCTTATTTATTTCTATTAGAAATAGCGTATATTTGTGTATTCATCTGACTGAATACCGCTATTGAAAAAGAGGCCGATTTTACGCGCTCCAACTTTCCATTTCGAAAAAATTGTTTAATATACTTCTGCTATGCTTTTTATGACCGAAAATGCACTTTACAAGACTACCAGTTCAATTAATATTTATTGTTTTTATCACTCGTACATATATGAACAGTGTGGCTGATCTATGAGTGGGGTCAAAAGTTGAGCTTTTTTGGGCCCAAGTGACTTTAAAACCTGGTATGAACGCTAAAATAGCGTTAAAACTACGTTATTACTTAGGTTCGGGTCAATTTAAAGCTTTTTCGAAGGAATTGTCCAATTCTCAATTGAATTTCGAGCACTTTTGAAGAAAATTTTTCATTTTCATCGTTCTTAGCCTTCATTCTGCCTGATTTTTCTCAGAAAATTTCTCATTTTTTTATTCTGGCAATAGTCCCCCACGTGCATGTCTGCTCAGTACCCTGGGATTCCATTTCTGGATATATAGTGATTTTTTCAGTCATCGCATAAAATGTCATTATAAACAAACGTCAATGAATATAGTAGCTTTATTATCTGACTTTTGGCCCATTTTGCGTATGCAAAATTTTGGACCTCAGGCCCACATTTCTGGTGTATAATTACTGAAGCAGGATTTAGCTGCAGGCCACCTTAATATTTTTGTAAATAAGAGAATACTAACTGATTAAAATTATTTAATTCAGGGTGACATCGGTTATCACGTGCAAATGGAGGAAGCGGATATTCATTCTGGAGCACTAATTGTCCGTTTTGCCGACAGTCTTGAATACGCGATAGTAGCCGAAAGGCGTGTTTCCTTGTCAGGTTTACGTACTTTTTCGGAAGCGGTCTTATATCTTATTATTTACCATTATGTTTTCGATTTGAAGTACGGTGCGCCAATGGTATTGGAATTTTTACAACGCGCCGTTCTCAAAATCGGTCTGTCTGACAAAATACCGCGCATTAAGCTCGCAAACGTGTTGCGCATTATTGGTGCTTCGTAATAATGTCGTTTTTTTCTTATGAAAGTAGCCATATTACCGCGTTGGTCATTTTTTACAATTTTGTTCTGAGCATCGATTAAGACTTTAAATTTGAATCGGGTCGAGAAGCTAGGTTCTAAATTTAAAGCGTAACACTGATTTTCTTGGAGTGATTTTCAGTTTTTCTGCAAGGAAGTTCACCATTGTAAATCCTAAATTTTAAGTTTGCTTCCTTATTGCTTTCCTAATTGATAAAAATACTTGGAAACACTCCTCACAAATTCTTAAATGGACGTGGGAATGTGGACCATACATGGACACACATGGGCGTGGGGGTTGGGGGTATGCACCCCCAGAAGTTGAAACCCCCCCAGAAATCAAAATACCCCCCCCCCCAGAAAAAAATTTTTTCTGCTTTTTTAGCAATTTTTTGATGTCATTGGATAGTGCTCGACAAGAAACGTCCAAAAATGGTGTTTTTTCGCCATACCACCATTTTTAAGACCATTTTCGACCTTTGAAAATTTTCTTACCCCTCCCCCCAGAAATTTTTTCACCCCTCCCCCAGAAATTTTTTCACCCCTCCCCCAGAATTTTGGTGCTGCCCACCTATGTACATGGGCAGCGTTCAAAAACTGGGGAGGATCTGGGTGGTGAAAACTGAAAGAAATCTAAAAAAGCATGCTAAAAATGCATTTACCGATTCTGGGGGAAAAGCCTCCAACCCTCACGCCCATGTGTAGTCTGGACCATCGATGCACAGAATGGCCGCTCTGCGGTGTCAGCCGGTCTGGGTGTCAATAAATAAGTTTTTTGGGGGATAAAATGACCTCAAAAACTGGTAAAAGCGCTAAAATAGCATTAAAACTACGTTACTACGCAGTTTCTCGTCAATTTTAAGCACGTATGGAGAAAATTTTTAATTTTTATTCGTTTTTTTCTTGCCTCATTTTCGCGTGAAAATCTCCCATTTTTCCATTCTGCAGGTTTTTAGACCCCAAGCCCCTCCACGTGCATGTTTGCTCTGGACTAGACCATACATGTACAACATAAGGATTTTGGGGGTCAGCCCTGAAAGGTTTCTGAAAAGTTTCGTTTTTTGGCTGCAGGGACATGTCAAAAACAAAGTCTCTTGAATGTTTGTTCCTTCCAGAACAAAAATGTAATTAAATTTATAAAAAATTCGAAAAAAATCGACTAAATTAAGCAAAATATTGTCAAAAATGAGTGTACGGTGCAACGCGCCAAAAATTTGGCACTTTTGATTGCTACAAACTCTAAAAGAGTACACTTTCTATATATCTTTGGAAAATCGGCAATCATGATGAGGTTTCACTCGGATTAAGTTGATATCTGAAGCAGTGAACGACCGAAGCTCCAAAATTTTGCTTCGGCCAGCTCTTGCTTCGGCCGAAGGCCGAAGCTTCGGCCGAATGCCGAATCTGTAAAAATTCTTTAGTCCAATTCTGATAAGTATGAGGAATGAATTGCGAATTGAGTCATATATATGAAAGTTGAGCTTGATTATGGTTCAGGAGTAAATATGAAGTAATAAAACAGTGTCATTCATTGCAAAAATTTTATTCAAAAGCGCAATGAATTATCTTTATTAGCACTGATTTCATTATTAGACATTTCATCTATATCTGCAGCTAATACGTATTGATCATCATCAGATTCACTATCCTGAATATATAAAAATTCAATGTATTATTAGGTATAAAGCCTGGAATTCTTTAGACTTATGAAGACAATTAATTGATAAATTCGTAATTTTTATGCTGATACTTAAATTTGTAGAAGTATGTAAGGTAGACATAAAAGAAAATAGAGATTTCTTCCCGTTATTAGATGCAGAAGTTTAAGAAAGTAAACACGTCGACCATGAAGCAATTATTTAATACAAAACAGAATGGTACACAGCAGTGTTTTTTGTACTCGTCAAATATTTTCCCTATGTACAAAGATCTTTTGGGACTGTCTTTGTTCATGTACAAAGATTTTTGGGAAGACAAAAATTGCAAAAAAGATCTGAAATTTGGAAAATTTTCGGGTCTCACAATTTTTGAGGGCATACAGGATTTTTGGAGATTGAATTTCGGTCGTATTTCTTGAAATTTCTTCCATTAAACCGCAGGATCGGCCTTGTATGGTTGTGCAGTTATGCAGAAATTCTATTTGAATATGTATGTAGCTTAAATGATCTTTCTCACGTGCTGCTGGGTTTGTTTCCAATGATAAACTGCTACGCCGTAGCTTTTCTTTATCGATTCATGTTTTTTGCTTATTTTTAACGATTCGCAAATTTTAATTGTGCTCGCAACGTGTGCTTTATTGAGTTCGTGCTTTATCATATTTTGGGCCAAATGACACGCTGATCATTTTTGTGCATTCCCAGTCAAATTTATTTGTGTCTTGTTACTTTTGTGCATTCCTCTGCCTCGTTTTACCTCGTTTGTAGTAGTAATTTTAGGTCAATAAAGCGACGACTCGTTTTGCTTTGTAATGCATTACCGCCATGGCATATCAGTTGTGCTAAGTTTTGTATTGATTGGACAGCCGCCTTTATTTTAAAATTTAAACTTCGATTTAACGCATGCAATGAACGTCCAATGAGTGCAAAATATTAGCATTACACGTGCAGACTGCTCGATAATTTTTTAGGATCGCCTATACATGGACAGTGATTAAATTCTGGGGTTCTGAGTGGCGTAAAAAAACATGTCAAAAATTCTATTTTTTGGTCTTTTGATATGGGGAGATCTAGGCCACACATGGGCATGGGGGTCTGGAGCCCCCATCCCAAGGATCCGGCGGACCCCCGCCCCAGAAATCGATGGACCCCCAAGAATTGAATTTTTCGTGCTATTTTTGGCAATTTTGCCCCATCGGATCCCTCCAGAATTTGGTCGCTGCTCATGTATGGTCTAGGCCCCCAATACCCACCTGTGTGACAACGCAAAATTTTAGTATTGTATGCACAGGTAGCGCAGACGCTAAAGTTTAGCATCGTATGTGCAAGCAATGCCTTAATTTTCACCTTGGATCCACGCTAATATTTAGCCTTACGTTGACATCCATCATGAAAATGTTTAAATTCGATCAACGCAAATATTTAGCGCCGGCATGACACTAACGTTTAGTGGCAGCGGAGTTACATTCTAAGTCTTAGCGTTACTACAACAGATTATTTTTTACTTAGTGTACGTAGGTACTTAAGTCTACGCTTAGCGCTGGCCCCGATCGCGCAGCCCTGGATAGCTTTCGATCTTTGGACCCTTAGAGACCTTACGGCTTCGATCCCCTCAGCCCTAATATTGCTGGCTGCTTCTTGTCGGGTGATCTCAGCAGCTACGCCCTAAGACCTAAGGCTACCTACCTAGTCTCGGAATTTGCCGCGGAGGTCAGTTGACCTATCTCAAGCTCAAGTTGAATATTTAACTTATTTTCCAATCAGTGCCTGATTCGAAACGTTTTTGGTTCCTAATACGTGTAGCACAATAGACTATGAAAACAACAACATCGAGCTCTAACCTGATCAATCATCCTTAAAAATTAGATAATATTTTTGATCAATTTTTGGTTTGAGAAATAAATTAAGATTTCCAAATAGAATAAGCAAACATATGGGATTTACCTATCCATCCACTCTGATGAGTTGCAATCCTCGACGTAGGAGTGGCCGGCCTAACCCTCGGTATATCCGAAAACCCCTGGGTAGGCTTTTCTCTATTTTATTTCGAACGAAGAATACACGGCCTAGTTGCCGGACAACACAAATAAAGCAAAAAGAAAAACGAAAACGTACGGACTATACAATCGTACGACGGCCAACGAGACTGCCAACAACACTAACTACATTGGCCTCAAGAGACCATTACAGTAAAATAAACGAAGATCAAATTAACATAATACTGATACACTTTTATCTCAGATCGAATGTTCTCGATTACACAAGCGGTATGCATTAAACAATTACTATTATCATACACTTAACTCTATGCTACCGGACAAGTATCTTAATGTTTTTTATTATTGAAAATTGGGGAAATAATGGGAAGACCGAAGGCATAGCCCACAGTGCACTATCGTAGATAGCTACTAGTATTGGCTATGTTATGGCTACCGCGAACTGCTAAGGCAAGTTCGCCTACACGTGTAACTCTCGCAGTTACACTCCCCCACGTATAGAAAAAAATTTGAAACGAAGTGGAGAATTTTTTTCAGGGGTACACCAACGCCACTAGCGTCTGCAACGCTTCTATAACTCGGCACTCTGGCGTTTGCAACGCCTCTACTCTGGCGTCCGCAACGCCTCATCCTGAGCGAACGTGAAAAACGAAAATAAAAGAACGAAAAAATAACAAATAGCGATAACAAATAATGGTCAACGCATGACCTCGTTCGCACTCAGGAAACTCTCTGAGCAACACTCTAACATGGCGCTAGGTATAACTATATTGTTGCCCGAGTAATGATGAACTCCGGTCTTGGACAACATAGCATAATATTCGATCTCGCTGCCCAATTAGCCTCCTTCAGTCCCCGGGTAATGAGAAAAATTTTGAGTTGAAAAAGTTTAAAGATTGGGTATAAATTAACCCCTTGTCCGTTAAAGAGTTAAGGTACCATAATAGTAACACCGCTATTTGAGCAAAAGAAAAATTAAGACACGGAATGATTAGGCAAAATTATGCTGAGCAAAATTAAAGTCACTGACGAATTAAAACAAGAGGTAACGATAAAAACGAAAAATGGCAAATTATGCGAGATAACTGGGAAAAATAAGAGCACCGTCAAAGAAAAATTTACAGCAAGAGAAAAAATGACAAGAGAAAAAATTACACAGAAAATAAACGATACGTGATGTCCTGGAATCCACATCAGGACGAAAAACGAAAAATGACGAAAAAGCTGCTGGTCGAATTCGACGCCGATCGCAGAGTTCCAAAAAGTTCTGTACGTCGAACTTGTGAATTAATATCGATCCTGATAATTGGCCTTCGAGCCATGCGGTTTTCCGCGACGTCGTTGACGTTGAAAATAATCGCGATCCGATTCGGGTTCGCGACGCGTATTCGAACGCTCGCGATACTGGTATGGCGATTGCCTACGCCCGTACATATGTTGGCGTAAGCGTCGATGTGGATCGACTGGTCGATCGTCGTCCTCAAAATCGTCGTTGTCCTCGTAGTCGTCCGCGTAACGACGCGGTATAGATTGCACCGGCGTAAATAATTGCTCCGGCGTAAAACCAAAAGTTTGTTCACGTGAAGATTTGCGTGGACGCTGTTGTGGTTGCGTAACAGGCCACGGTTTAGGCAAAAGTGGACCTGGTCGAGGTTGTGGCTGATAGACCCCGGTGGCTGATTGACCTTGTTCCAACGGTGAGCGATACGACTGATCCCATTGCGGACGTTGACGGGATTGTGACCGGCCCTGATGAGTTCCGCGGTTCGACTGAGGCTGACGGCGATATTCATAAGGCTGCTGCTGTCGCGGGCGCGACAGATGACCAGCATCGGCCTGTGAATACGCCTCGGAACGCTCACGCGATTCCGTGAATTGTTGCTGCCGCGGTTGGGTCTGCGGTCGTGTGTGTTGCTGTATATGCGGTTTTACTTGTGTTTGCTGTTGTACTTGTGATTGTGAGCGATGATGCATTTGAGCATAACGTTGCCGGGATGATTGCGGTTCTTGCCGCTTAGATCCCTTTTGGCCTAAACGAGCTCTTAATTTAGCTGCAACTTCAGCTTGAACAAGTCTTCTGACTCGTTGCTTTTCCAAATTTTTTAACCGACGCAAAGTATGCTCGGATTTTGTATCATAAAATCGATTCAATTTAGCCTTATGTTCGTCTTCCGACATATGACGAACTTCAGATGATTCAGCGAGAGAACCGGCGGCGCGTAATTTTGTCGCACGCCTTGGCATTTCCGTCGCCAGATTTTCACAATCGCGTTGCTCGATCGTCATGCGTGCTCTACGCATTTCAATCTGTGCCTCCAGAGAGAGATCGACTTCGGGCATATCAAGGCTCGCTGAGGATCCGCTTGGGTCCTGCGAGGATGCCTGCCGTCTCTCTTTTCGAATTTTCTCTAAATCACCTTGAATTCGGTGTTTCAGGTAAAACACAGATTTTTGTTGACCTCGGAAACGGTCAAATTGAACCGGAACTTCAAGTGGCGGGTCGGTTGCTAACCGAATTTGCCGAATCATGTTATGTAAAACATGTGGACTTTTGATTCGCCTCGTTAACTCCGGGAATTCCGGGAAGGCTTCCGTTGGTGAAGGTGTGTACGATTCACCAAGGAAAGCTACGCGCAACATACGACGTAGCTGCTCCACCATGCGCCAGCCTATCGCGGCATTGCCGTAGGCATACGCAAAGAAGTGGAACTTCCTGTCCAAAAATTCCAAAAGCACTCTAGCGCGCATGACGTCTATTGTAGAAAAGATCGTCAAGTGTCGATACTCCGAATCGTATAACGATTGAAATTCTCGGAAGGTATCGAAAATATCGACCATCTGACGCGTCGATATTAAGATTGGCGCTAGGTGATCCGGCGCTGGTGACATTCTGTGCGGATAAAACTCTGGAAGAATCTGATGTGCAACGCCATCAGTTACCGCACTTGGTGCATCAAGGTGTGGGTGCACCACCAGATACTGTAAAGGAACTTCGTACAGCATCATTCCGGTTGTAATAAAGAACCGTGTGCGCACAAAATATTGGTCTGGGTAAAATAATCGGTTAAACACGCTCATTTCACTGATAAATCGAGGTGCTGGCGCACGATCGATATCAGCTAAAGGTTGCGTGATTGTAGACCAAACTAAAGGACGCGAGGGTGTGTCAGTCGTAGCCGCGTAATGCAGATGCGCTGCGTACACTCGGTCGAAATGCACTTGGGCACACTCGACCAATTGGTCGTACAAACGCGTTCCTGCGACTTCACCCAGATAAGAACGCAACTCGTGCAATACGTCAGGCGCAATATAGCACGGTGCTTCACGCGTCATGGTCTCCATCATGGTGAAAAAGTGTTGCACATAACGCGAGCGATTTTGCACTCTCGCGCTTTCTTCTGCGGAAATGCGTTCGCGAATGGCTTGAATATGCGCAGGTACTGCGACTTCTAGATTCGATGGTGGATTTTGAATAGCCTGTGGTTGAATATTCGCCACAGTATTTGACACTCCCGTCATGGCCATAGGAGCCGTAAAACGAGTAGTAATTTCCACTGAGCTTGACACGCCTTGTGGCGCGGAATGGGACGCGATTTGCGTGGATAACGCTGCTTGTTGACTTTCCTGTGCAGGTAATGAGCGTTGAGGTAGCGGCGGAAAGCCTATGATCTCTGTCATGATAACGTCGGGCTCAGGTTGACGCTCTACCCAATCCGGCTGAGAAGTCGGTAAAGGTATGAGCGAACCGATGCCCAAGGGTGCCTGCTGATCCGCCGCAAGCGATTGTGAGACAATCGGTTGCGCAACGGTAGTAGCCCCTTTTCGAGCCATTGCCGCGCGTGTTATACGCGGTGGCGACAAGTTAGCTTGTCTTTCCGCCTCAGCGTCAGATAACGCCATCACTAAGCGTTTAGGAGATAAATCATCGTCCTCAGTGGAGATAGATGGTTCTATTTCAACCATAGGAGAGTCGTAAGGAATATCGGTCTGCGAGGAAATTGCAGAAGCTGGGGTACTAGAGCTAGTTGGTTTGGACTTAGGTTCGGTATCAGGTGCATTAACCGGGCCCAAAACTGAGTCGGCAACGGCCTGCGAACCCTGAACTTGTAAGTCAGGATTGTCGAACACATTAGCGTGAGCCAACGCTTCCGTTACAGAGGCAACGGTGGTGGCTGCAGCTATAGCCGCAGGTGGTTGCGGAGCTGGTCCATAAAAGTCCTCTACTGTGACTAGCTCTCCGCCATCAGAATCAACGGAAACATCAGTCGCCGTACTGGTCGACTGGCCCCGTGGTGGTTTGCGAGCTGACAACGGTACACGCCGTTTAGCTTTCGCTTCGTTAGCTTTAACGTGCGATTCATCGCCTTTAAATGAAATTGGCATAGGCTTTCTATCGTCGGTTATGCGATTATTTTGCGAGCAGCCTTCTATCAATATAAAAACATCGATAGTAATCAAGGCATCCATCGCTAAATAATGCTCCATATCCCGAGTGAGTGGTAAATTCCACGCCTGTCCAAAATTATCAGGCGCATTGGGATCAATAGCCATATCAAAGAAAAACTCAGCCAAGCGCTTTAAGGTATGTGAATGCGCTGTGATGCGGAAACGACGAGTAAACGATCTCGCCAAGGGCTGAATATCGATAAAATTTGCACTGAACGGATCTTTCCAATGCCGTTTATTGCGAATTTCGGCGTCAGGAATCGCCAAAATTTCCTCAAAAGTTGGCCCGTAAACGTGAAAATACGCAAGTCGGTCTTGCGTAGGGTCATAACAAACCATATATACGTTTGGTAAACGCGTTTCGAGCAGCTGGTGAAGCCCAAACGGAGCTTGTGGGAACTTAGCAAGGTCCCAGCAGAACACATGACCGTTCGCGCTCGCAACTTGGACGTAGCGTACGAATGGGCCATGGAGGTCCTGGTAGGTGGGACATAGCTGCTTAAAACGCAGATCCCAGGTCTTATAATCTCTGCCTTTTTGGTCATTAACAAATTCGGAATCGTAGCCTAAGAATAATGTGCCATTTGTCATGTTTGATGGTTGGATCAAAGCCAAAATGGCCCCAAAAGACTCCTGGTCGGTGGTGATTAAAACAGTGGATAGAAGTCTCTTCTTTGGCACACGTAAGGTAGCCAAAGGGAATCTATCAAATCTGTTCTCCCACCAGAGCTCTTGGTCGTTTATACGTTTACTATGATTTGTGGCTATATGCGTTGATTTATGCTGTATCATTTTTGCGGAAAGTGCGTCTAAACCGCTAACACGACTCTCATCATTTTGTGGCAGCGGGTCTGGTACAACCAACCCCCGCTCCAACGCCATATTGGTCAAAGCCGAACGAAACTCATCTAGGGACGCGGGATCACGCCCCTCAAATTTGCATCGGCGACCAGCTGCCTCCAGCAATGCCTCCTTGCTTGGGGTACCTTCTGCAGCCATGGGTCTGCAAAAGGGAAAACATTAGATAATGGTACGGCATGTGCTGTTTTAGAGCCATTTAATAAACGTATAGGCGCGCAGTCCTTAGCTTTTTGTTCCCTGCCCGGTAAATCCTCAAAACTTATGACTACTGCCGGGGCAAGAGGGCGATGTGGTAATTTTACCAAAACAAAATCGCCAGGGACATACGCGTGTTTTTCCACAATTAAATCTGAGTAAGGTAGTTTGGGCTCAGGCAGAAGTCTATTCCTATGAACGAGGTGAGTGATGAGAGGATTATAGACATATGCGATTTTCGCAGTTTCCGGAGTAGGTAAGTCGATAATTCTGTATGGTCCAACACGTTTGGGTGATAGTTTACCGATTTCAGGTTGAATTACTGAGGTATTATTAAGGTAAACTATATCCGAGAGAGAAAAATTTGTTTGAGTTACAGACTTATCATATTGGGATTTTTGCTGTTTACGCGCTTTAGCTAGATTTTGAGAAGCAATGTCATGTAGATCTTGCAAAGTCAGCTTTAAATCAATGACGTATTTTTCCGCAACAGATGGTAAATTTGGATTTATTACAAAGTCATTTATGAGTAAAGTGTCAAGTGGAAATGCTGGTTCGCGACCATAAAGCATTTCAAAAGGAGATATGTTAGTTGATGATTGCGGAGTCGCGCGATATGCAAATAATGCGAAAGGTAGAAATTGCTCCCAATCATACTGGGATCGCGCACTCAGCTTAGACAAACAATCAATCAAGGTGCGATTATAACGTTCCACCAACCCATCACACTGGGGGTGATATGGGGTTGTAAATATTTTTTGAACGTTTAATAGTTTACAGACTTCCGAAATTAGGGTAGATGTAAAGTTTGACCCCTGATCTGTCAAAAATTTCTTGGGAACTCCATAACGTGGAATAATTTCTCTTAATAATAAATTTGCAATTGTTGTTGCTTTTATGTCAGAAACAGCAAAAGCTTCCACGTATTTAGTAAAATAATCCATAAAAACTACAATTTGGTCATTTCCGGAGGGAGATCGCGGCATATGCAAACAATCACACGCAATAAGTTCAAAGGGCGCGGATACTTCGATTGGTTGCAATGGAACGGATGTGGAATTTAATGCGACCTTACGTTGTAAGCACACATCACAATTCCTACACCACGCGATCACATCATTTTCCATGCGCGGCCACCAATAACGCATTTGTATGGCGGGCAAGATTTTGCGCGATGAAAAATGAGCTCCGAAAATAGAGTCATGAAATTCCGTTAATATGAAGCGACGCAAAGATTTGGGTATGACTATTTGATGAACGACAGTTGGTGAACGCTTAGGTTGGTATCTACGAAAAAGTACATCGTTTACGAGAAAAAATTCGTCACGATATTTTTTCGTTGTTAAGTCATTTAATGCGATGCGAATTTTATGCAATTCGTCATCTGCACGTTGCTCAGCGAGTAAACGCGCAGGTGTTAGCATTTTGGCTTTTTCAGCATCGGTAAGTAATAGGCGTTCACGAAATGTAGGTGGTTTTGTATTAGTAGGATCGGTTTGCGCAGTAGGATTATTACTTTGCGCATTTGGATGATTAATTGGTGCAGTAGGCGCATTATCGCGCGATCGGTCAGGTGGAACCGATTCATCATCTGACTCAGAATCTTCCGATTCTAAATTTGCGATGTTAACAACATTTTTGCGCTCTAATTTATATTTGCGTTCTGCATGATCATATTTAGGGTGTCGTGAAAGAAGATCAGCTGCGCAGTTATATGCACCAGGAACATAAACGATATCATATTCGTATTCCTGTAATTTGAGACCCCAACGACGTAAACGACTCGATGGGTCTTTAACGTTTACTAGCCAAGTTAATGCTTGATGATCAGGGGCCCATTGCACCAAACTAGGAGTGTAGGAGTTAGGAGTTAGAAGCAAATTTACTCCTGGCTCAGGAGTCTCCTAAATCAGAGTTGCACCACTTACTCCTAACCTAGGAGTAATTTTTTCATTATTTCAAGGAGTAAACTCTCTTCACTCCTAGACACCTAACTAGGAGTAATTTAAGGAGTAATTTTAGGAGTGTTTCTAGGAGTTTCTTAGACGATATTTTTGCAATGTCCATAAATTTTCGAACATTTTCAGTCAACTCAGCCAAGCTATATGGAAAATCTGCGACTGTATGCCAAATATGTTCATTAATTGGCTGAACAACGGATCGAATTTTCTGACACACAGTAGACTTATGCTAAGCAAGAGCATCTCCAACAATATCCTAAAATTTTTTAGTAGCTAAGAATCTTAGAGCTGATAAAATCTGTTGCTTCAGAGAAAGTGCCCTGTGTTACTCTTTGGCTGTAAAAACCGTCCAATTATCTATCAAACACGTTCCATTGCTTGCCGCGACATTCAAAAACATTCTTCGAAATTATCAACATCAAAATTAATACGCTGCTTGCTTTCAAACTCTTTTTTGGCGTATTTGTTCAATAATTTCATCATCGCTATCACTGCTAAAACTATTCATCACAGTCAAAAAAAGACTAATTCAATTCAATCAACAGCTTTAGGAGAGAACGGACACTCCTAATATTTTGTGCAATGATAAGGAGTAAATTTACTCTAAAAAACACTCCTAAGCGTGGTGCAACCCACCTGAAAAATTACGCCTAAACTTGCTCCTAAAACGTCCTCTCTGCTCCTAATCTTACTCCTACACTCCTGATTTAGGAGACTCCTAGCTCCTAGATGGTGCAACCGAAATTTACACCTTTACTCCTAAATGTTATACTCCTAGTTTGGTGCAACTGGGCCCAGTTTCGACAATAAATTTTTTACCGTAAAGATAATGTCGATAATGCTTGATGGCCCACACTACCGCTAATGCTTCTTTTTCCGAAGTAGCATAGTTACATTTGGCAGAATTTAGCACGCGACTAGCGTAGCTAAGAATAAAACGATTTTTGGATGGTAAATGTTTTTGCGTCAAAATAGCACCTAACGCATAATTACTTGCGTCAGTTGTTAAAATAAATTGGTGCTCATCATCGAATTTTGGTAGTTGCAAAATAGGTGGGGACGTAAACGCTTTCTTCAGAAGCTCAAAGGCGGTTTGGTGTTCAGCCTTCCAGCAAAATTCGACATCTTTACGAAGAAGATGAAATAATGGTTTAGCGATTTTAGCTAGATCTTTAACGAATTTCTTAAACCATTGGACTAAACCGAGGAATTTCTGCAACGATTTCACGGTTTTTGGCACGGGAAACGACATTAAATCTGCGACTTTAGACATATCAGGAGCGATGCCCATTGCACTTATGCTGTGGCCAAGAAATTTTACCTCTGCATGCGCAAGATGGCATTTATCAGGCTTTACACGTAAGTTTGCCTTTTTAAGAGCAATAAAGACATTCTCAAGATCTTTTAAATGTTCTTTGAAAGTGCGTGAAAAAATAATTATGTCATCGATGTAAACGAGACAAGATTTCCAATTTAGACCTGCGAGCACAAGCTCCATTAGCCTTTGGAAATCTGCAGGCGCATTTTTTAAACCAAAAGGTAAAACTTCAAATTCGTAATGACCAACAGGACATATGAATGCCGTTTTTTCAGCGAGATTTATTATCGAGTGGAATTTGCCAGTATCCAGATTTTAAATCTAGTGTGCTAAAATATGCAGCATTGCCTAAAGTATCGAAATAATCGTCTAATTGTGGAAGAGGATAAACTTGCGTTTTAGTAACGTCATTTAACCGTCGATAATCGACGACTGGCCTAAGGGAACCGTCCTTTTTTCCTATGAGAAATAATGGACTTGCCCATGGGCTAGTTGTAGGTCGAATAATTTTATCTGCAAGCATTTCATTTATAATTTTCTGCATAGATTCTCTTCTAGAATGTTCAACACGATAAGTTTTTCCAACAACGGGCGGATTATCCCCTGTGTCAATATGATGTTTCATCAAGGGGGTACGTCCGAGAGGTTCGTTTTTTAGTGCAAAAATTGAGTCGTATTTTAAACAAAGTTCACGAATTTGTTGCTGTTGTCTAGAATCAACGGCGGAGCCGTTTAAAGCTTTATTTATTGATGCAAAAAGTTCTGGTGTCCTATCATTAAAAGATGAGACATGTGACACAACTTCGGCATCAGAGGTTAAAGAACCTATTATTTCACCAGAGTCGATGCGAATTGGCGCTTTAGAGATGTTACAAACGCGAATAGGTATTAAAGGTTGTGAAGTATCGACTATAGACGGAGCAACAAAAAGTGAGGTTTTTTCCATAAAATCGGGATTTGGTTCGAATAATGCGAAATCAAAATTGCAAGAACCATGGCTTATATAGCCAGGTGTGATTACTTCATGTCTAGGTTGTATTATAACAGGCTCAGGTAACGAAACATGCACACACACAACACCGGAGGTAGTTGTGTTGGGTTTCGCGCGAAATTGCACTTTTTCATGAGATGAGAGTAAATTGATCTTTATGCCGTTTATAAAAGCACAGCGCTCAATAGGATTAACCCACATGAGTGCGGATTCGCAAAAATCATATCCTAAGAGCATGTCTTCCGGCAAGTGATCAATTATAGATACTGAGGTAGAAATAGATTGTTCCGCGATGGTTAAAGTCATGTTTACTCTATAACGAACTACTGCAGTGATTTCGCCTACACCATGTACAACTTGTGAGACTTGTTTAGGTGGTAAATTAAAACCTAGCCGCAAAAATGCAGACGTGGTCATCATGGTGACCTGTGAACCCGTATCTATGAGAGCAGGTACGTCAACGCCATGAACTTTAACGAGAATGGTGGGTAAATTTGTCCCAGCATGGCTTACAATAGGAATATTAGGATCTAAAGTCTTAGATGCAGGTAGATTGATTTTTTCATAAGTTGCGAGACAACGTTGTAAACGTTCGTACTCTTCGAGAAATTCTTGCGACGCGAATAAGTTAGGACGCGCGCTAGATTCTGGCCCTTTCGCAGTAACCGTGTTTACATCATGAGGAGATGTAAGGGTTGGCTGCGGTGGGGGCACATTCATGGTGGGTTGGTTATCCGCAGTGTATGTGACATAAGGGCGATTAAAATTGTTGTCGTTGCGGTAGTTTGAATTATAGTATATACCACGCTGTTCGTTTGGGAATTGCACAAAAGGTGTATTTTGTTGCGGTTGATTATTATAACGATTATCGTAACGCGAATTTTGATAATTAGCACGCGAATTTTGGTAATAATCATTACGATTTTGCCTAAAATTCGATCGTGTTTGCTTAGATTCCAAGCGATTATCATTATTCGCATAGCTAGATGAACGATGTTGACTAGAGTTACGATATCGTGATTGAGATCGATGTCTATTTTGCGAATTCGAACGCGATGGCGAACGATTTTGACGCGAAAAAGAACGCGACTGGCTGCGATTGCGAGCCATAGAATTATTATTTCGATCAGATTGTGTATTATGATTAGCATTATTAGACGCTTCTTGCCTCTGCCGCGTGAAACATTCCTCATAAATGTGACCTATGCGCTTGCAAAAGGTGCAATATTTACGAGAGGAACTTTCTGGCTTTTCAGCACGCGACGAGCGATGAAACGTTCTATGACGCGAACGATTTGAATCATTTTGGTTAGATGCGCGAGGAGTATCTTTAGGTACTGCGCTGCCTACGGGAGCAGCTGTTACCGATACGTAAGGCGTTACTGCCTTTTTATCCTCAAATTCTTTATTAGCAAATTCAGCGCTTAGCGCATTGTCCAAAAATTCAGCTAAAGATGCTCTAGGTTTTTTATGATATGCCTCTTTCGAAATGTGTGGTAATAAACCTTCCTTTAATTGATGTCGCATTAAGTTATTGAAATGATGTGAATCAACTTCAAGATAAGGATCAGATTTGATTAACTCTTCGCGAAGCGAGAGATAATAAGCTTTAACCGATTTGTTAGGCTGCTGTTTATGATTCAAAAAACGATTAAAGAGCGCACCGGTGTCCATTGGACAAAATTCGGTTATTAGCGCTTGTTTCATTTTCGAATAAGATTGTTGTATATCAGCAGGTAACGAACGGTATAAACGCATAGCATAGGGATCAAGAAATCCGGTTGCGAATTTTAAACGATCAGCTTTGTCGATATCATAGGTATCGGCAAGCGATTCAAATTCTGCAAAATATGCTTTTATATCCGTTTTATCTCCATCAAAAAATTTTTTGTTAGCAATTGCAATTTGCATTTGTGTCATAAATGGTCCGCGATTCAGGGAATCAGCGAGACGCGATCCACCCCGTGAGCCTTCAGATGAAGAATCTGAACTATAGCGATGACGTCGTCTGCGCGATCTACTTTTACGACGCGAGCGACGACTGCGCGGGCGATCATAACTATTAGATGAGCTTTCATCAGAAAATTTGACATGTCTTCTCCTGCTAGATGATTCAGGTAGAGGCGCAGATTCATTTTGCAAATTTGCAGATTCATTATTAATACCAGATAGATTTATCTCAACAGGTTGCATTTCGATATTAGAAGAATGCAAAATAGGATTATTAGGTGGTATTTCCACATTCACAGGATTAGGTACATAATTATTTGGAAGAATTTCTCCTTGTGGTGGAAAATACTGCAGCGGTGGAGGATTTAATTGCTGCTGTGAGTTCACATTCAAAGAATTAGGTACGAAAGAAGGCGCATTACGATTTAAGGACAGCGAAGGCCGAGATCGCGACGTCTGCAAAATCGGTACCGACGGCTGCAAAATCGTAGGTATATTTTCCGAAAAACCCGAGTTTTGCACTGGTTGCAAACCCGTGTTTAAAGGATTCTGTGACAAATTAGATATCTCAGGCGCGCGATTCGTACAATTTTGAATGATATTTTCAGGAACAGTTTCCGAAGGTGAGCGTGAATTTGATGCGCTGTTGCCAGTGGACAACAGTGAAGATGCACGATGCGTACTCTGCGCACGATTCGCACTTTGCGCATTAAATTCAGAAAAATTTGCGCTATCGATTGAGTGGTTAACGCGCTCAGATGAATTATTCTCTATGCGATTCAAAACTGGTTGGGGTTTAAGCATAGTGCTTAGCTCCAGACGCAGTTTACGCATTTCATCCGCATTTTCCTTTTTATCTTGATCAACGCGCGTAGAAAGGTCCGAAAATTGCAAATGAATAGCTTGTAGCGCTTTTAAAATAAGATCATTAGTCACATTAGCATTAGCACGCTCTTTGTCGGCATTTATGCTGTGACTATGAACACTTTCTACGTCAGAATCGGGATTTTTGCGCTCCGAACTGGTTTCAGGATTATTTGCCGTATTAAGAGTAGTTGTATTATCAATCATTGTATGATTAGATGAGTTGTCTATGTTAGGATCCGATCTAGTTATCGAAGTTTGATTAATGCGTGATCGCATGGTACTCAATAACAGTTCATCTTCAGACTGTGTATTGCTCGCGGCATTTAGTGACGCGGGTAATTTATCATTACTCGCCTTACTGGTTACGTCTGTCGTATTTGTGTCATTACTCGCAGAATTACTCGCGCTATTAGAGTCAACAGGCGCGGTAGGTAATTGGCGAGCTGAAGTAGGTGGCGTAGAAGGTTTTTTCAATTTAGCGGGCGGTGTCCGCAAAACCTTTTTCCTGCCATTTTTGGGTATCAAAAATGTCAAAAAATATGACCTTGGGAAAAATAAATTTCAGTACGTCGAAATTTTGCCCAAAATAAATGTTTCGAATTTGGCCTTTGTCGATCCGAAAAACAGGTTTTTTCCACGTGAATAGTATTTGCTTACGTGAAGTAAGATATACCTGACGTGAAATGATCGAAAACAGGTAGGACTAAGCCTAAAGCGCAAGAAAGTGTACGTGGTTAGAAAAACAGGTAGGTAAGAACCTAAATGACGGAATTTCGTCGTCAGGAGAGAAAAATGATAAATCGTCGCCTGAGGGTCGACGTTTATAGAAAAATGCAAGCGTGAGAGCTGCCTTCGTCGATAGAGATCCGACGGAAATAGAAAAATAACGATGACTTTACCACAATACACAAAATCTTTACCACGGACGCTTACTTAAATTGCGCACTGCCACGATCGCGGTCGATACAACAACAAAGGTGAACGAAATGTTACACATTTTTAGATGGCCAAAATGATAATTTTTGGATCGAAAAATAATTTTACGATGATTGATCAGTTCGGCTGTAGCTAGCAGCCTAAAGGAGGGAACGTCCAATGTAAATGTAGGGGCCTGCGTCTACAAGAGCGACACAGACCGGCCTAACATTACCTTCGAGATTTACCTAGGTACGTAGGTACTTAAGTCTACGCTTAGCGCTGGCCCCGATCGCGCAGCCCTGGATAGCTTTCGATCTTTGGACCCTTAGAGACCTTACGGCTTCGATCCCCTCAGCCCTAATATTGCTGGCTGCTTCTTGTCGGGTGATCTCAGCAGCTACGCCCTAAGACCTAAGGCTACCTACCTAGTCTCGGAATTTGCCGCGGAGGTCAGTTGACCTATCTCAAGCTCAAGTTGAATATTTAACTTATTTTCCAATCAGTGCCTGTTTCGAAACGTTTTTGGTTCCTAATACGTGTAGCACAATAGACTATGAAAACAACAACATCGAGCTCTAACCTGATCAATCATCCTTAAAAATTAGATAATATTTTTGATCAATTTTTGGTTTGAGAAATAAATTAAGATTTCCAAATAGAATAAGCAAACATATGGGATTTACCTATCCATCCACTCTGATGAGTTGCAATCCTCGACGTAGGAGTGGCCGGCCTAACCCTCGGTATATCCGAAAACCCCTGGGTAGGCTTTTCTCTATTTTATTTCGAACGAAGAATTCACGGCCTAGTAGCCGGACAACACAAATAAAGCAAAAAGAAAAACGAAAACGTACGGACTATACAAACGTACGACGGCCAACAAGACTGCCAACAACACTAACTACATTGGCCTCAAGAGACCATTACAGTAAAATAAACGAAGATCAAATTAACATAATACTGCATACACTTTTATCTCAGATCGAATGTTCTCGATTACACAAGCGGTATGCATGAAACAATTACTATTATCATACACTTAACTCTATGCTACCGGACAAGTATCTTAATGTTTTTTATTATTGAAAATTGGGGAAATAATGGGAAGACCGAAGGCATAGCCCACAGTGCACTATCGTAGATAGCTACTAGTATTGGCTATGTTATGGCTACCGCGAACTGCTAAGGCAAGTTCGCCTACACGTGTAACTCTCGCAGTTACATACATATATATCGTTGTTTCTTCTGTCTGAGGTATTTTTTTCCGACTTCAAAAAAAGCTAACTTGCCATTTTCAACCCAAAAAAGCTACATATACAGCTATGTATGTTTGCGAGTTCAGAAAGTCATTTGCCACAAATGCTCGAAAACGATGGTTTTAAAGCGATGCCGTCGTTTCTTCGCGGTAGAATCGCTTTTCACAAAGCACCTAGCTTTCTCCAAATTTTTGATTTTCACCACCTCTGAAAGCTTGATCTTGCGCATCTACATATGCGTCGTCAGATGGGCAGAATCCGGATCTAGTATACAATTTACCCACCACCATTTTTTAGCCGATTCAAATAAGCTACAGTGACCAAACTTTACACAAAAATTATCAAACACGTTCTGACTCGTATCAATAAAACAGTGTTGGTCACTGTAGCTTATTTGAATCTACAGTGTTGGTCACTGTAGCTTATTTGAATCGGCTAAAAAACGGTGGCGGGTAAATTGTATACTAGATCCCAGAATCCTTTCAGTTGCTGAAAATTTAAAATTTTGAAGAAATTTCTTATGAAAAATATGCAAAAGTGCAAAAATCGGCACAAAGCGACGAAAAAAACGCAAAACAAGGCTAAAGCACAGAGCTCCTTTCTAAGTCATGTAAGCGATGTTTACATAGTAATGAATAAAAGGCATCTAAAGGATACGATGCGAAGCAGGGAAATTAACGCTATAATATTAAATCAGGAAATATCATCGACGCGAAGCACTGAAAAAATTAAAAAAAATTACGATAAAATTGACTAAAATCGTCAAAAATACGACAGGGGCGGCCCTCTTAAATCTGTCCTTGAATTGGGTGCCAGCACGAAATAGCTTTGAGATCAGAACCTGACGGTGCGGATATCAAGCCGAGGAAAACACTATCCTCTATCAAGACGAAAACAGCACACATCAGCGGCGTAGCCAGGATTTTGGTTCGGGGATGAGGCGCACACAAAATTTTTTAAGACTGCTTTTGAATTGAATGCTTTGATATGGTACGTTGACGCGTTATGTATAAAAAAATAGTTTTTCGACCTTTAATAGTGTAGCATAGCTAATTATTTATGGGTTGCTGGCGATCATAAATACAAAAAGTGTAAAGCAGTGCGAAGCGCTTGAAGATCTTGATACTTTTACCGTTTTCAAGTAGAATTTACGGCCTTTTATTGACAAATAGTTCAGAAATCATAAGTACCGCAAAGCGCCAAGTAATTTAGTCAGGTTTTACCTCTCTAAACGCTTTTTTATCTTTGTTAATACTGACAGAGCAGAAGATTATCAACTTTGTACTAAAAAATTTTGAAATAATGCCATAGTTTAGGCTTCTAACAGGAAAAAACAGCGAATTACTATCTCAGTCAGAATGAATCACTAGAATATTTTTGACTGATTCAAGATTTTAAACGCAATGTTGGAGCTTTACAAGCACAAAAAGCACAGAAAATTTTGATGCTTTTACTCTTCAAACTCAATTAATGTCGTTTTAAAATCTTACAGAAGCGACAAACTGATTCCGACGCAAAGCACCGGAAATTTTTAGAAATTCCTGACCCTTTTCCTTTTTTTGTCCACCCAAAAGTCTTTGTACATGTACTGCGAGATCTTACGGCTGGAGGGTCTAGAGTGGCACGCTCAAGCCCCCCCCTAGCGGGGTCCGGGGCAGAACCCCAGAAAATTTTGCAAAAAAGCACTTCAATGTTAGTAACGTTAAAATTTTCGGAAAATCGGGCAAATCTTGGTCCTGAATTGATCGAGCCTGAAAACATTTAAAATTGATCATTTCCTACATATGCACAAAACTTTTTAACTGCTTGCTGGATTGTCAAACGTGTTCTGAGCTGAAATACATTTTTCGACCTCTCCTAAGTTATAGGTGGGCAGCACCAAAATTCTGGGGGTGTGAGATTTTTCAAAGGTCAAAAACTGGTCTTAAAAATGGTGGTTATGGCGGAAAAAATAATTTTCATATGTTTCTCATCGAGCACTATCATTGGAATCAAAAAATTGTGACAAAAACAAAACAAAAATTTCAAAAGCTCAATTCTGGGGAGTGGGGTATTTTGGTTTGGGGGGGGGGTATTTGGCCTTGGAGGAGCGTGCATACCCCCAAACCCCCCAAGCCCACGTGTGCTCCTAAGTATATAGTGCAGCAATGGGTCGCTGTCAAAACAAGTTAAAGGTCAGAAATCAGAAAATGCAATTGTCCTTGTGAAGTCCTTGTGAAGAAATACAAACAAAACAGAAAATAGACAAACTAGTTAGTGGTACATAATCATTTTCGCTGTATGATGCTCAAAAAGCATGCGCACTTTCATTCAAAGAACAAATAGTACATTAAATCACCAAACTGATGTGAATCGCTGGATCATTATGCCTGATTCAAGCTTCTTAACTCATTGGAACTATATATGTAACAATAAATAATGACTCGGCGCCACATCTGGGTGTGGGGGTTCGAGGGTATGCATCCCCACGAGAAACCAAAACACCCCCCAGAATTAAATTTTTAAAATTCTTTTTTCGCAATTTTTTGATTCTAATGGATAGTGCTTGATGAGAAACGTTGAAAAATGGTGTTTTTTCGCCATACCACTATTTACAAGGCCATTTTTTGACCTTTGAAAAATCTTGCATCCCCCCAGAATTTTGGTGCTGCCCGCGTATGCTCGGTGCGAAGCGCCGGAAAATTTTGTTCGCCTTTTTGTACTCAATTTTCTAAATATATTAACTTCTACGGAAAAATCGACAAAATTTTTTGAAAAATCTCGGGAGGGGAGGGGTTACGTGCACCCTGTGCCCGCCCACCTGGCTGCACCTATGACACACATACTATATACCTATGTATATTCATGTGCGTGGCTGGCTTGACTTTTCAAGAGGAGACATCCTAATGCCATTGCCTGCCGAAGTCCCAGGAACGCCCTCAGGAATGCTTAAAGATAATTAATTACACAAAACACATTTAGGCAGGTAAATGTATGGGCAGGAATGTGTCTACCATTTTAAACACGCTTTGAAAGAGCACATTTAATCAACCGATTGACTCACGCCAGTCAAGCAACAATACTATAGTCTGTTTCATTTATTCGAGAGCTTTTTAGTCAATTCTTTTAAGGGCTACAGTAAGCTAAACAAGACGAATTACTGTACTCCGGCAGATCAGCTCAGTGAGGGCGAGTGGCTAGAATTCTTCCATTTTTAATGCACTAATGCGCCCAAATAAATTTGATTTAGGCATTTAATCAGTGCTAGGACATACTACAGTAAGTGCGCTAAACAAAAAGCTATCGTCTGGAATCGAACCCGGGTTGCTTCGACTACAAGCAAGAGGTTTTACCACTGAGCTATGCGGGAGTTTGCGGTGTTTCTTAACATCTTAGTCGATTGTGTTTAAAGTGTCGACTCAGGATATAATGATTGCGCGATTTTTATTAGTAAGTTAATTGATCTGCTGAAAGACGAGAATAAATTATGCCGCAAAAATGTTGTTGAAAAACCCGTCTCTACTACATAGCTATAGTGAGATCTAGCGACCTACAGTAAATAAGAAAGAAGGGGTTACTGTAACCTCCGAAAACATTTGCTGAAAAAGCTCTCGGATAAATGAAACAGACTATAAGTACAAGTACGGAATGTAAAGTGCGTAAAGTTTCAGACAACAATCCATTAAACACAATAAGATAACTTTACAAACGAATTAATTATAGTCTGTTTCACTTAAGTTTAAGCATAAATTTTATGAATTTTATGAATTAATTTTTTTAACTTTAAGTTTCTCTTTGTTTACAACTCTCGCTTAGCAAGCTCATTTTTCAAAATTATACATCTAATCAATGCTATAATCGCAATCTGTCGACTCATTGTAGGACATTGTTTTTAAAATTTATGCCTAATTTGTGTGAAACAGACTATAGGTAGGTATGTACCTACAAAACAAAAATAAATTCGTTTGAATAGATACGTATGTATATGTATACGTTTGCAATAACACAATGATGATAAAATAATCTTATTACACTGATATATTATAAATATAAAAACAATAAAGTATAAAAATAATTATAAGCAATAGACAATAACATTATGATACGAATTAATAATAAAACTGTAGTCTGTTTCATTTACCTTTGCAGTTTTTTTAAATTTAATCCGCACGAATCGGGCTGCAGAATTGATTTAAAATTTTTATACAGTAACGCGCCTTGACAATGAAAAATATTTCACCATAAATCGAAATACTGTGGAATATGAAATCTACAGCGTTAGTTTAAAATACTTTTGCATGCACTTTAAATTTTTCCAAAAACCTTAGTTGAAGGACTATAGTAAGTGGAGTAGTGATAAAAACAATCAACCATAGTCTGTTTCATTTGAATTTGCGGATTTCTTTTGAATTTTATCCGCATAAATTAGGCTACGAAAGTGGTTTAAATTTTGACGCAGTAATGCGGTTTGACGATTGCAAACGTCTTACCATAAGTGTATTTGCTATAGAATATTAAAAGTATAGGGTAGTTTGAAATACTTTTGTAGGCACTTAAAATTTTTCTCAAAATCTCGAAGACGTCGTTTTCACTGTACAATGAAGATTGATTTCTGATTCGCAAGTTAAAAATTTCCTGAATTTTGTAATGAGATTGCAGCCTGAACCAAGAGAAATTGGAAGCTGAACAATAATTTAAACGAAAGAGCACAAAATTATCTAACTATTTTGCTATAAATCGATTGATTTGGTTAAATCAGTCAAAGGAAAGGTTTGAAAAAACAGAGTTCTACAGTATACCCTTAAAGCGTGCAAATCTGGGCCTTCGAACGTTGATTGATTTTACGAATTGTCAAGATATGATCGTGGAACCTAGCAAAATAGTTGCGTTTTAAAATGTGCTATCCAAAAAGTATAAGTTTTGGTTATAACGGTATGTGGTTCTTTCTGCAATCTCAAAAACCTATATTTTGAGTTGGAAATCTTCAATGGTTTCTGACTTTTTACAAATTTATCAGTTTTCTGCGTGTAAATTGAGTTGATTTATATTTTAGTATAACAAATAAGGTATCATCTGAAAGCTCAGTGTTGAGCACACCTGGGCGTGGGGGTTTGGGGGTATGCACCCCCAGAAACCAAAATACCCCCCCCAGAAATCAAAATACCCCCCGAGAATTCAATTTTTGAAAATTTTTTTCGTTTTTTTGCAATTTTTTGATGCCAATGGATAGTGCTTGATGAGAAACGTCGAAAAATGGTGTTTTTATCATCATACCAACATTTTTAAGACCATTTTTCGACCTTCAAAAAAATCTTGCACCCCCAGAATTTTTTTGCTGCCCACGTATGGTGTTGAGTGTAATGAGTAAAAATTTGTCATAATTTACGCACTTTGTGCACAACTATAAGCTTAGGAACAATAATTTATAGTTTAGAGTGAAAACAAAGTTAGTCTATTGCACGTAATTTGGCTCTTAAACCTTCTGCTTCGGCACCCTGGGTCAGATTTGCTCTTAGGAGCTATGAGAGCGTCACCAACAGCCTCGTGCAAGAAAAAAACTTAAAACGCGAGCGGAGTCGAACTCTGTATTTCCCGCTGAGAAGTGAGTGGTAATACAGCTATACTTGGGGAAGCCGGAGTAAATTTCAAAATATTACATACCTTATTGTACAATTAGCGTATAAGTTGATGCGAAGGGCAGGAGCTAAGAAATTGCTCTTTACCGATTGGCTGAATCGTTAATACTTTCGAATCAGCATGCTCATACGTGGGCAGCAAGAAAATTCTAGGAAGGGGGTGCAAGATTTTTTTGAAGGTCGAAAAAATGGTCTTAAAAATGGTGGTATGGCGATAAAAACACCATTTTTCGACGTTTCTCATCAAGCACTATCTATCAGCATCAAAAAATTGCGAAAAAAACGAAAAATTTTTTCAAAAATCGAATTCTGGGGGGGGTATTTTGGTTTCTGAAGGGGGGGGTGCATACCCCCCAAACCCCTCACGCCCAGGTGTGAGCATGCTGTAGTATTGAGAATTTTGAAACGGACTATACGTGGGGGTCAGCCCATGAAGATTTTCAAAAGTGCCTTTTTTGGTAAAAAAATTATGTCCGCACGTCAACAATTTTTTACGTTTCAGACTATGCTTTCTTTTTTAAATAAAAAAATGTATACAAGAATTAAGCACTTTACCTAATTTTTCGACTATTTCAGCAAAAAAATTTCTGGCTGACCTTTTGGAACAGTCATACCGTACATAGATGAATCTGGCGCTGAGGATCCTTAGATTTAAAAACGACGTGTCTGTGCGCAATTCGGCTTTGTGAGGTAGAGGTATCAATACAGATTCTGAGTTGAATTTATGTTTATTCAGGCAAAACAATTAAAAAGAAGATAAATATCCACAACTTCATTTCCAAATACATACACAAATTTCATTGCAAATCCTTAGATGCACAAACAAAAATCTCCTTATAGCCTGTTCCATTTATCATAGAGCTTTTGGAAAAGTTTAAAATGACTACAAAAGTGTATCAAACTAATACAACAAAATTGATTTTCTAGAATATTTCGAGTTACAGTCATACGTGGGCAGCACCAAAATTCTAGGGGGAGGGGTGTAAGATTTTTCAAAGGTCAAAAAATGGCCTTAAAAATGGTGGTATGGCGAAAAAACACCATTTTTCAACGTTTCTCATCGAGCACTATCCATTGGCATCAAGAAATTGCGAAAAAACTTCAAAAAATTCAAAAATTGAATTCTGGGAGGGTATTTTGGTTTCTCGAGGGGGGGGTGCATACCCCCAAACCCCCTTCCACGCCCAGGTGTGGTTACAGCGTGATCTTCCCCATTGTCGAACGACAAAACCGTATCGGACGTTTAAGCCACTTTTATGGCCTAATTCATGTGAAATAAATTTGATTGAAAAGCTCGCGAATGAATGAAACAGACTGTAGGTCTATATATGTACATAGATATAATGCAAAGCGAAATCATCGCAAAACTGAAGCGTTATAACAGTAGTTACGAAATTATACGATAAAGAAAATAGCTGACAAGGTTGACCGACCATTTTTGAAAGATAATAGGAGTTAAGTTCCGATTACGAATGAAAATAACCGCCTAATGGATTAAGAATCAGGATAGAAAAAATTTTTCATCAAACATGATCTTGGCGGGTTTGGGGTTTCACATCCTTATAAATCTTTTTACTCCCCTCACAATTCGCGACTTTTCCTAAAGTTTCCGGAAATTCGTAGAAAAGGTGCCTTTTTAAGCGTTTTTAATATCTATTTGTCCAAAAATGTCAAATTTTCGGCGCCTCACGCCATATACTTATGCCTTGACTATATTTTGCACAATTTGTCAGAATTTTTTAATTCTTTTTCAAATTTTTCCATGTTTTCATGCTCTAGAAAAATAAAGCATCGTCAGAAACGCCGAAAAACTATGTTTTTGACGCGCACTATCCACCATTTTCGGCACACATTTCCATAGGGGGGTGAGGGGGGTATTACCCCCACCTCAAGGTCTGAAACTTGAATCACTGTCAGACAATTTTGAGCTATCAAACATTTTCTGCAACGATTTTTGGGTACAATAGCAGCGAAGATGTTAAAAATTTTTCGGCGCTTCGCGCCGACTAGTACATTTCTGTTTGGTCTATCCATAAAATACCTAGGATGAAGTTAAAATCATCCGAAAAGTCAATATTTTCGATGAATTCTTATATTTTTTACTTACAAGAGTGACGAAAATAGTCAAAATGGGACAAATTCAGTTTTTAACATTACAAAAATGCTATATAGGATGTTTTAGCCATTTTTCATATTTGACCTGCAAAAAGGCTAGGACTCTAAATTTAGTGGTCTCAAGTTTCGGGATTTCGCCCCCCTGAACTTTCGACCTTGGGAAACTATGATTTTTGGGTCCAAAAAGGCACTTGAAATTTCACCTCTTCTCTTCCCCAGAGTTCCATGCTGTGCTACGTGTACAAAGGGCAAATTGCGGATGAATACATATACATTCAGAGATGTATTACCGGTCTCAATAATTTCCTTTAATGAAGTATGCCTCAAAAGACAATATAAGAATACAAACTTTTTAATGATTTAGCCATTTTTTCAGTAAAGGTAGGCATTTTTTGTAAACTGCACTTTAAAATAAAATTCTATATACAATCGTATCGTAATACTTGAAATGGCTAAAAGGCTTTTAAAAGGGATGAAAAAGGTAGATGAAACTATTTGCATGCTAGCCAGCCATATCAACCAGACGCAACGCAAGCCAAGGATAAAAAATTATTGTTGTGGAAGTCATTTATTTTTTGTTAATTTATTTGAAGTCATTCGATCTTTGGATTTTTGACCAAAAATTGCAAAAGTAGGCCTGGCCAGACATGCACAGCATGGGAATTTCGGGGAAAGGAGGGGGTGAAATTTTGAGAGTGCATTTTTTAAAGTCTAAAAATGGTGGGTGGGTAAAACATCGTTTTTCGGCGTTTCTGACAATGCTCTATTTTTCTAGAGCAAAAAACACAAAATAATTTTCAAAAAAATCAAAAAAATCGAATAAATTGAACAAAACTTAGTCGAAACATGAGTGTATGGCGCGAAGCGCCGAAAATTTGACACTTTTGAGCAAATAGATCAAAAGCTAAAACACATTTTCTACGAATTTTTAAGAAATTTTCGGAAACTTTCGAAAAATCGAGAATTCCGGGGGATGATGAAAAAATTTCTGAAGGATGAGGGTGAAAATTTCCCGTTGCCAGAGGCAGTTGCCCTTTCCAAAAATTGGGAAAGAACTTTTGTTTGAAACAAGGGTTCGCGAAGAAATGTTTAATGCACTTGAAAGACGGCGAAAACAGGTTTTTTGACTTAGACATGGAGAACACGTCGAATTTTTCCGACGCTCCGCGCCCATAGGTGGGCGGCAACAAAGTTTTGGGGTGGGGGTGTGCAAGATTTTTTCAAAGGTCAAAAAATGACCTTAAACTATCCATTGGCATCAAAGAATTGCGAACAAACAAAAAAATTTCAAAAATTGAATTCTGGGGGGGGGTTTGGTTTTGGGGGGGGGGGGTGCATACCCCCAAACCCCCACGCCCGAGGTATGTCCGCGCCGACTGATTCATTTTCTGATTTGTTTTCTTTTCAAAGCACAAATATTGAGTACAAAAACAAAAATTAAGAATTTGTTAAAGGCCTGGATGATAAATAAAAAAACAGTCGCAGCCATAGGTGGGCAGCACCAAAATTCTGGGGAGGGGGTGAAAAAATTTCTGGAGGAGGTGAAAAAATTTTTAAAGGTCAAAAAATGGTCTTAAAAGTGGTTGTATGGCGAAAAAAACACCATTTTTCGACGTTTCTCATCGAGCACTATCCAATGGCATCAAAAGATTGCTAAAAAAGCAAAAAAAATTTTTCTGGGGGGGAGTATTTTGATTTCTGGGGGGGTATTTCAACTTCTGGGGGTGCATACCCCCAAACCCCCCACGCCCATGTGTGGTCGCAGCTAGTCTGAACGATAGATTTTTTGTTTAAAAGTAATAAATGAAGTAAAAAATTAAAAAATCTGTTTTGAAAATTTTGCTTCACCATTGTATAGAGCTCGTCGAGAAACGCAAAAAACGCCCGTTTTTGACTACCTTCTAACAGTTAGCGAATTTTCTGATTTCAAAATATCCGGCCCTCTCCAATGGTGGCTTCTGACAGGGGCGGAACCCCAAGTTTTCCTATTAGTGTCAAAAATTGTCCAAAAATATCCGTAGTCATTGTGAGAACAACAAAAATCCTCGTTTCGCACATAAACTACTTTTTCGACGTAAAAATAAGGATTCCAGAGCGTCAAGAAAGTCAGTAAATGTCATTAATAAGCGAAAATCTTGAAAAATATCATTAAAAAATGGCTGGAGTCATCGAAAATCCCACATTATTCTATATTACGCCCAACATTTATTTGACGACGGGGGCGGCCGCCCTCGTCCCTTCATAAACCGCTCTCGCCCTCTAAATAAAATCCTAAATGCAGACCTGCTGCTTATTCTTATAGCCGCATTAACCGCATTGACTACAATTCTCTTCTTGAATTTCATTCCCTCGGATCATTCTGCGTTGCCCAAAGACCAAATTCTGGTTTAGGGGGGTCTGAATGAGGCAAAAAACAAAAAATCGCAAAAATTGCTAAAAACGATCTGTCGATTTTTTTCGGGAGTAGGTCTGCCGGATTCACGGGAAGGGGTTCTTAAGCACACCTGGGCGTGGGAGAGGGGGTTTCGGGGTATGCACCCCCCGAGAAACCAAAATATCCCCAAGAATTAAATTTTTGAAATTTTTCTTGTTTTTTCGCAACTTTTTGATGCCAATGGATAGTGCTCGATGAGAAACGTTGAAAAATGGTGTTTTCTCGCCATACCACCATTTTTAAGGCCATGTTTTGATCTTTGAAAAATCTTGCACACCCCCAGAATTTCGGTGTCGCCCACCTATGGTCTTAACCACCAAACCCCACGCCCACATGTGTGGATAACTACTCTGAGAGTTATTTCATCTTATCATCAGTTTACAAAGTATCATATATGACTTAGTGTGAGGTTCAGATGGACGCAACCGAGTCAGCGACAATATCTAGTGCAGTGACGATAATTAAAATAAATACATATACTCGTATGTACAGTAATTATGCATGCATTTACTAATTTGTTTTGTACAGCTATTGAGGATCAAAGCAATGAATCAGAATCTTTCAAAGTAAATTTGTCCACTTGTTCCATACATACACATAGGGGTGAGGGGGGGTATTGTCCTCCGCTGAAGGGTCAGCTTAACCGGTACTGTCCGGCGATTTTGATTTGATGGAACGTTTTCAGCATCACTTTTGAGGTAAAATCAGTCAAAATGTCAGAATTTTTCCGGCGCGGTGATTTTTTACCCAAAAAGCGCCAAAAATTGATCAATTTTCTTATTTTTTAGTGTTAAAAGTGATATAATGCAGTAAAAATAGACTAAAAATGCTTAAAAATGCGAAATTACCACGAAAAGACTTTTTATAAACGATTTTGACCATTTCGGTCGTTTAAACAACGAAAAAAATTCGTGAACGTTAAATTTACTGTTTTACATTTCTGAGATTTTACCCCCCCTTCCGATTCTGACCTTATGCACGTATGACTTAAACAAATAGAAAAATTGAATGCAAATATTGGTAGCAGCAGAAATCAGACTTGGGAGATTGAAATTAATGCAAAAAATAGGCTATAAGGGGGCTGTCAGCAAAAATGCACAGCATGGGAATTCCGAGGGAATGTGAAATTTAAAAGTGCCTTTTTTGGGCTAAAAATGGTGAAAACGCGTCAAAAACGTTGTTTTTCGGCGTATGCTCTATCTTTCAAGACCATAAGACCATAAAAAAATTTCAAAAAATCGAATAAATTGAACAAAATATAGTCCAAAAATGGGTATATTTAGCGAAACACCGAAAATTTGACACTTATGAGCAAAGAGATAGCGAAAACCGCTTAAAAAAAGCACCTTTTCTACGAATTTTTCGGGAACTTTCAAAAAGTAGCTCATTCCAAGGGGGAGGGGTGGATTTTTTTACGGGGTGAAACCCTCCCCCACGTAAGAACATGCATGTATGATAGTCAGCAAGATTACTACGATACGATGACCGGAGATAAATGTGGATTCATCTTCCTGGCAGGTGCCAAAAATTAACCCTGAGATTATCTAATAATGTAATTCTGAACTTTTTAATTATCTAAATTTGAAAAAAACGTCTAATTACAGATTAAAAATTCTCCTGAAATTTTCGCCGAAAACACATAATTTTCCATTGCGCCTAAAAATGTGAAATTCTTGGAAAAACAAAACTTCTACGAGTTCGCTATCGCCAATGGTATTTGCCCTACACCACGGAAGAAATCGGTCATCCTCAAATCACACAAAGGATGAGATTGTTTACCACCCCCATCCCCCAGCCAATTTCTAGCAAAAACATGTTTTTTGTCATTCTTGGCCAAAAATAAAGGATTACCTACCCGCGCTACCCCAAGCATTAACCCCTCCCGAAATTTTCAGCCGTCACATTCAAGAAAGCATGTAGGTACAGCATGGGAATTCTTACAGGGGAGGGTCAGGCCAAAAATTTTTAAAAAATGTTTTATTGACAAAAAACGATGGGTACACGTCAAAAACACTGTTTTTGACGTTTCGGACAATGCTCGCTCTTTCTAGAACATAAAAACATAAGAAATATCGAAAAAATTCGAAAGAAATCGAGTAAATTGAACAAAATAGAGTCAAAAATGATGCATTTAACGCGAAGCGCTGAAAATTTGACTTTTGAGTCTAAAATGAGTTAAAAACGCTTAAAAATGCACATTTTTTATAATTTTCGCGAAAAAGAGTACTTCTGGGGGGTCGTTGCCATTTTGCGGGGGAAGAGTCAGCAGCATTCTGGGATAGTCAAAAACGATAAGAACACGTACGCATACAAGCATACGCGCAACGACTCGAAATTTCGGGAGAGGTTTCCCGGCTATTTTTAGGGAGGGGGGGGGTAAATGGCCTCCCCTTTTGGCCAAAAATGGTAAAAAACGCTCAAAACTAGCCAAAAACGCAAATTTTCGCCAAAAATAGGGGCCATAAATTTTCCTGCTTCGAGGGATAGGGGGACAACGACCAACAAGGTCCGCGATATCAATTGTTAGAACGAGATTGAACAAACAAAAAATTTTGGACGAAAAGCCGAAGAAAGAAAGCGTTAAGGGAGATTAAAGTAGGACGATCGAAGGTATTTAAGCTAGAAGAGACGCGGGCGTTTTTTGGCCGGGCCACTCAAAGTGAAGGGCGGCGTTTGCTGCGTGGCCAACGAGCGAAAAACGTGGGCCAAAAGCCGCGGGTGTTTATCCACCAAATTACTCCACGCCGAACTTTCCATCGTGTCCGCCGCGTGGGCGTTGATGAAATCGACGCAATGGCGTTTCAGCTGCTCGGCGCTATGCAAATCCGCCAAAACCAGCGTGTCGCACACGTTTTCTACAGTAAGTTGCTCGCAAAGCGCCTGTTCGCATTGTAATTTTAATCGATCGAGCGCGTATTTATCTGCTGCTGCCTAAGAACAAGGTTAACAAGAACGAATAATTTGTCGCTACCATACACGATCTTTTGGGGGAGGGGCGCTCGAGGGTGTTTACCACACATGGGCGAGTGGGGTCTGGACCATAGGTGGGCGGCACCAAAGTTCTGGGCGAAGGGGTGCAAGATTTTTCAAAGGTCAAAAAATGGCCTTAAAAGTGGTGGTATGGCGAAAAAACACCATTTTTCAACGTTTCTCATCGACCACTATCCATTGGCATCAAAAAATTGCGGAAAAAACGAACAAAATGTTCAAAAATTGAAATCTGGGGGGTATTTTGATTTCTGGGAGGTATTTTGGTTTCTCGGGGGGGTGCATACCCCCAAACCCCTCCACGCCCAGGTATGGTCTGGACCCCCTCGGAAATCAGGCGGACCTCCCACCGAAAAACAAAACTCGATAGACCCCCAGAATGGAATTTTGGTTGCTATTTTTGGCAAATTTGCCTCATCGTACCCCCCAATTTGGTCGTTGCCCATACAGGCACGTATCTCTGGGGGATGGGGGGTTCGGACGTGGGCAGCAAGAAAATTCTAGGGGGGGGGGGTGCAAGATGTTTTTGAAGGTCGAAAAATGGCCTTAAAAATGGTGGTATGGCGATAAAAACACCATTTTTCGACGTTTCTCATCAAGCACTATCCATTGGCATCAAAAAATTGCGAAAAAACGAAAAAAATTTTCAAAAAATTGAATTCTGGGGGGGTATTTTGATTTCGGGGGGGTATTTTGGTTTCTGGGGGGTGCATACCCCCCAAACCCCCACGCCCAGGTGTGGTTCGGACCCCCCAATATTCAGAAAAATCGGAAAAATAGGACTTTTTAAACGTTATTTTGTGATATTTTTGGCCTTAGTCCCCCAAAATTGGTGTTGGTCCTCCAAAATAGGACGGCCAGCTACGTGCCTGTGCCCATGTATGATCTTTACTCCCCAGAAAAATTTTCAATTCCCAGGAATTTTTTTCGCGATGTTCCAAAAGTTTATAAAAATTTCCTATGAATTTGTACGAAAGATACCTTTTATGCCTTTTTATCTATCCATTTGCTAAAAAGTATACAAATTTTCGGCGCTTCGTGCCATTTACGCACGTTTTGACTATGTATGTTTCATGCAATTAACTCGGTTTTTATATAATTTTTTCGGAATTTTTTATGTTGTTATGTCCTAGAAAAAACGAGCATTGTCCGAAACGTCAAAAACTGTGTTTTTAATGTGAACTAGAGCTGTGCCGGGGCCAGGCCCCGGCCCCGGCGCCAAGGCCTGAGGCCCCGGGCCGGGGCCAGGCTGGCCCCGGGGCCGGGGCCAATGTTAGAGTTGATTATAATGTAGAAAATTGATGTTTTGGGCAGATTTACCTTCAAACTCAATTTCAAGAAAACCACAGATCTTGCTAATTCAAATCTTTATTTCACTATGTCAGATTGGTGCAAATTTCTAGTTAATAATCAAAATTGACATATTTCAAATTGCAATTCATATAGACGAGCATTTCCAGCTTGCTTGGTAGCAGAAAGCTACGTCTATCAGAACAAATAGAATAATAAGCCTAAAAAAAGTGCAAAGTTAAGCACATTGAAAAACGCATCCAAGTCAGAGGAGTTAAATCCATACATGGGCAGCTCTAAAATTCTAGGGGATCCAAAATTTTCCAAAAACAAAAAAGTGCCTGATAATATATGGTTGAGCGAAAAAACACCGTTTTCTCGCGTTTCTCAATGAAAGCTATCCATTAGCATCAAAAAACCGCAGAAAAACAGAAAAAATTCTGAAAATCAATTTCTGGGGGGTCTAGCGGATTTTTCGGGGGGATGCGAATTCTGGGGGGTCTAGATCCCCCATGTTCTGTTATATCTTGTAATCCCAACAAATATTAACGCTTGACGTGCATATCTACAAGCAAGAATATATGCCTAGGTACATATAAGGGGTAGGGCAGGGTCGTACTATGAGCATGGTAAAGCACGCTATTATTGGCCCCGGCCCCGGCAAAAAAGGCGGCCCCGGCACAGCTCTAATGTGAACCCATCGTTTTTCATCCCAGAAAAGCCACTTAAAATTTTTTGGGCCTGACTCCCCAGAATTCCTATGCTGTGCACGTATTGCTACAACAAAAGCGGCCAGGTATCACGGTTTTTTTGTATTCGGCAAAGATTTTTCCCGATGAAGAAACACTTTTTGGGACCGTCTTTAAAACATGTACACAGATCTTTCGGACGACAAAAACTTTAAAAAGGACTAAAAGTCCCAAGAATTATGGCGCTTCGCGCCGAAATGCGCGACTGTCTGATCTTCATATCGTTTTAATGGCAGAATTTGCAATAAGAATGGAAAAATGTAAAATTTTGGGCGATCCGCGCCGTTTTCGAGGCAATTTCTGGTATTTTTCGTCGACAGAAAATGGCAAAAATACACTACCGAAGGTCGAAAAAACCTGTTTTACCACACATGTAAGCGCTATTCTGTATCATACGAGTATTATAGCATACGAAAATTACATGTACAAAATGTGCAAAGATTTTTGGGGACTACCTTAGTACATGTACAAAGAGACCTTGTATAAGAACAACATACCATGTATCCATTTTTTCGATTTTCTTAGAAAAACGGCCCTAAAATTTATTGCGCGTATCGGCTATGTGTGTTGTTCATACACGATTTTGGCGTTCCCCGCTAGATTTTCACGCCTCCAACGAAAATATTTTCACCCACCCCAGAATTCGTGATTTTCTGAAAAAATCGTAAAAATCGTTCTGTTCATAGATGCTGTACAAGGTCAGGGTCGGCAGGGGATCAAAATTCCAGAAATCCAAACTATGCAATCCTTTGTTGGTCAAATGACGAAAAACGGCAGAAAATAGCTTAAACAGAACGATTTGCATCGTAATACCGCATTTTGATTTTCCAGATCATTTCGACACAATTCTAAGCGCTATTTAAGTGAACATAGCACATAAAATTAGAATCCGGCACGAAGCACCGGAAAATTTTGACATTACCACACATGCACATTGTAGGGGGCATGGAGTACCCCTACCAGGACTTTTGAGAATCATACCCCCATCAGGCGACTTTGGATCAAAATCAATTGCTTGAAACATGAAAAAACGTCAGATGACGTTAACAGTGTAATTTGAAGTCTATATACTTACTTTTTAGCAGTAGACTGTTCGATTCATTCATCAGACACTTTTCTTCCATTATTTTTTATATATTTGATGTTACAGATCATTCCATTGCCCTTATTGTCATTGTTTCCATGCAAATTTAATCATAAATATTCATGAAAAATCAAATACGAGTGATTAAGTACAAAAATTTGACATTTAATTGGTAAAAAAATTACCGATTCATCCCTCCCACCAGGAAACTCGGTTTACCCCCTACCAGAGCTTTTGACCGAGTGCATGTACGATTATTACTGTTTTCGTCCTAAAAAAATGTAGAAAAAGTTCTGTCAGTTCAAACTCGCCGTACACTACCTGTCTGTCTGACTTTTCAGCGGTAATAAATAGGACAACCAAACACATCCTTACGTGCTTGTACGTCCTATTTAAAGCGTTATTGCTATCCTTTAGTTCAAAACTGCAAATCTCTTCGACACTTCGCGCCAAGCAATCATTTTTGATTATATTTTGCTGAATTGTATTATGTTTTGAAATTTTTTGGATTTATCATTTGTGGAAACAGATCATCATCAGACATGTAACCGAGGGTTGGGGATCCCCCTATTCAAAGTCGGTCGTCCTCCACCCCCCTGAGCCAGAACATTTTTGACCCCCTCCCCGATTTTTGGGAAAAATTGAATTTTTTAGTCGTCTTTATGGTTTATTTTGGCCAAAAATCGGAGGTCATCATCTCACCCGCCCTTAAAAATGGCCGGGGACCCCCTCCCAAAATTTAGAGGCGTTACACGTATGATCATCATCATCAGAAATGCCTAGAAATGTCGTTGACGCGTATTCGTTCTTTATGAATCCAAAATACACTTTCAAAAAAAATTTCTTGCTTCACTTTCACAGAATTCTCATGCTGCCCACGTATGGTGTAATCCTTTTGTATACCTTCCGCATTCCAGTTGAAATTAAAGTTATGAAACTGGTCTTTTCTGCACTGGGATTGACTTGAAACCAAGTTCATGGAAAAAGAAAGATGAATGTAGCTACAATCAAACCTATATTGACGATATAACTTGATTTAACCATAAATCAATTGAGTCGGTACCACACGCCGGCGTGGGGGTCTACGGACCCCACCTTAGAATCAGGCGGACCCTCAAAATTCAAGTTTTGGTGCTACTTTTGGTGATTTTGCCACATTGGAGCCCCTCAGAAATGGGTTAATGCCCATCAACGGTCGTTACTAATGACGAGACCTGCCAGTACCAATGGAGAATTTTGCGCAAAAACGGTACAGATGGTAGAACAATGAAGAGAAGCTAGTATGTAGGAAAATGCATTGAAATAATTTTGAAATCAATCAATCAGTCATAATAATAAATAATGAATAATAATAATAATAATAATAATAACAATAATAATAGTAGTAGTAGTAGTAGTAATAATAATAATAATAATAATAACAATAATAATAATAACAACTAATAATAATAATAATAATAATAATAATAGTAGTAATAATAATAATGATGATAATAATAATAATGATTATAATAATTATTATTGTAATAATTATAATGACTAATTAATCAATAATCAATAAAAACCAATCAACCAACCAATAAGCAACCAATTAAGCAGCCTTTGTAAAAGAGCAGCCAACAGAAAAATTGGACCGTTAGTGCCAACGGCAAGGCTAGTCTTTGTTCAAGTATGACCGCAACGTATGCTTATAAATTTCTTCGAAATAACTTTTTTCCCCATTAAGAAATCATAGCAAATAAATGAAAACGGGGCTTTCATCCATGAACCAAACTCATAGGAAGACGAACTATAATTGTGCTGTAATTTCGAATACAAATACAACCGAAATAATTTCTTTTGTACACTCCCCGAATTGCGATATTGTAAAACAGTGACATCTGTTTCCTTTGAAGGAATGAGGATTAGTAATTGACTAGAAATACATCATAATCTGCAGTTAAGTTTACACGTAGAACATGACATCCACGTTAATTTGTTTTCGGCTAAAAGCATACTGTAAACATGCCCCCACTGCGAAAGAAAACAGACACTCAGCGCAGTTTTGGGAGGAGGCAGTCGGTTATTCTTCGGGGGTTGGGGGGCAGGGCGGTATATTACGTTAAATTTTTGGTAAAAAAATCTAAGAATTGTCTAGAACGCAAATTTTTGCCAAAAATTTAAGAGGGTTTGGGGCATAGTTGGGCAGCACCAAACTTCTGAGGGGTGTGCAAGATTTTTCAAAGGCCAAAAAATTGTCTCAAAAATGGTAGTATGGCGAAAAAACACCATTTTTCAACGTTCCTGATCGAAAGCACTGGGAGGGGTATTTTGGTTTTATGGGGGGTTTCCGGCCTTCTGGAGGGTGCATACCCCTCCCACCACGCCCAAGTGCGGTCGAGGGCAAAAATATCGTCTTTAAAGGGCGACCAAATTTGCACGGGGATCAACATCCCTATTAAACGTAAGGCGTAAGCCAACAAGGCGATCATCTTTTCCGCTCAAACCCGTATTTTGACGTTTCAAACCGTACTAATAATTCGTCGGCCATCGCGCGCAAATCCGGAGCTTGACCCGAGTAAATGTAGGTCAAAAGCTGACGCATGACGTCATACTCGACGTCCTGAATGCGCACGACGTTGTCCTGTCGTTCGATCGTATCGTGGGCGAACGCGGCCTCGAAAACGGGACTGCGGGCGCACAGCAAAGCCTTGTGCGCCGGCAGTTCGCGGCCTTCAACCACAAGCGTACAATCGCAAAAACGACGTTCGACGAACAAACGCAATAGATCGTCAGATAAACGACATTCGGGCAATCTGTTGCATTAAATTGACATGTTTAAAAAATTTTAAAAAAACTTTCGTCTGAAAATTAAAAATAACGGGTCTGGGTCATAGGTGGGCGGCACTAAAATTCTGGGGGGTACAAGGTTTTGCAAAGGTCAAAAAATGGTCTCAAATTGATGGTTTGGTGAAAAAACACCATTTTTCAACGTTTATCATCGAGCAATATCCATTGGCATCAAAAAATTGCGAACAAAACAAAAAAATTTTAAAAATTGAATTCTGGGGAGTATTTTGGTTTCTGGGAGGGGGTTTTGGTTTCTGGGGGTATTTTGGTTTCTAGGAGGTGCATACCCCCAAACCCCCACGCCCAGGTGTGGTCTGGTTCCGGGTACAATACAAAAGATATACGACTGGAAAGACTGCTTAATTACGCAAGTTACCTTTTAACAATGCAGTCTATTATATGAATGCAGAAGCTTCGCAAAGTAAATTCTGTTCAACTTAGTCACAGCGAACGCGATACAAGTACAAATTTACTGCAAAAACATGTCGAAGCTAGACACAGTGATTAGTACAAGGAATAGAAACTGAAAAAGTTTAAGAAACTTACGTTGCTTAATGGCGTATAGGGCGTATCAAAATATAGTATTTAGAAAGTCGAAAAGGAGCAGTATTCTGACTTAATCAAAACAGCGAAAAACTGTCTCAAAAATCAATTATTTATGCGCAAAACATCCTTTCTTTCGCTATTTCCTGAGCGTAAATTTAGTCAGACAAAACTATGTGAGATTTTTTATCAGGATTTACAGAATACGTAAAAATACCGATGCAGTACAATTTTCATATTATATCATTAATCCGGCACAAATAGCCCCAAATTCTAAGTTTAAGCTCAAGGATGATTCCAGACGACCGCGCCTGGTGCAAGATACATAGCCGTTAAGAATTTTTGCGCAAAGCATCGAAAAGTTTTGATTAATGTAAGAAAATACGATGTTTTCATTGTATTATCAACTAAATCCGGTTGGATCAGAAAACGCTGGGCACAGCTCGAAAAACAGTCAGGCAAGAAGCTAAGGCTAACCTGAGCCCACACTTAATTGAATGCTAAACATTCTGGTTTATAAATAATAAACTAATTATAAAACAATTTTAATTGATTAATAAAGAAAGAATTAAATTTAAAATTATAGATTAAATATTCCATTTTAGGAAATAGCATAAATGACTGCGTTGGAAGATCATCCTTTCTTTGTGTTAAAAATATCAATTTTTGCGGAAATGGAACAAGCTTTTTTCAGCAATGAATGGTGTGCGTAGTTCATTTCCCTAAGTTTTGTTTTGGAAAGAGCTTCAGTCAAAAACATTTCACAAAAAATAAGTGACAAATGAATATGAAAAAGTTGGAGAAAAATTTGAAAATTTTTAACATCTGGTCCACAATGAGTGAATCACTGATTGGGCGCGCAGTACCTAACCTAAACTTTGAACAATTGTGAAAGATAATTAATTATTTAATATAAAAAATTAGAAAAATTCTTGAAAAGTTTATTACCCGTTACCATAGCTGAGCGTGGGGGTTTGGGGTATGCAACCCCCAGAATTCAATGCTTGAAATTTTTGTTTTTTTCGCAATTTTTTGATGCCAATGGATAGTGTTCGACGAGAAACGTTTAAAGTGGTGTTTTTTCGACATATCACCATTTTAAAGGCTATTTTTTCACCTTTGAAAAAATCTTGCACCCTCAGAGCTTTAATGCCGCCCACCTATGCCCGTTACCTAGCATTCTTTGAATAAAATTTTAACGGGTCCGGTTCCGGGTCTCAAAAAATTTCGATATGAGGTCCGGGTCCAGAAAAGGAACCGGGTAATGGCGGGTCGGGGTCCGCATACCCGTAGCATCTCTGAAATTTTTTAATAGTTTGATTAATCAATCAACAGGCGAACCGGGAATTTGCAAAATTAAGACACGTGTTGTACACGCAAAATAGGAATCCTAAAGGGTCAGAAGGAAAGTTTTTCTAAATTGCCCTCCATGAGCTTGAAACCGATGAATACGCGTCAGAAACAGTCTTCTTTAACATTTTAGACGATTGAGTTTAGCTCTAAAATATTAGGAAACATAAAAAAATTCAGAAAAAAATCAAATAAGACCGAAATGTGATTTAAACAGAATATTTGACGCGAAGCGCCGACAAATTCACACTTTAGAGCCAAAAGATCGTTAAAAACCGCTTAAAGAGCACATTTTTCAAGTTTTTTTTTAAAAAATGGCAAATTGTGGGGGTCAGCGCGATTTTCAAGCAGTCAGCAGCCATTCTGAGGGAGCCAGATAAAATCCCTCAACGGTTGCATTTATTTAATCATAATTCCTAAGCCCTCTGAATCATTGTCGATTTTTTAAAGTTTACAAAAACCTTAATGTGAGCTTCCTGCACATCAGCTGATCTAAAAAAAAACAAAATTTCGACTCGATTCCAAAATTAGCGAGAAAAATGCATTAGACAGGCAAAATTGTCTTCTTTCATACCCTGTAAAATTTTTGACCAGATGTAAACCGTTCAGGCGCTACCACGTTTTGTTTACACCCTACTTTAATATTCTTTAAAGCCAATAACGTCATTAGTGCTGCTATTGATTTGCACCCTCTTTTGACGATATCTAAAAATTTTTGACTTGGCAGGACGCGTACAACTCTGGGCGACCTAAGAAATAAGCTAACATAATTCTTTGACTGCATATATTGTCAGAAAAAGAATACCAATACAATCGGTGATTTGATACAATGCAGAAACTCTAGGGTTTAAACAATGTCAATGAGAGTGTAAACAAATCGTTCCGGCGCACAAACCGATGGCAGGTGGCCAAAAATTTTTATGCAGTTTAGACAAAAACACGTTTATTAATATAATGCAGCTGGTCCTAAATCTTTATGTTAATTATTGCCAAAGTTATGATATAACATCGAATGCAGCCTTTTTATGGGCCAATATATATATATATATATATACAGGGTGGGCCAAAGAGGCTACATTCCAATTCAACAGGGCATAACTTCGGCTGATGTGAAAATGAGATGTCAAAACTGGCAACATTAGATAGATAAAAGTGTTTTCTTTCGAATTGTGTAAAAAATTTTAGCCAGCTTCCAGCGCTTCGTGCAATACGGCGATTTGTTTACACCTCACTTTGAGATTTTTCAAACATCAGAGTTTCCACATTGTATCACATAACTGTGTACGTAGGAATCCTTTTCTGACCTGTTTAACAATAAATACCGTCACAAAAATTAGGTAGCACATTTTTTGAACCCCAGAGTAGATACGATTCCTTCTGAGTGCAAAAATTTCAGGATATCGTGAAAATATGATGCAAATTGATAGCAGGACCAATGACGCTTTTGGCCTTTAAACAATATTGAAGTAGGGTGTAAACTAATTGCCGTAGCGCTCGAAGCATTGATATCTGGTAAAAACTTTTACACGATTCGAAAGAAGACACTTGTATCTATCTAATGTTGCCAGTTCTAACGTCTCATGTTAACATTAGCTGAAGTTATGACCTGTTGAATTGGAATGTAGCCTTTTTTTATGGCCCACCCTGTATATATATATATATATATATATATATATATATATATATATATATATATATATATATATATATATATATATATATATATATATATATATATATATATATATATATATATATATATATATATATATACAGGCCTGTATCCAGGGGGTTCGGGGGGGCCTGCCCCCCCCGAAATGGGAAAAATTTTGTTTTTCCCAAGGGTCCCCCCATAGGGAAAAATGAAAAATTGGCGAAGTGCGTCTGAAACACCGCCATAACAGGTTTTTAGCGTACTTTTGAGCTAGTAAACTCAAAATTTTCCGGCGAACTTATTGTTTATGTATAATTTTGTCTTCTAAACCGCTAAAAGTCGTTCAAATTTGAGTTAGACATAGAGAGCATGTCAATTTTTTCCAGTGATGTGCGCCGGATTCATTGTTCAGCTATACTTTTTGCCTTCTAGCTCACTCAAAACAGCTCAAATTTGAGTTATGACATAGCCTCTCCATTTCGGGAGGGGGGCCGAAATGGGAGAAAATTTTTTGTTTTTCCCAAGGGTCCCCCAAAGGGAAAAATGGAAAATTGGCGAAGTGTGTCTGAAACACCACCAAAACAGGCTTTTAGCGTACTTTTGAGCCAGTAAACTCAAAATTTTCCGGCGCTTCGCGCCGGATTTATTGTTTATGAATAGTTTTGTCTCCAAACCCGCTAAAAATCGTTCAAATTTTAGTTAGACATAGAAAAGAGCATGTCAATTTTTTTTCCAGCGCTGTGCGCCGGATTCATTGTTCAGCTATAGTTTTTGCCTTCTAGCTCACTCAAAACAACTCAAATTTGAGTTATGACATGGGAAACATGAAATTTTTCCAGTGCTTAGCGCCGTATTTATTGTTTATATATGTTTTTTGTCTTCTAGCCCGCTCAAAACCGCTCAAATGTGAACTTGACATGCGGAATATGTCAATTTTTTCGGCCCTTGGCGCCGAATTATTCATTATCTGCATTGTTTTTCTCTGTAAAGCACAAAGATTAAGTGCAAAGGCAAGAGATAAGAAATAATTCGTCGATTGAGTGATGAGAAAGCAGCTTAAATGATAAATTTGCTGCATATCAATATGAAATAGAGTGAAAAAATTATTTTTTGAAATTTTTCTTCACCATCGTATAGAGCTCACCGAGATACGCTCAAAACTGCCTTTATTTTCGCCTATCTCCTAATGGTTTTCGAGATATCTGGATTCAAAAATTTTCGGCCCCCCTCTCAAAAGGGCGCGAAGCGTTGAAAAATTTGAAAATTTTCCTTTCAAAATGCAAGTTCTGAAATTATAAAGATATATAGAACACACAATTACTCATTTCGGCGCGAAGCGCCAAAAATTTTTGCGAATTTTAAACCATTCTGCAGTGTTTGTCTTCCCAAAAATCTTTGTACGTGTACAAAGACGGTCCCCAAAAGTCTTTGTACATCGGAAAAAATCTTTGCCGAATACAAAAAGCACTGCGAAACACCCGAAAACATTGTTCAACCCAAGTACATAGCATGAACAGATAACCAAAGTAAACCTGAATTGCGTAGAAGAGCTCTGTCCAGTTATGTTCACCGTATCGGTTACAACACTGACTTCACAAAACACGGTCAGCTTGTCATCTGGTAGAAGGCCATTACTTTCATCGAGTAAAAAATCTCGACGAATAAACTTCTTGAAACCCCAATCTTTACCCTGCACGAATCTTAAATAAAAATCAGCGAGTTGATTAAACGCTTGAGAAAATGAATAATAAATTGAAGTTTTCTAATAACTTCCGAAATTAGCAAATTTTGTCTGAATATGCTATGCTATGTATGCATGCGCACTTATAAGTAAGTTTAAAGGTAAAGACAGAAATTAAGAGAAAAATTTCAGGCCGGGTAAAGGAATATAGAGGGAGGACATTACCCTGAAACACGTGCATCCTAAAATTCTTGATCTTGAAGTAAGGTAAGTGTTTAAATATGAATTGCGTAAAGAGAAAAAATAAAAGCCAAAATAAACTTGGTCAATCATAACTTTAGTAGGTATGGATTTTTTCAGAAAAGTTCATGGGCGTATAATCAATGCCTGAATTCTTCGCTTTAAGGCCTTATTTCTAATACGGAAGCTGTTCTCAACAAAAAGTGTAACAGTACCGAGAAAGACTGATTATAAACGAACGAACGGTCATATTTCGGTTCGAACCTCGAGGAACCAAAAACTCATCGAGGACCTTAGAATCCAATTTTTGTTTAAGGTTTTATCTTTTGCCCTTTTTGATTCCAATGATCAGAGCTTGATGCAGTGCTTCTTTTATACAAAATCCGTTTGTACATACTCAAAGATGGTCCTCAAAAGTCTTTGTACATTTTGTACACACAAATTTTTTGGTACTTGAAGATTTTAGTGTTGGAAAAACAGAGTTGTTCGACTTTCGGTAGTGTATTTTAGCTAATTTCTGGGTCTCTAAAGGCAAAAATCACTAATTATCGTCTTAAAACGGCGCGAAGCGCCGAAAAATTCGACATTTTATACTCTAAATGCAATTCCTGTCATTATAAAGATATATGGAACACACAATTACTCGTTTCGGCGCGAAGTGCCGAAAATTTTTGCGAATTTTAGACCTTTTTTGCAATTTTTGTCTTACCAAATATCTTTGTACATGTACAAAGACGGTCCCAAAAAGTCTTTGTACATCGGGAAAAATCTTCTGCCGAATACAAAAAAACACTGGCTTGTTGAAAAAAGGTAAAAATTTTTGTTTCATGCCCACCATACATGATCTGGGGGGGTTTCAATCCCCACAGAATCATTTTTCACCCCCCCCGCAAAAAATTTTTCACCCCCAGAATTGGCGATTTTTCAAAAGTTTCCTAAACTTACCTGAAAATTGATGGAAAAGGTGTCTTTTTAAGGGTTTTTGGCTATCTATTTGCTCGAAATCGCCAAATTTTCGGCGCTTCGCGCCATATATTCATGTTTTAAGCGATATATTGGTCAATTTATTCGACTTTTTTCGAAATTTTTTTTCATTTTATGCTCTAGAAGGATAGAGTATCGTCAGAAACGCCAAAAAACGATGTTTTTCAACGCGTACCGGCAATTTTAGGCCCAAAAAAGGCACTCTAGGTTTTCACCCCCAGAATTCCCATGCTGTGCATGTATGATGCCCACTATAAATTTTTCGACCTTTCTAAAACCACCAATAGTTAAAATTTGGGCCTGCTCCTTTATGATTATGACCACATTGATATATCCCTTGAGACTTCCGTAAGCGCGTTAAATTCTTTTTATAATTGTGGTGGTCTTTGAGCTAAGATAATGTCTCGAGTAGTTCGATCTACCACGATTATCCGTACTTTTATATGCTCAGGCAAAAGTACTGTAATCAAATCATCTATACATATTACTCGGGAAAGGAAACAGATAAAAAGTGCGACAAGGCGCATAACCGGCCTTCAAATTTTTCGCTGAAAATTAATGATATGAAAACAAGGTACCAAGAGTTTCGGTCAATTTTTGACAACTACGCAGTTTATAAAAATTAAGGAAAACATTAAAAACAAATTTTGCATAAAAATAGGGAGAAACATGTAAGCTATTTTAAAATTTGAGACTGCTCATTGAAGGCGAATGCATCTTTATCATATCGTTATATTTTACCATTACAATTATAACGTTTCTGGCTGCATTCCTGAATAATTCAGATTTTTGATAGAAGCGAAAGAAACAATTATTTAAAGACGTAACTAATTATGACAGAATGAAGTTCAATGAAGCAAACTAAGCTTTTAAATTGTGCTACAACTGTCTATTCAGCCGCATTATACGGATTTAGATTTAGGGTTCTAAAGTTATGCTTGGAACGGAAAATGTCAATGATTCATTATTTAACTCTGCCTTTACTGTATTCTTTAACTCGGTCTCGATTGCAAAAAACTACCTGTAAGCTCTTTGACTTTCCATCGCTTTAGTTTCCTCCTTGTTTGCATTGAGTATCGAGAATTTAAACTTGGCACGCACCTCATTTCTATTACATTGCACCAACAACAAGTACAAGGACAGATAATCCTTGCTTTCTTCATCCAAACCTTTGGGGTTTATTCTTAGGCACCATTTTAGCTTGTCATTCGGGGCACCGGCAGAAAAAGTCGAGCTCTTGAGCACCTAAGTGTTTCAAAATCGCTGTTCAACAAGAGTGAAAAATACGGCATATTCAGGAAGCATTACAGACTCAAGTTTCACGTAAGCCATACGACAAAAAATGTGAGCCCTACGACAAAAAGATTATTCTATAAATAAACACATTTACTGAAAAAAGTTAAACGGAAATCACTAAATAATAGGGTTGTGCCGGGTCCACTTTTTCGAAAATTGGTCCGGGTCCGGGTCCGAATTTTTATCAACCTCGGGTCCGGGTCCAAAAAAGTCGGACTCGGCGGGTCCGGTTCCGTTAACATAGCATTGTCTTGTACCTACCAAACCACCATATCCTATAAATTTTTCCCACATGTCCGTATGTTTGCACATTTATTTGTTAGTTTCTTTGTTACAGGATAGTTTCAGTTCAGGGATGGTGCAACTAAGGAATATGCAAACAAACAGCAGTGCACTAAGTGGCGACTGTGTGTCTGATGCCTGTTTATGCGTGCAGCACGACCCCAAAAGAACGTCTCCATAAAGACTTGTAATATGCTATTGCTAATGCGTATCGTTACTGAAAGTGAAAGGCGAAACGGCAGAAAAATGGTTGTGTATGAAATACAATATGATTGAAGTTGACCTTAAATTTTAATGTTTGATGAGGCCATCAGTTTGTTGCTGAGTTGATTAAAATGTTGAAAATCATCCAGTTGCATATTTTTAAGCCTACGTCATTTTTCGTTGTTTTCAATTATTACTGCAATGCAATATGCGTGTATTATATATTTGGACCCGGCACCATATTGAAGGCGGGTCTGGGTCCGGGTCCAAGTTTGTGGATACAGCCGGGTCCGGGTCCAAAATTTAGGATTGTCGGGTCCGAGTAGTGATCGACCGGGGCGACTTTTTTGGCCGGGGCCAGGGCGGTACCGGGGCTGAAAAAATTCCCGGCCCCGGCCGGCCGGGCTGGCTGGGGTCAGACAAGGAAAATATTATTGCATGACTTATACTCGGGGTGGGCATAGGAAAAGAAATAATGAGCGACTGCTCCATTCAGTAGTACATAAATCACAAGCGCAAAGTTAGGTGCGCCTTTTCATATCAAGTTTTATTACTATTCATGCCCTAAGAAACAAATTTAGTCCAGTGTTTCATTGTCTGAATCATCAATAAAGTCTATGTCGCTGCTATTAGCACACTCTATATCATTTGAATCTTCGCTACTGCTACTGCTGCTGTAGCAATTGGATGCAATAGGTATTAAATGTAATAAATGAGACATCACACATTCCCATAAGGGGGAGGGGTATTACCCCCTCAGGGTCCAAGACACAAGTCACTGTCAGACGATTTTTGGTGAAAACCTTTTGAATTTTTTGAACTTAATTTTTTAGTATGGCAAAAGTGTACCTAACTATTAGAATTTCACGAAGTGATAGATCATTTTAGAATGTAGCTAGAGTAAATAGATAAACTATCACTATAAAACATGCATGTAATCGCTTAAAATTTTATGAGGGTCCCTCAATATATATTTAACGGCTGGAAATCTAGGGTAGGGGTCCCTCGCCATTTTTAGAAGGAGGGGGTTAGCGACTAGATCAAAAATGGTAAAAACACATAAAAATAGCCAAAAAAGTGCAGGTTTTCGCCAAAAAAATGGGGGAGGGTGGTCAAATATTTTCTGACTTTCAAGGAAGTTCGGGGCTTCAAAGCATGGATGAGGGATGGCCAAAACCCCTGTCACATGTATATTTATCGGCCATTTTCAGGGGAAGGGGTAAGCGGCTCCATTTTGCAGCCGCTTACCCCCTGAAAATCTTTAAAAGGTAGAATTCGCAATAAGGAATTCTACACCTTTTTACAGTTTTTGTTCTTCAAATCTTTGTACATGTACAAAGACGGTCCTGAAACGTCTTTGTACATCAGCGAAAATCTTCGCCGAATACAAAAAGATCGTACTTCTAAATGTGATAATTCGGCCTGAATTTAGTTGATAATATTAGTTCGGCGAGAAGTGCCGAAATTTTTATGAGCTTTTGATGGAATTCACACATAAAACTCGACTGAGAAAGCTAAAACAACTTGTAAGACAAAATCAGAAATATTACAAAAATTGTGATATGTGAATTAAATCTTGTAATAAGCAACACTGCGCTTAGAATGGAAAAGTGGAAAAATTTCAAATATTCAGAAACCCAAAAATTAGCCAAATACACCACTAAAGGTCGAAAAACTATGTTCTACCACACTGAAATCGTTACTGTACCATATTAAAGTATGCAAAACTTTGCATGTACAAAACAGTGTTTTTTTGTACTCGCCAAAGACTTTTCCAGGACTATCTTTGTAAATGTACAAAGATTTTTAGGAAGATAAAAACTGTAAAAAGGTGTAAAATTCCGAAAAATTTTCGGCGCTGCGCTCTGATATGAAAAATTGTCTGTCCTACATATCTTTAAAATGGCAAAATTTGTATTTAGAATGTAAAAATGTCAAATTTTTAGGCGCCTCGAGCCCTTTTGAGACAATTTCAGTAATTTTTGGCGTTAGAAACCCAGAAATTAGCTAAAATATACAATCAAAAGTCAAAAGACCCTGTTTTACCACACTAAAATCGCCACTGTACCATATTATAGTAACCAAAGATTTGTGTGTACAAAATGTACAAAGTCTTTTGGGGACCATCTTTGTTCATGTATATACAAAGGTACATTGTACAAAAAAACACTGTCACATACTGATAGTATACGAAAATGTGTATGTTTAAAAATATATTTACATAATATAGCTACAAAAATTTGTTAGCTCATATAAAGACCTTTTCGGAGATCTTTGTACAAGCACAAGAAGCTCGTACAACGAAATAGAGTCGGCTAATAATAGTCCACCACTTAATTTTCTGGTCCTCCAATTTGGGATTTCACCCCTCCCTCAACTCTGGACCATAGGAAACTATTTGAGACATATTTAGTTTATCGGATCGGACGCATTTCTGCAGCATAGTTTACATTCGCCTATAATTAATCTCCATCCTGATAACTATTACACAAGAAACGCGTTTTAAAGCACGCGGTTCCCATTCAATTAAATGTAAAAGTGTTTTTTGTAAAAATACTTTGTTGAAAACTTACAATTTCCAGCTAGAAATAGAACGTATTTGTCAATTCTAAATCTTTTAGCCATAGCTATGAATGAATGAGTTAAAAGTGGCATTTAGTTTAAATAGGTAACTTTAATGGAGGAATCGAAATCATGCAGATTTTCCTGAATATTTATTCAGTAAAAGCTCATTTATACATAGTAACAAAGTTATAACAAGGACTAAGTAAGTATACATATGTTCTAATCAGTACAGTTCTCAAAATTAACACTTGCTAAGTGCCAGTATCACAGCCTGTACAATATACGAATTACACTAAATTTTCCTCGGCCCCGGCCATTTTTTGACCTTGCCCCGGCCGGGGCCGGGGTTGCTGAAAAATGGCCGGGGATTACGGGGCCGGGGCCGGGGCCCCGGTCGATCACTAGGTCCGAGTTTAAAATTTTAGCCGGGTAGCCGGCTATTCGGTCCGGGTCCGGGTACCCGGCAAAACCCTACTAAATAATAGTAATTATTCATTCTGACAAGTGTAACTTTAATACGCCAAATGGAAAGATTGAATCGTACAAAGCGGTAAAAGTTGCAAAATGAACGCAACAGGATATTTCACGTTATGAATGGTACCTTATTTAAACCAGCCGTGTATTTTGATAGGAATAAAAAATTTGAAAAAAACCGGATCTAACCTCGCCCATTTCTTCACGGCAGAAGCTAAAGTTGTTTATGGCCCATAAATAACTGAACTTCACTACTTTGACTTGCGTAAAACACCAATTTTCGGCAACTGAATTACTACTCGTACTGCTAGATAAGAACTGACGAGCAAAAATGTCGTTCACATTAGCTGAGCCATTAGCCAACGAAGAAGATGATAGTGATAAAGACAATGTAGACGAAGAAGATGACGATGTCGGAATGCCAACGGCAACGTCATTGTCTGAAGCAGACGGTTGTTCGGCCATAATTGTTTCTGGCAGAAGTAAAATTTGTGTGATTGAATACTAAGAGCGAAATAAAAACAATAGATAGGTATGCAAGGACAAAAATATTGATAGGCTCAGCGAAAGTGTAATCTTAGTACTTGTCCACCGTTACTAAGACGAATAATGCTGAGCATACATGGACAGCAACCAAATTCTGGAGGGTCTGAACAGGCCCGTATCCAGCAGGGATAGGTGCACGTGCCCCCAAATGAAATGTGAGAATAATTTTTTCCTTTACTCCCTTTTGCATTTTTAGCCAAAAATCGCCGAAAATTTTTCAAGCGCGCGGTTTAAATACTCCATTTTCAATCATTATACAAACTAAAGCGTATTTTGCATTTATGTCTTCTATTCTTCACAGATTTTATGCAGAAAATGAGATTTATTCGAGAAGATAGAATGACAGCAATTTTCGGGCGATGATTATGGAATTGCTGATGAACTTTGACCATTTTTATGGTGAATTCAGAATCGTGATTCGGCCAATTTTGTAAAAATTAAAAGTTATGATTCAAAATTGAAGTGCTCTTTTCACAAAATTTTCCGGGGTTCTGCCCCGGACCCTCCCGGGGAGCCTTTGAGCGCGCCACCCCAGACCTACAACTCTAGAAAAGATGGTTCCCATTGGATTGTCACCATATCTAAGGTAACCGAGTAGCAAATTTTGCAAACCAAAATTCATCCTTTGGTCCCCCTTATGTTTTTAAAACAATTTTGGTCGTGCCCCCAAAACAAAATCCTGGGTAAGGGCCTGGTCTGAATGAGGCAAAAGTCCAGCACATCGCAGAAAGCAAAGCAAGCCTAAAATTCAATTCTGTGGGTGTATCGATTTCGGAGGGGTGACTGCTGGAATCTCGGGGTGGGAGCTAGGATCGGACGAGGGATCTTTTTTCCTCGGCCGAGGCCGAGGAACTTTGAAATCCTTGCCTCGGCCGAGGCCGAGGGCCGTGGGACCGAGGGACCGAGGATTTGTAATACATATAATATGAGTATATGAGTACAAACAATATAGGACACATATGCTCCATGTGATGTGGGTACAGTAGCAATAGGATTGATTAGTTTAATATAGATCAAAGCTAACAAGCTATTATTTTAATTTGATTCAAAGGTAGGTATCACACATTCCCATGGGGGGTGAGGGTTATTACCTCCCACCTCGGGGTACGAGACTTTGAATCACTGTCAGACGATTTTAAGCTATCAAACATTTTCTGCAATGATTTGGGTACAAAAGCAACGAATACATTGAATTTTTTCTCGCTTCGCGCTGACTAATACACTTCTGTTTTGTTTACCCATAAAATACCTAGAAATGAACTAAAAATGATCTGAAAAGCCAAAATTTTCGATGGATTCTTATATTTTTTACTCTCAAGAGTGACGGAACTAGTCAGAATGGGATAAAATGTAGTTAAAAATGCAGTTTTTCACATTAAAACATGTTATACAGGATGTTTTAGCCATTTTTCATATTTGACCTGCAAAAAAGGTTAGACTCTAAATTTAGTGGTCCCAAATTTTGGGATTTAACCCCTGAACTTTCGACCTTGGGAAACTATGGTACGTATGCAAATGACAAGCACAGAAGTGACAAATTGCTAATCGTCTTGATCATTCAGCTCGTTTTTGCTATCACTATTTTGTGTGTTCTACATATCTTTATAATGGCAGAAATTGTATTTCAAGAGGAAAATGTCAATTTTCTGGCACTTTGCGCCGTTTTAGGATGATTCTTAGTAGAGGTGCACGCGGGTATCCGAATGGGTATCTCGAGTACCCGGGTAGAAAATAATTTTACTACCCGGTACCCGAATCCCCTAATATAAAATGGAAATTTAGCACTGCAGTTATGCAATATGTGCTAAGAATTGAATTAGAAACCTAGAAACATATTGCTTCTAAAGTGCGACTGAATCACAAAGTAAATGTGATTTAATATAATCAACCGTAAAATGTTAAATAAGCGAGTCTGTTAATATTTCCTATTGTCACAATATATCGCGCATACGGTCTAGGCATATTCCATTATTCAGCTCTTTAGTTACATTATGTATGTTATTCGTGCCGAATTCTTCTTATTCTTTATTGTAAACAAAATTAAACATGAAATTATCTGTTAGCGACGCTTTTTTATAATGCATTCACTTCTGTGACCATTATATAAATTTAAACTGCAACTTTTATTCACATCGTGCGCATTTGAATTTTCTACCCATGCCCAACTTGGGCTTAAGAAATTAAGTAGGTTTTGCATGCATGGACACGGAAAACGCCCACATAATGTACCTACTTTAATCGGTGATGTCTCTAACAGCCCCACCACCGTCCCAACAGCCCCACCGTCCCAACAGCCCCACCAATAACCCAACAGCCCCACCAATCCCAACAGTCCACACCAATCCCAACAGCCCCACCATTCCAACAGCCCCACCATCCCAACAGCCCCACCAGTACTCCCAGCAGCCCCATCATTACTGCAATCGCTATTATACGAGAAAATGCGTTTGACGAATGTACTTTTGAAACATAGAATTTATACGGGCTCCTTTGATCAAGATATTTTTTGACTATTTTTCGACTTCGTATATTTCATCAAGACTATACTAGAGCGTGCAGGTTTACATTTTCAGAATAACTCCACCTGAGAAACTGGTAGACCCGCTAGAATTGAAGCTTCAGCATTTTTGCGCAATCCGTGATTTTGCCTCATTCGAGTCATCTCGCAAGATTAGATTCCTGCTCATTATTGCCTAGTCTAGACTGCCAGAATAAAAATGAAAACGTTCTAGTGAAAAAGGAAAGATGAGCGTTAAAATTGAATTGAAAATCAAAACTTTCACGCTAATCTGCTTTAAAATAGCCAGAAAATGTGGATTAACGTAGTTTTTACGCTATTTTAACATTCATACATAGTTTTGAGGTCATTTTTGGCCCAAAACTCCTTCTTCAGATCGGTCGTGCTGTGCATCTATGATTATAACAGTGGGGCAGCTGGAACCAACATTGGCAGCGGACTAATTCTGTGGGTCTTGTGGGGTAAAGTGACCGAGAAATGTGCTTAGAAATAGAATTCTGGGGGTCTACCATAATTTGAGGGGATTTCCAGGATTTCGGGTTGGGAGGGGCTAAACTGTAAACATCCCTCCCCCACGCTTATGTGTGGTTGGGACAGTGTGACTGTTGGAACGGTTGGACTGCTGGAACGGTGGGACTGCTGGGATTGGTGGGGCTCTTGAGACTGGTGGGGCTCTTGGGACTGGTGGGGCTGTTGGGATTATTGGTGGGGCTGTTGGGATTGGTGGGGCTGTTGGGATTATTGGTGGGGCTGTTGGGATGGTGGGGCTGTTGGGATGGTGGGGCTGTTGGGATGGTGGGGCTGTTGGGACATGTGGGGCTGTTGGGACTGGTGGGGCTGTTGAGACACAATCCTTTAATCAGAATATATGCGTCTTGTCTCTGCCGTCTATGGGCTGGCATATTACAGCATTGACTTGGCATAACATTTGAGGCAATGGGTCTTTTGTAGCACATGGCGTTTTTGCTGTATTTGTGCTATTTCGGCATCACTCAAAAAATTCAAAATTGGGTGGGCCCTCGGTCCTCGGTCATTTTTTCACCTGACCCTCGGCCGAGGCCGAGGGATCTCAAAAGACCGAGGATTACCGAGGCCGAGGCCGAGGCCTCGTCCGATCCCTAGTGGGAGCCCACGAGTGATGCTGAAACAAGCAGCAATGCTTGGATGATCAAACTGTATTATAAACTGACGAGACGATACAAATTTATGCGAACGGACGAACCAGGGTTGGCAATGGCAAGGCCTAGGTTTTTTGGGTTTTCGGGTGCAAAAACCTTCGGGTTTTGGGTTCTTGGGTTTTTTAATTTAGTTTTTTCTCATTAAAATGCCTGTTTACATCAAAGAATTCTAATTAGAGCTTCCAAAAATTATAATGCTTCTGTCGATTTCCTCAACTTTTAAATTGGCCCATTCTTGACAAATATTTGAGAAAACTGAAACATTCACAAAGTTGCATAAAACTTGACAAATTGTAAGGCGCTGTTACGCGACAAAAACGTAAGTTTGCGTATTCTAGGTTATCAACATGTTTCTGTTTTGGCTTCTTTCTACTGGAATTAAATTTTCTTTGTCTCTTTTTATGCCTCGCACTATAGGTACACAAGGTCAGGGTCGACAGGAGCGTGAAATCTCAGAAATTCAAAACAATAAATTTAACGTTCACGAATTTTTTTGTTGTTTAAACGGCCAAAATGGTCAAAAAAGCCTGTAAAAGGTCTTGTCATGGTAATTTCGCATTTTTAAAGTATTTCAAGTCCATTTTGACTGCATTATATCACTTTTAACTCTAAAAATGCATGCATTAATCAATTTTTGGCGCTTTTTGAGTAAAAAAGTTCATAAAAGTAGTATTCTCAGGCGCATTTTGCAATTTTTTTTGCTTTTGACCTCAAAAGTGATGCAAAAACGCTCCGTCAGCTCAAAATCGCCAGACAGTACCTGTCTAACTAACCCCTCAGCGGGGTGTAATACCTTTCACCCCCTATGTGCATGTATGCCTCGCACCTATTGAAATAATATACGTGCATAATCTGCAAAGCTTTGACAAACAAATCTAATGTGAAATCTTAAAAAACCCTGACAAAACCCAAATAACCAACAAAATGGCAGTAATTATTTGCAATAGACTGCAAATAATTTAGCGCACAGTGGAATATCATTTTCAGCCATCTGCAAATAATTTAGCGTACACTAAAATATTATTTGCAGTCGAAAACGAGCGTTCTAGACTGCAAATAAGATAGGGCACGACACAGTGTAATTTTATCTGCAAATAAAAGACCAGTGGCCTAGACTAGATTGCAAACGATATTTACAAAATTTAATATTATTTGCAATCAAAAACCAACTAACTTGACTGCAAATAATATCACAGTCTAATATTATTTGCAGTCAAAAACCAGCGGCCTAGACTGCAAATAATATCACACAATTTAATATTATTTGCAGTCACAAACCTGCTAACTTGTCTGCCAATAATATCACAAATTGTCTAATATTATTTGCAGTCAAAAAACATTGGCCTAGAATGCAAATAATTTAGTGTACTATGCTATATTTTTGCAGTCAAAGTCGCTGGTTTCTGACTGCAAATAATATTACACTGTGGGCAATATTATTTGTAGTCTAGGCCGCCGATTTTTGACTGCAAATAATATTGAGTAGTGTTCGATCTTATTTAGGCATTTAAACAGAATAGTAACTGCTGTTGTGCAAAATATAGTCGCAACCAGGCCCGTATCCAGGGGGGACCCGCCCCCCCCGAAATGGGGAAAATTTTTATCTTTCCCAAGGGTCCCCCAAAGGGAAAAATTAAAAATTGGCGGATTGCGTCTAAAACACCGCCAAAACAAGTTTTTAGCGTACTTTTCAGCAAGTAAACTCAAAATTTTCCCGGCACTTCGCGCCGGATTTATTGTTTATGTATAGTTTTGTCTTCTAAACCGCTAAAAATCGTTCAAATTTGAGTTGGACATAGAGAGCATGTCGATTTTTTCCCAGCGCTGTGCGCCGGATTCATTGTTCAGCTATAGTTTTTGCCTTCTAGCTCACTCAAAACAGCTCAAATTTGAGGTTTGACATGGGAAACATGCAGCGAACGACCGGGCCCAAAATTTGGCCGGGACCGGGACCGGGCTTTTGAGGCCGGGACCGGGACCGGGCCTTGTTATACAAATAATAGGTAGGCCTTGCATGATGTAGGCATAAATTGATTCATACATTTGCACACTGAGGCATCAGAAATCCTTTATTCAGAGACATAATCAGGGTCTTAAATTGAACGTTTTGTAACCAATAGCATGGAAACCATATTTTAAGAACAACAATTTGCTGCATACGTTACGAAAAATCAATAGGTCAGAGTGATACAGAAGAAGCAAAAATACAGTGGAATGGACATAATTGATTTAAACAAGAAGTTAATTGCATAAGACATCGATCTTAGCAAATAAGAACACGCAGTCACAAAATAGTGGCTTATCATTTGAGTGGAATAATATAAGATTGTATTTAGTTGCTTAAACAAGAGGGGACGAGTTCTCGAGTAAATTTTTGCTTAAGTAGAATGAAAACAGCTAAGGCTACAAAGGAATAGTCACAGGTACATAGGTTGCTGACAAAACTGCTTTTTTCTTCGACAGAAGTTTTTAAGACAAGACTCGAGTTCTCTTGAGCAAGCTATTATTAGCTCACTGTCACGTAGAGAACAAAAGAAATCTTTACACTTTTTGTATAAATTAATATTCATACCAATGTCCCTTTATGTTGAATTGTGACGGTTACACACTCTAATCGCGCATAAGCATAGTCAAGTAGTTAGTATAACAACAATAATGCTATTGTTTTTTGAATACATATATCATTTCCACAGTGGTGGATATAGGATTTTCCTAAGGGGGGCGGTATCCCAACTTCTTCCAAAAACAGTCAAAAGTGGGTCCGAAAATTTGTCCTTAACGCGCGAAATAGCGTTTTTTCGGTGTTTTACATTGTATACTTTTACATAAAATCACTTTTGACGCAATGTTTTTCCTAAAAATTTTGAAATTTTCGACAATTTTGTGCGAGAAAATCATTAACTTTCTTTGACTTTAATAAAATCTGGCGCGAAGCGCCGGAAAATTTGTGAAATTAAAGCGGATAGACGTCTAGAAGCAGTGTTTTTTTGTACAAGATCCCTCTGTACATGTACAAAGATCGGCCTTAAAAGCCATTGTACATTTTGTACACACAAATTTTTAGGTACTATAATATGGTACAGTAGCGCTTTTAGTGCGGTAAAAACAGAGTTGTTCGACTTTTAGTATTGAATATATTTTAGCTAATTTCTGGGTCTTAAAGGGCAAAATCACTAAGAATCGTCGTAAAACGGCGCGAAGCGCCAAAAAATGTGACATTTTTCCTTTTAAAATGCAATTTCTGCCATTATAAAGATATATAGAACACACAATCACTCATTTCGGCACGAAGCGCCGAAAATTTCTTCGAATTTTGAACCTTTTTTGCAATTTTTGTGTTCCTGAAAATCTTTGTACATGTGCAAAGACGGTCCGGAAAAGTATATGTACATCGGGAAAAAATCTTTGCCGAATACGAAAAAAATCGTGTCTAGAAGCATGATTTACTGCTTGATTTCTTGTATTTATAGCATTTGATTCGAAACATCGAAATTTTTAATTGAAAATAGAAGAAAACTAAGCAAAAATAGCTGTTTCTGCTGTTAAAATTGTTTTGAAACCTACATGAACAGAAAATGGCTTCCAGGTCGCCAAGAAAATAAATAAATGTCATTAATAGGTATCATCCAGCGCGTAGAGCCGGAAAAATTTGAGAAATTATGGTCACTGACGGCCAAAAATCATTGCAAATTGCATATTCACTCTTGATCTCGCCAAATATTTTTGGCCAATAGGGGGCGGCCGCTCCTTCCCTCTTCTCTTAAATCCGCCCCTGCGTTTCCATAATGTGCGGAAAAGTCGATATATCGGTATTTTAAAAAATTCTATTTCATGCACAATTTTAATGCGCATAAATGAATAACATAAGGTTCACGCGTCGAGATATGAATGAGATTGGCTTAAGCTGCTGTGCTGACACACGAATATTACGAGTTGCATCAGTCCAAATTAAGTGCAAAATGGATACACAGGCAGTGCCTACTGATTCATGAGCAACAAAAGTTCAAATTATTTACGCGTGTACGGCATTACACGCTTCTCTAAGTTAAGTGAGTTGAGTGCCTTGCATAATCTACAAGGCCCGGCCCAGGCCCGGCCGTTTTGAGACCGGGACCTGACCGGGCTTGCTAGGCCCGGCCGGGACCGGGACCGGGTGACCGGTCGTTCCTTGGAAACATGTCATTTTTCAGGCGCTTCGCGCCGTGTTTATTGTTCATATATGTTTTTTTGTCTTCTGCTCAAATTTAAACTTGACATGCAGAATATGTTAATTTTTTCGGCCCTTGGCGCCGAATTATTCATTATCTGCATTGTTTTTCTCTCAAAGCACAATGATTAAGTGCAAAGGCAAGAGATAAGAAATAATTCGTCGATTAAGTGATGAGAAATCAGCTTAAATGATAAATTTGCTGTATATCAATATGAAATCGAGTGAAAAATTTTTTGAATTTTTTTTTCAAATTTTTCTTCAACATCGTATATATAGAGCTCGCCGAGATACATACGCTCAAAACTGCCTTTATTTTCGCCTATCTCCTAATGGTTTTCAAGATATCTGGCCTCAAAAATTTTCGCCCCCCAAAAGTTAAATCCTGGATACGGGCCTGGTCGCAACAGTTATTAATTTTTCTCAAATTTCTCGGATTTTTCCTAGGCTCAGGCTTAGATTTATGTGGGTGGTATTACTCCCACTTAGGTCGAGTACCACTCCCGCTTAGGTCGAGATACAGGCATTATTTTGTCTAATGACGTCATAATCGTTACTATTCTGCAGAAGTACTCTTATCTGCAGTCTAGCAGGGGCGGATTTACGGGGGAAGGGGGGCGCTCCCCCATTGGCCAAAAATACTTGGAGAGATTAAGAATGGATATGCGATTTGCAATGATTTTTGGCCGTCAGTGACCATAATTTCTCAAATTTTTTCGGCGCTGCGCGCAGGATAATACCTATTAATGACATTTATTCATTTTCTTGACGATCTGGAAGCAGCGTTTTTTTGTACAAGGTCCCATGTTCAAAGATGAACCCCAAAAGTCTTTGTGCATTTTGCACATGCAAATTTTAATGTGCTATTATATGGGATAGTAGCGTTTTCGGTGTGGTAAAACAGGGTTTTTCGACCTTAAGTACTGTTTTTTTGCCAATTCCTGGGTTTCCGATGACAAAAAATACTGGAAATTGTCTTCAAAACGGCGCAAAGCGCCGGAAAATTTGGTATTTTTGCTTTCTGAGCGCAATTTCTGCCATTATAAAGAGATATAGAACACACAATTACTCATTTCCGCGTGAAGCGCCACAAATTTTTGGGAATTTCATTTTTTACAGTTTTTGTCTCCCCAAAAATCTTTGTACATGCACAAAGACGGCCCCAAAAAGTCTTTGTACATCGGAAAAATCTTTGCCGAATACAAAAACCTTGTCTGGAAGCCATTTTTTGCTCATAGAATAGGTTTCAAAACAATTTCAACAGCAAAAACAGCTATTTTAGCATAGTTTTCTTCTATATTCAATCAAGAATTTTTAATGTATCGCGTCGGATGCTACAAATACAGGAAATCAAGCAAAAATCAAGCTTCTAAACGTCCTTCCGCCTAAATTTCACAAATTTTCCAGCGCTTCGCGCCAGATTTTCGCTAAAACCACAGAAATTTGATAATTTTTTCGCATATAATTGGCGAAAATTTTAAAATTTGAGAAAATTTTGCGTCAAAAATGATTTCAAATAAAAGTATACGATGTAAACGCCGAAAAAATGACATTTCGCGCATGAAGGGTCAAGTCTTAGATCTATTTTCGACTGTTTTTGCAAAAGTTGGTGTACCGCCCCCAATAAGAAAACTCTAGATTCGCAACTGCTGTCTGGGCCACTGGTTTTCGACTGCAAATAATATTACATTGTGGGCTATATTATTTGCAGTTGACTGCAAATAATTACTGCCCAAAAAAACCCGAATGCAAAATTTCGTGGGTTGGGTTTTTACCAATCCTGGGACAAAAACCAGATTAGGAATTTTGAATAAGTCCATGCCAGCTGGAGCAGCAGCAATACTGGCACGAGCTGGCCCGTATCCAGGATTTCGTTTGGAGGAGGGGCACGATCACTTTACACTTTAGCCCCTGTCGAATTTTTCCATCTTTTTCAACATTAGGGTAATATAGAGATGAAAGTTTGGGAACCGACAGCCTGACCCGACCCGTGGGTCGGGTTGGGTCGGCAGAATGCAGAACTCCTTGGGTCGCGGCTTGAGATTTTTCAGTCGGGTTTAAAACTAGATTTTAAGATTTTGAAATTCCATTTTTAGCCGCAAGAGTGCCTGAAAAAGACTTAGTAACGAATTGACGGCATTGGTGTGGCTGGTTCACATATGTATTAAGATCGCCACATTATAAATGCGTATACAGCAAGTAGTATTCAGTGAAAGCTGCCACTTAATTGATTCGAATTGAGTCAAGTCGAAAAAAATAAGGCAATACTTGGATTGTTTTTGTAGATTCATGTGACTGACCAAAATGCTGATGCCATCGTTTAAAATAAGCATTAGTAATGGGATGCGACTCGCGTCGCTCGCTTCGCTCGTCGCATCCCATCACTCAGGATGGAGCTTGCAGCAGACATATACATGGGGGTTGGGTCGGAGTTGTACCTTTGTATATAAATGAACAAAGATGGTACCCAAAAGTCTTTGTACATTTTGTACCAGTGTTTTTATGTACAAGGTCCGTTTGTGCATGTACAAAGATGGTCCCCAAAAGTCTGTACATTTTGTACACACAAATTTTTGGTTACTATAATATGATACAATAGCGATTTTAGTGTGGTAAAACAGGGTCTTTTGACTTTTGATTGTATATTTAAGCTAATTTCTGGGTTTTTAACGCCAAAAATAACTAAAATTGTCTCAAAACGGCGCGAAGCGCCTAAAAATTTGACATTTTTCTATTCTAAATACAAATTTTGCCATTTTAAAGATATATAGGACAGACAATTTTTCATATCGGAGCGAAGCGCCGAAAATTTTCTGGAATTTTACACCTTTTTACAGTTTTTATCTTCCCAAAAATCTTTGTATATACATACATGTACAAAGATAGTCCTGAAAAGTCTTTGTACATCGGGAAAAATCTTTGGCGAATACAAAAAAACACTGTTTTGTACATGCAAATTTTTGTATACTTTAATATGGTACAGTAACGATTTCAGTGTGGTAGAATATAGTTTTTCGACCTTTAGTAGTGTATTTGGCTAATTTTTGGGTTCCTGGATATTTGGCATTTTTCCATTTTTCCATTCTAAGCGCAGTGTTGCTTATTACAAGATTTAATTCGCATATTACAATTTTTGTAATATTTCTGATTTTGTAGTACAAGTTGTTTTAGCTTTCTCAGTCGAGTTTCATGTGTGAATTCCATCAAAAGCTCATAAAAAATTTCGGCACTTCGCGCCGAACTAATATTACCAACTAAATTCAGGCCGAATTATCACATTTAGAAGCACGGTCTTTTTGTATTCGGCGAAAATTTTTGCTGATGTACGAAGACGTTTCAGGACCGTCTTTGTACATGTACAAAGATTTTTGCAGAACAAAAACTGTAAAAAGGTGTAGAATTCCTTATTGCTAATTCTACCATTTTAAAGATTTTCAGGGGGCAAGCGGCTGCAAAAATGGAGCCGCTTACCCCCCCCTTTTCCCTGAAAATGGCTGAGAAACAAACATGTGACAGGGGGTTTGGGCCATCCCCCATCCACGCTTTGAAGCCCCGAACTTCCTCGAAAATCAGGAAATATTTGACCATCCTCCCCCATTTTTTGGTGAAAACCCGCGCTTTTTTGGCTATTTTCATGTGTTTTTACCATTTTTGATCTAGTCGCTAACCCCCTCCTTCTAAAAATGGCGAGGGACCCCTACCCTAGATTTCCAGCCGTTACATGTTTACTGAGGGACCCTCATAAAATTTTAAGCGATTACATGCACCTTTTCTAGTGATAGTTTATCTATTTACTCTAGCTCACATTCTAAAATAATGTATCACTTCGTGAAATTCTAATTGTTAGGTACACTTTTGCCATACTAAAAAATTAAGTTCAAAAAATTCAAAAGGTTTTCACCAAAAATCGTCTGACAGTGACTTGTGTCCTGGACCCTGAGGGGGTAATACCCCTCCCCCTTATGGGAATGTGTGATGTCTCATTTATTACATCCAATACCTATTGCATCCAATTGCTACAGCAGCAGTAGCAGTAGCGAAGATTCAAATGATATAGAGTGTGCTAATAGCAGCGACATAGACTTTATTGATGATTCAGACAATGAAACACTGGACTAAATTTGTTTCTTGTGACATAAATAGTAATAAAACTTGATATGAAAAGGCGCACCTAACTTTGCGCTTGCCATTTACTACTGAATGGAGCAGTCGCTCATTATTTCTTTCCCTAGGCCCACCCAAGTATGTGTCATGCAATAATATTTTCCTTGTGTGACCCCGGCCAGCCCGGCCGGGGCCGGGGATTTTTTCAGCCCCGGTACCGCCCCGGCCCCGGCCAAAAAAGTCGCCCCGGTCGATCACTAGAGATAAATTAAGCTTGTCAAAGCTTATATTTGTTGTTAGACCTTTATTAGAGTACTGTTGCAGTGTATGGAACCCCTCTTATCTTAGTGATATAGATCGACTGGAAGCTGTTCAACGTAGATTCACTAAATATATTTTTGGTTATACTAATACTAATACTTTATTCGGAAAAAAACACAAGGGTAAAACAAAGTCGCAAGGAAAATAAAATAGCATAGTGTAAAATGCGAAATGTCCTGGACACACAGGCAAAATAGATTGCGTTCACGTGTGCCCCATCAAAAAAATTCCCGAAATCAACCTTTTTCAAATTTCTCTTGAATGTCTCGACATTTGGAGAACTTCGAATATTTTGTGGAAGATCGCTCCAAATTCTAGCTGATCTAGTAGCAAAACAATACTTTTTACAATCAAGTCGAAATTTTTCTAAATAGATCTGATTTGCAAATGCATTTCTAGTACGCGAATGACCATAAAACTTATAAAAATCTTCAGAAGGCAAGAGATTATTGTGAATAATATTATACGTAACAATTAAATCAAAATAAATTCTACGGAGTTCAAGCCTCTCTAAATTTGAGGCTTTTAACCTTTCATCATAAGAAAGTCCCATATATCCAATTGACCTTTTAGTAAATTTTCGCTGTACCCGTTCAACCCTGTTGATATCAGAAAGCAAATAGGGGCTCCATACAGTTGGAGCATACTCTACTAAAGGCCAAATATAATTCTTGAAAGCAAGAACCAACATTTTAAGATCACGTGATTCACACATTCCCATAGGAGGGGGTGAGGGGGTATTACCCCCACCTCAGGGTACGAGACTTGAATCACTGTCAGACGATTTTGAGCTATCAAACGTTTTCTGCCATGATTTTTGGGTACAAAAGCAGCGCAGATGTTAAAAATTTTTGGCGCTTCGCGCCGACTAGTACGTTTCTGTTTTATTTACCCATAAAATACCTAGAATGAAGTTAAAATGATCTGAAAAGTCAAAATTTTCGATGAATTCTTATATTTTTTACTTACAAGAGTGACGAAAGTAGTCAAAATGGGACAAAAAGTAGTTAAAAATGCTGTTTTTCACATTAAAACATGCTATATAGGATGTTTTAAGCGTTTTGCATATTTGACCTGCAAAAAAGGCTAAAAATCTAAATTAATTGGTCTCAAATTTTGGGATTTCACCCCCTCTGAACTTTGGACCTTGGGAAACTATGACGTGATTCAAAACATTTGAAAAACAAAGCACTCATTTTCAAAGCTTTTGCTGATATATTAGTACAATGACAACTAGATGTTAAGTTTGTTGTTAAGAAAACACCTAAATCTCGAATTGAGGAACCTGCGTCAGATAACAAAAAATGATTTTTGTGATATGTAACTTTAGGATTAGCGTACCCTAGATATAACACAGAACATTTGGGGAGAGATATGCTTAACTGATTTTCTTCAGACCAGGAAACCAGCTTATCTAAATCTTTTTGCAACAAAGTATAATTTTGAGAAAAATTAAAGAGCTTTAAATCATCAGCAAAGAAAAAGACTTCACTATGCTCAACAGCTTGAACAAAATCGTTTACAAACAACAGAAACAAAGAGGGTCCTAAAACGCTACCTTGAGGTACGCCACTAATAATTGGTTTCCGATCAGAAAAAGCGTCAAAAATTTTGACCTTTTGTCAGTGATCGGACCGAGGGTACTTTTAAGACCTCGGCTCGGCCTCGGCCGAGACGACTTAAAATCCTTGCCTCGGCCGAGGCCGAGGGTAATGCCGAGGGTCAAGCTTATATACCTATACCCATAAATAGTACTCTTAGAATATTTTGTATGCACATGAGCTAGAGAATAATCGTAATATTAAACACTTTATCGAATGTCAAACAATTCATTTTTAATTTCAATAATAGTAGATTAAATGTGTGAAGGATTTATTGAATAAAGTCAGCAGCATGAAAGCATACTTAATTCAACAAGTTGCCGTTGATGAAGACTTGGAAAAGTTGATAAAAAATTTGGCTGAACAAGCACTTAAAAACTTTTATTACTATAAATAAGAAAACAGTGTCGAAGAAATAAACGAACAAACGAAATAAGCTAAGTAAAGACAGGACTGTAGCCATTGTTGTGCTCGCTTTTGCAGTAATGCATGTTTAAACACGCTTTTTCGGTCACCCAATTCTGGTGTGGCAGGTAATGACGGAAACTGCACTGTACTTTCCGATCATAGTTTCCCAAGGTCCAGAGTTGAGGGAAGGGTGAAATCCCAAAATGGGGACCAGTAAATTAAGTAGTGTCTTTGTATGAGCGAACAAATTTTTATAGATATTTTATATAAATATATTTTTTAACATACACATTTTTACATACTGCCAGTGTGTGACCTGCAACCGGCATGCAGTCCAAAACAGTGTTTTTTGTGCAAGATACCTTTTTACGTGTACAAAGATGGTATCCAAAAGTCTTTGAACATTTTGTACATGCAAATTTATGTGTACTATTATAGTATGGTACAGTAGCGATTTAGTGTGGTAAAACAGGGTTTTTCGACCTTTGGTAGTGTATCTTAGCTAATTCCTGAATTTCTGAATATTTGACATTTTTCCGTTCTAAATGCAAATTCTACTATTTTAAAGATATATAGAACAGACAATTACTAATGCGCCGAAAATTTTCGGAAATTTTACATCTTTTTACAGTTTTTGTCTCTCCAGAAATCTTTGTGCATGTACAGAGACGGTCCTGAAAAGCTTCTGTACATTATGAAAAATCTTTGCCGAGTACAAAAAAGCGTGGCCCTAAATGTGATAATTCGACTTGAATTTAGTTGATAAAATTAGTTCGGTGCGAAGCGTCGAAATTTTTATCAGCTTTTGATGAAATTTACACATAAAACTCGACTGAGAAAGATAAAACAACTTGTACTACAAAATCAGAAATATTACAGATATTGTAATATGCCAATTAAATCTTGTAATAAGCACTACTGTGCTTAGAAATCCAATGCAACATCAGGATAAATTAGTCAATTTGATCTTTGAACGGCAAAAAAAGTGCAAAGTTATTAAATAGTACTTGTTTTGCATAAAATTTTTAAAAAAAGTATAAATAGATACAAAAGGTATTTAAATCTGCATAAAGATGCCTAGATTACCCAAAAATTGATTTTGGAGTGTTTATTTCCCCTGCTTCAATCTAAATACAGTATATTAGCGATATTTTGCGCGAAGCGCCATAAACTTTTTGAAATTTCCTAAAATAATCTGAAAAACGATATAATCAATATCACTTTGTCCAAGAAAGTATTTTAAAATTGTATAAAAATGGCTCCAAAAAATGCGCGAGCCAAAATTGATTTTTGGCAAAACTTACATTTATTGGCCATTTTTTAGGTGCGTTGTTGCGATTTTCGGCCGAAAATTCGTGATCATTTACCCCCTCTCCCATAAAAATGGCCGAAAACCATACGTGTAACAGGGGGTTTAGGAATTCCCCATCCAACCAGGGTAGGGTTGGACGTCCTCCCCACACCCTTCCCTCCAACGTCAGAAAATTTTGACCCACCCTCCCCATTTTTGGCGAAAAGTTGCGCTTTTTTTGGCTATTTTTAGGTGCTTTTGCCATTTTTGACATAAAATTAGAGTCGCTAATCCCCACTCATTCTAAAAATGGTCAGGGACCCTTACCCGAAATTTCAAGCCATTACATGTATGCCGAGGAGCCCCTCCCTAAAATTTTGAGCTGTTGCATGCATGTTTTATAGTGATAGTTTGTCTATTCACTCTTGCTTACATTCAAAAATACTGTATCACTTCGTGAAATTCTGATAGTTAGCTGCACTTTTGCCATAGTAAAAATTAACTTCAAAAATTATTCAAAAGGTTTTCACCAAAAATCGTCTGACAGTGACTTGAGTCTTGTACCCTGAGAGGAGGGTAATAACCCTCCCTCACCCCCTTTAGGAATGTGTTTCCGATCCATGTAGCGAGCATGAGAATTAAAACTTAGTCATCACATGAATAATAAATTGGCACTCTGCTGTATGTAACTTAGTGTAACTGAGTACGCGACTAAAACCATAAAAAAATTCTATAGGTAAAAAATAGCCTGTGTACTGCAGATGCATTCTAAATAGTTAATATTCAACGGATATATTAAACTTATTCAAATTTGATTTTAACCCTCGGCGCCTCGGCACTTTTCAGCTTCGCCCTCGGCGCCGAGGCCGAGTCTCCGAAAAACGCCAAGGATTGCTGAGGCCGAGGCCGAGGCCTCGGTCCGATCACTGCCTTTTGTGTACGATTTGTCAAAAGAGAAAAACCATTTTAATAACATTCCATTTATCTCATAATGCTCCAACTTCTCTATCAATTTAGAATAAACGACAGAGTCGAAGGCTTTATTAAAATCGACATAAACAACATCAATAGGAATAGATGCGTCAAGTGATTTAACCCACATGTTTGTACATTTCAAAAGCTGAGTTTCACATGACTTTCCCTTTCGAAAACCAAATTGTCGTGAAAAGAAATTAGTTTCCGACTTTGAAGAAGCAATTAAAGCTCTGTTTATAATATACTCCATAATTCTACAAGTGACGCAACAAAGAGATATTGGACAGTAAATTTCAACTGAGAATAATCACCCTTCTTAAAGATAGGTACACTGCAATTGCATCTTTCCAACAAGAAGGTACTTCACCACTTATATAAGAAACTTCGAAAATAGAACTAAGTGGATCAACAAGAAATGGACATAATCTTTTGATAAAATATGAACAAATACCATCAGGCCCAATAGAGAAAGTTTGCTTTAGATTTTGAATGGAATTCAGTACAGATTCAAAACTAAAATCTACCTTAACATCAAGTATATCTTTGTGACTTAAGTTTGTGGTATTAATAGGGAAACCATTATCAACTGTAAACACAGATGCAAAGAATTCATTGAAAACATTCGCTTTTCGCAAGTCTGAGTTGATAATAGAGTAGTCAACAACTATGTCGTTCTAATAATATTCTTTCTTACGAGTATCGTCTAATACAACTTAAATTGTGCAGACTTGAATTAAGACGCTCGCAGATTTGTCTGTGTATGATGTATCAAATTATTTGTCATAAATCATGTTTAGAAGCTGATGATTTTTTGTATCTAATCATAATATTACCCGCAGCATTAATAGATTTAAATTAGTTATACCTGTTGTACATTCTAATTTAGAAAAGTTTGATTTCTTTTACAAATACATCGCAATTTAGAACGATCTTCCTGACTTCATTGTATCTTCCCTAACCTAAACATATTTAAATCCAGGTTTGGGCGCGCGTAAAAATTGTCATTACACTGACTCGCATGTCCCATTACTAATTTGTATCTATTATGTAACTCGTCATTCCGTATTTTATCACTTTGGTTTATTAGTAATGAAATTTCTTTCTTCTTCAAAGTTCATGAAGTAAAGGAGACCTAGATGCAAAATACACTTCAGATTGTATAAAGACTAAAAAGGTATTATTGTGTCTGGTGCACAACCACCGTTTTTTCCCCAGCGATTTGGTTGACATTAAAGACCAGACCTAAAATGTTTTTCAACTTTTTCCGACCTTTTTCCACCTTTTTTTGGAGATCTAAAAACATTAAAAATAGAGCGCCTGGGTTGAAAAATCAGTGTTTTTTAAGTAGAAAATCCTATGTACACATGCAATAGCAGTGTTTGATGCACTTTTTGTGCAAAAATTTCGCGCTCTACAAGAAATATCACGATCAGTATACGTTATTTCTGTTGAAACTTGAATTTCCTTCCTTCAATTAAGCATTCTAGCCAATTCTGAAGTCGCTTTTGACAATTAAAACTATGGCTAAAGTTAAGAATATGGTACTTTTAGAAAAGGAGCAAAACAAATACGGAATGCCAAAATTTTTGTGCCAAACTGGTAGAACATGATAAATCGAAGTGCGGAAAAAAATTTGGTGAAAATCTGAGCCATACTTGCAAAGTTGCAGGCAACTGTCGATTTGAGTGTTGGGTGGGACGATTAAACGGCTCGATCCAAGGACTTACACATTTGTCAGAAATAAATAATATGGGCTGAAATTATACAAATACAAATACAAATTTTATTGCAAATACAAATTTTATTGCAAAGTCAATGAAACAGGTAAAATACACATAAACACGGCAAAATACGAAGAAGGAAGCATAGAGAAAAAAGAAAAAAGCGCGGAAAGCTGTTTAAAATTTTAAAAAACTTTTTAAAAAATTTTCATTTTTTTGCATGTTTTTTTCGGTTCTACTTGATAAGATATAGGAAAATCTAGGTTTTTGCTTCTAATATACTAAGGCTTAGGCTTAGTATATCTGGAAAGGTGTTTTAAGCTGCTTAGGTCGAGGTCGCTTCCGCTCAGGTCAATGTATAGATGCTTAGGTCGATGTATAGATGCTTCAGGGATGGAAAAAACCCAGATTTGAAAATTTCTAATTTTGGGTTTTTGGGTTTTTTTTGGGTTTTTTGGGTTTTTTAAGGCTTTTTATGGGTTTTTTATAAAAATTCTAGCTCGAGCTATAGATAGTAGCTGAGAATACTTCAACAGCTTCAAGACACAAAACAAAACAAGTAAACAACATTTTTATTCAGCTCATACACAAAATTCAACAACAAAATTGGTCATTCACAAGCACAATTCATGCTGTGTGCACAGAGTGAAAAATTGGGCAGAGCAATTTTTAAATGCATAATATTGAAATTTCTTCATAAATTCTGCTCTGCTTCAAGAAAAAAACAAAAAAATTGCCATATTAGTAGAAAAATCCATGCCACATTGCCATATAGCCTTTATTGGGCGGCTTTTCTCATTTGAAAAATATATACTATAGGAGAAAAACAGCAACAGGAAGGAGGAGAGGATGTGAATGGATGGACACTTAACCCCGTGCATCGCAAGCAATTGTAAAAGGAACAACCATGATACAAAAAACATTGACAATACACAGTATTTAATTCCATTACAAATAAATTCTTAACCTGTAGATAAAAAACCCAAAAAACCCAGAACCCAACGATTTCTTGCACCCAAAAAAACCACAAAAAAACCAAGTTCAAAAAACCCAGCCTTGCCAACCCTGAGATGCTTAGGTCGATGTATAGATGCTTAGGTAGATGTATAGATGCTTAGGTCGATGTATAGATGCTTATATCGACGTAAATTGGGTATTTATATGTGATTCTGCATTCAGCTGTTTGAATCTTCAAATACATAGGTCGAGTAGATGCTTGCGTAGGTCGAGAAGAGGCTAATTAACGAAACCCATATCTTTTGTAATATTGATCATAGACGGATGAATATTTTTTTCCAGCGCTTTCTTTCAACATGTTCTAAGTACTGAGCGAAAAATCCGCTCTTCTGAAGTTTATTTCATAGTATCCTGAAAGATCCATATTCTTAACTTACTCAAAAACTATAATTTATCAAATGGCGCGAAGCGCCAGAAAATTTTGAAATTTTAGCTCTCTAAAACGCATTTTTGCATTACGAAAACTAATCAAATCCGTGCAGAAAGGTAAGGATTTTCAATCGTAGTGAAGTCCTAGGACCAGATTGTCGATAAAAATGCTGCAATTGACGCGGCGCAGCTTAAATATTACTGACAGATCCTTGAATATTCCTGTGCTTTATGGAACCCCTCTTATATTTATCAACAGGCTGGAGGCTCTTCAGCGTAAATTTACTAAATACATAGTTGGATATCATAGCCCTCTTTCTTACGACGAACGCCTTAACCAACTTAACTTGTGTCGATTAGAATTACGTCGCCTTCATATTTGCTTATGTATGATGTATCAAATTATTAGTCAAAAATCTTGTCTTTCCATGACGGCACTGATTATTGGCCAATGTTGGCCCCGAATTTTTCGTTAAAGGCCAGTATTGGCCAATAACGCGTGCATTAGGGGCCAATTCTTGCAAGATTTAAAATTCCTAAAAAGCTACACATCCGTGGGTTTCGAACCCCGTACCTTCGTGTTGGTAAACTCACGCTGCGCACACTGCGCCATAGCGAAATTGTGATCAATATTCTGAAGAATGATACTAATGCTATCTGTTATATACAGTACCTATGTATACGCAGTTGCTATTTTTTGTTTGAAAGAGATTGCTTATGCTATCTTTTATGCCTAAGTAGTTTGAATTGTATGGTAGGTATTTCTAATTGTCGTTGGTTTGCCTTACGTATAGCAAAATCCTGCATATGTACCTACATAAATACATATGTACGTACATGTGTGCATAAATATTATAATGCCATGTCAGCATACGTGGGCAGCAAGAAAATTCCGGGGGGGTGCAAGATTTTTTGAAGGTCAAAAAATGGCCTTAAAAATGGTGGTATGGCGTTGGCGATAAAACACCATTTTTCGACGTTTCTCATCAAGCACTATCCATTGGAATCGAAAAATTTCGAAAAAAACGAAAAAAATTTTCAAAAATTGAATTCCGGGGGTTATTTTGATTTCTGGGGAGTATTTTGGTTTCTGGGGGGTGCATACCCCCAAACCCTCACGCAGGTGTGCATGTCAGTAGTGTTGTAAAAGATATCTTTATCTTTATCTTTTTAGCAAGATAAAGATAAAGATAAAGATATCTTTATCTTTATCTTGACGATTTCTTTATTTTATCTTTATCTTTATCTTTCAGGAAAATCACAGGCTATCTTTATCTTTATCTTTATCTTTTTCATAGGAATTTATCTTGCCAAAAAAGATAAAGTATGTAGATAAGTTAGCATGTAATCCGTGAAATACATTTAGACGGATTCAAGTTTTACTGTAATACAAGAAAAGAAAAGAAAACGATTGTTTAAACCCTACGAAGTGCGGCCCAACCTAATGCCTGTATATCGAGGGTGTGGGTAAAATCCGGAAACGGAAATGGAAACAGAAATGATGGGCAAAATACGGAAACAGAAACGTAGTTATAGTATTTTGCACACAGTTCTGTTGGGGGTTTCTCCGCTCTGAGGGTAATCCAAAGTGCCGGAAACGGGGTTCCCCAAGTAGGGCCCATCAGGATCAATACACCCAACCCCGTTTCCGGCAAAATTTCACCCACTGAAGTGGAGTTTAGGAGCTCGGAAATGGGGTACCCCATAATTCGATTGTGAAGCTGATCCCGGTTTTGTCGGGGGTTTCTCCGCCGTGGGGTGGCCCAAAGTGGCGGAACTAAGGTTCCCTAGGTAGGACCTATTAATGTGAACACCCCTAACCTCGTTTCCAGCAAAATGTCTCCCACTCTGGGGGTTTTAGGGGCTTGGAAACGGGGTACCCTATTATTCATATGTGAATCTGACTTCAGTTCTGTCGGGGGTTCCACCGCCTTTGGAGCAGTCCAAAGTGGCGGAACCGGGTTTCCAAGTAGAGCCCATCAGGGTCAACGCCTCAACCACGTTTCCGCCAAATTTTCTCCAACTGAAGAGGGGTTTAGGGGCTCGGAATTGGGGTACCCCATTATTCATATGTGAATCTGACCCCGATTCCGTCGGGGGTTCCACCACCCTGGGGGCAGTCCAAAGTGGCGGAACTGGGGTTCCCCAAGTGGAGCCTATCAGGGTCAACGCCCCCAACACCATTTCCGTCAAAATTTCTCCAACTGAAGGAGGGTTTAGAGGCTTGGAAACAGGGTAGGTCAGATTCACATATGAATAATGGGGTACCCGTTTCCGAGCCCCTAAACCCCCTTCAGTTGTAGAAAATTTGGCGGAAACGGGTTGGGGGTGTTGACCTTAATGGGCTCTACTTGGTAAACCCCGGTTCCGCCACTTTGGACTGCCCCCAGGGCAGTGGAACCCCCAACGGAACCGGGGTCAGATTTACATATGAATAATGTGTACCCCGTTTCCGAGCCCCTAAACCTCCTTCAGTTGTAGGAAATTTGGCAGAAACGTGGCTGGTAGTGTTGACCCTGATAGGCCCTACTTGGAAAACCCCGGTTCCGCCACTTTAGTTCGTTTCCGTTTCCGGTTCCGGCTTTTACCCTTTGTTTCTGTTTCCGTTTCCGGCTTTTACCCATTGTTTCCGTTTCCGTTTCCGGCTTTTACCCATTGTTTACGTTTCCGTTTCCGAATTTTACTTTTCCCCAGGAAATCCCTGTTCCGGTGCTTTGGATCGTTTCCGTCTCCGTTTCCGGCATTTACACATCGTTTCCGTTTCCGGATTTTATCCATCATTTCCGTTTTCGTTTCAATGCTTGTGAAAAGAAAGAAATGACTTGCTGTCAGCGAGTAGCAAGCACATAGCTCTGGGGGGAATGGAAGGGTCCGGCCGGACCCCCAAAATTCAGTAGATAAGACTTTTAAAATGTCATTTTGTGTTATTTTTGGCCATTTTGGGCTTAGTCCCCCCAAAATTAGTGTTGGTTCCCCACCAAAATAGGACGGCCAGGCCTGGCCAGTAGTAGTATTACCTGGGTCACTTAGATATCGCGGGTAAACCCCCAAACCTACATTTATGTGTGCTTCATGCCTATTACCTCTTTGACCTCAGGTGTTAAAGTTAGGCATTCAGTTGGCTGCTTTGCATCACCCACTCTGGTTTATTGCACTTCACATACAACATTCTCCTATAGTCTGTTTCATTTAACTTTGCGGTTTTCTTGTGAAATTTTCCACAAGAATCAGGCTACAAAAGCAGTTTAAACTTTTGATGCAGTAATGTGGCTCAAAACAAGCATGTCTCTATATGACTCAAGATCAGTGATCGGACCGAGGCCTCGGCCTCGGCCTCGGCAAGCCTCGGCGTTTTTTGGAGCCTCGGCCTCGGCGCCGAGGGCGAAGCTGAAAAGTGCCGAGGCGCCGAGGGTTAAAATCAAATTTGAATAAGTTGAATATATCCGTTAAATATTAACTATTTAGAATGCATCTGCAGTACACAGGCTGTTTCTTACCTATTGGCTTTTCTTATGGTTTTCGGCGCGTACCCAGTTACACCAAGTTACATAAAGCAAAGTGCCAATTGATATTCATATGATGACTAAGTTTTATTTCTCATGCTCGCTACATGGATCGGAAAGTACAGTGCAGAGAAAATAATCGTATTATTAAACACTTTATCTAACTGAAATAAATGTTTATATGTTTATTGTTGTTAGCCAGAATTCTGATTTTAATCTGATGAAGCAGATAATTCATCATCAAAATCTAGATCATCTGAATCAGAGTCAGCCTCATCCTTTTCGCCTTGTTGTGCTATCGCGTCATCGTCGTCGTCATCGTGTATCGGATTCTTTAAAGTCACACTATTATAGCCAACTGCTTTGAGATTATGCTTTCCAAGAAGGAGTTTTTGAACATTTGTCTGTCATTCATTCATAACAGCTTTTCTATTCTTCCACCGTATTGTCATGAATTATTTTTATTTTAGAGGTTTTGTGTGTCAGGATCACTGATTAAGTATCCTACCGACCTTCCTGCATAGCATATTGTTCCTATTTTAACCCTAACGAAGAGCACAGGCTCGTATACAGGGGGATTGGGGGAAGTGCCCCTTTCGAAATAAAATGTGAGAATAATCGCGAAAGACTTTTCGCGCTTCGCGTTGAATTTCACAATGATAATTTGTACAGTCAGAAGCGTCTTTTCGCTACATGGATCAGAAAGTACAGTCGCTACATGCAGAGGCAGATTTAAGGGGGCCGCCGCTCCTCATTGGCCAAAATATTTGGCGAGATAAAGAATGGATATGCAATTTGCAATGATTTTTGGTCGTCAGTGACCATAATTTCTTAAATTTTTCCAGCGCTACGCGCCGGATGATACCTATTAATGACATTTATTTACTTTCTTGGCGACCTGGGCCCGGTTTCACCATAAGTTTACGACTCCTAAGAATCCTACGAGTTCCGTTTTACGGGGAAATCGGGTTTCACCATCTTTTTACGAGTTACGAATTACGACTACGAGTTACGAGTAACGAGCAACGGGTAAAGAGTTCGTATTACGAGGGTTTCACCAGTTTCCGTAGGACTCATAAAAACTCATTTTTTACGAGTACTTTTTGGACCTTTTTACGAGTACTCGTAATAAAATGTATATCTTTTCTGTTGCGTATGACATTCTTCGTTAGTCATTGTCTCTGTTTTAAACAGCATAATTATGTAATTAATTGCAGATTTTATGCCGCTCGATAGAAAAACATAGAAAGTGTTAAGAAATGTTTGGGATTTAGTCAACAAGAATTAATAAGCTTCTTAGAAAATTTATAACTTTAAAAAAAACGAAAATAATAATATTAGTAATAATAATAGTGACGATAATAACAATAATAATAATAATAATAATAATAATAATAATATATAATAATAATAAATAATAATAATAATATCTAATAATAATAATAATAATACTAATAATAAGAATATTACTAATACTAATAATAATAATAATAATTATTATTATTATTATATTAATACTAATAATAATCATAATAATAATAATAATAATTAATTATTATTATTATTATTATTATTATTATTACTATTATAATTTATAAACGAAATCAATTAAATCAGATTCAGAGACGTTACGAAGCTTAAGTATATCAGCGTATTATTTCAATTTTCAAATTTAACAAATCATTCTTAGTTGTCATTAATACGTACATGAAATATGCAGTCGGCTCTTTAACGAAGGAAGTGCGATGAAATTCTAATTTTCAGAAATCTAATCGAAAATGTCTGATTTCCGCAATTCATGAAAAAATGTCTAAGTGATTGTAATATTTTTCATAAAAAAGCTGCGAACATTACTAACAAGGGCTAAAGAAATAAATTACTATTCAAGAATGCAGCTTAAGAATCGAATTTTATGGGATTTCTCTAAAACATTTTTTGAAAAATATATTATTTTTTAATGCTAATCTTCTTACCCTTTACATGTGCTGCCAGTATATGTATTATTTAGGTGTGTGCACGAAAGTGAAACAAATTGAGAAAAAACAAAGCAGAAAACTATTAAACGCACTAGTCTGCCACTTCTTTACGAGTCCTATGGACCTCTTTTTGATCCGTGATAATATTACAAAATTTACGAATCTTTTCACTCGTAACATTCGATCGTAATATCTGGTGAAACCGCCCAGCCGTTATTCGTGAAAAAGCACTCGTAAAAAGTACTCGTAGAACTCGTAACTCGTAGCCCGTGGCTCGTGAATCTCAGTTTTTGGTGAAACGGAAATTTGAAGCACTCGTAGCCCGTACTCGTGAAACCGTCACCCGTAACTCCTAACTCGTAGCTTTGTGGTGAAACCGGACCCTGGAAGCCCTTTCCTGTTCATGTGGTTTCAAAACAACTTTAACAGCAGAAACAGCAATTTTTGCATAGTTTTCTTCTATTTTCAATAAAAAAATTTCAATGTTTCGCATTAAATGCTATAAATACAGGAAATCAAGCAGTAAATCATGCTTCTAGACGTCTGTCCGCCTTAATTTTGCAAATTTTTCGGCGCTTCGCGCCAGATTTTTGTTAAAGTCTAAGAAATTTAGGGATTTTTTTCGCACGAAATTGTCAAAAATTCTGAAATTTTAAGAAAAATATGACTCAAAAGTGATTTTATGTAAAGTATACAATGTAAAACACCGAAAAATGCTATTTCGCGCGTTAAGGGCAAAATTTTGAACCTGTTTTTGACTTTTTTGGAAAAGTTTGTATACCGCCCCCTCCCGCTACTGGATGGATCAGAAAGTACAGTAATTCTCGCATTCGTCTGCTACCATAAAACGTTCAAAAACTCTTTTTTGTAAAAGAAGTTGGTTATAATAGTGTGACTTTAAAGAATCTGATAAAGGCTGACGACGACGATAACGCGATAGCACAACAAGGCGAAATAGATGAGGCTAACTTTGATTCAGATGATCTAGATTTCGATGATGAATTATCTGCTTCATCAGACTGAAATAAAAATTCTGGCTAACACCAATAAACATTTGTTTTAGTTCGATAAAGTGTTAAATATTACGATTATTCTCTTGCTCATGTACATACAAAATATTCTAAGAGTACTATTTATAGGTATAGGTATATAAGCTTGACCCTCGGCATTACCCTCGGCCTCGGCCTCTGCCTCGGCCGAGGCAAGGATTTTAAGTCGCCTCGGCCTCGGCCGAGGCCGAGGGTCCAAAAAGTACCCTCGGTCCGATCACTGCTCAAGATATTGTAATATATCATATTTATATTTATTGTATTACTTTGAAACACTTTTGTAACCGCTTCAAACTTTTTCAAAAACCTCAAAGTTAAATGAACCAGACTATAGGTCCAGGCGACCATATTTACACTTTATCTTTATCTTTATCTTTATCTTTATCTTTTTGTATCCTTTATCTTGCAAATTATCTTTATCTTTATCTTTCTTAATTTTTTATCTTTATCTTTATCTTTTAAATTTTGAAATTTCACTTTATCGTTATCTTTTATCTTGCAAAAAATCCTTATCTTTTACAACACTACATGTCAGTATGCGATTTCAAATAGCTAGGTAGAGGTAACCTACCTATGTAGCAGGACAATAGGTATAGTCTGTTTCATTTATTCGATAGCTTTTTAGTCAATTTTTTAAGGGCTACAGTAAGCGAAACAAGACGATTCACTGTAATTGGGCAAATCAGCTCAGTGAGGGCGAGTGGCTGGAATTCTTCCATTTTAAATGCACTAATCCGTCCATATAAATTTAATTTAGGCATTTAATCAGCGCTTGGACATGCTACAGTAAGTGCGCTGAATAAAAAGCTGTCGGCTGGAATCGAACCTGAAGCCATGCGGAAGTTCGCGGCGTTTCTTAGCATCTTAGTCTATTGTGTTTAAAATGTCAACTTAGGATTAGCTGAATACGTGATTTTATCTGTAAGTTAATTGATCTGCTGGAAGACGAGAATTAATTATGCCGCTAAAAATGTAATTGAAAAACCCTTCTTTGCTACGTAGCCACAGTGAGATCTAGCGACTTACAATAAATAAGAAAAAAGGATTACTGTAGCCGTCGAAATCATTCACTGAAAAAGCTCTCGGATAAATGAAACAGACTATACGTATAAAGGTACCTACGCAACTATAGTGTTTCATTTGATCGAGGGTTTTTTTTGAAAAGTTTAAAGTGGCTACAAAAGTGTTTTATACTAATGCGACAGCAAATAGGTATATTCTATAGAATATCGAGTTGCATTAAGATCTTTGATACTGCTAAGAGGCAAGACTGCATCACATAAGGTATGTGCTTATAGGTCACTTTAGTGGCCTGGCTTATGCGGACTAAATTCAGCGGAAAAGCTTTCCAATAAACGAAGCAGACTATACTTAATTCTGGTCACACAGATTCGGCGTGTGATATGTTACGCTTTTACAGTAGGTTGAAACTCTCTTAAACATTTACTTGAATGTAAATAGTATTTTTCAGCAGGTTCTAATTTTTCTACATAATACGTTTATCATTATTATACTGTATTTTTAATAATATTGGCCCCCTAATGCACGCGTTATTGGTCAATATTGGCGCTTCTTAAAAATTCGGGGCCAACATTGTCAATAATCAGTGCCTTCCATGACAGATTTTTTTGTGCTTAATCAAAATACTACTCGCTGCACAAATCGTTTCAAGCTAGTTGTTCCTCTTGTCCGTTCTAATTTACAAAAATTTGACTTTTTCTTTTAGTATATCTCTGTTTGGAATCACCTACCTGATTTTGTAGTCTCTTCCCTAACTTAAATATATTGAAATCTAGATTAATTGATGTCGACTTATCCAAATTTATTATAGGGCGGGCTTAAATCGTCATTTTCATGACTCGCTCATCGCCTTTTGCTGTACGCTTTTATTCTTTACCGTACGTTTTATTACTCTTTTACATCTTTCGTAATTGTCGCGTTTCAGTAATAAATTATTTCATTCATTCATTCAAAGTAAGAATTACCTAAATCAATTCGGCGCGAAGCGCTGAAAAATCTTTGGAGTTTTACCCCTTAGAAACGCATTTCTAACATTACAGAAATTTTCCGCAAATGTCAACCAAGCCCAAAAATTTTTCCATTTCCTAAAATTCTGGTTGACAAATAGACCAAAAAGTGGAAAAAAAACGGTGGTGCTGCACTGCACTACTACACCTTTGTGTGTGTAGATACAGTATACGTGTTAGTGAATATAATTAAGCATATAATAGTACCTGCATTACTAGATTTTATTCGTTTGTTTGCGCATATCGCCTTTTGATTAGCGATTGCTTCTCTTTTAGCAATACATTGTTCATGTTATGAATTTTTACGTCAGAGGCGCAACTTCCTTCTGCAGGCGGCAGAAAATACTTCGTTTTCGGATGCGACGATTTCACTCGTGACATTTATAGTCTGTTTCACATAAATTCGTGCATAAATTCTAAGAATTTTCAATGACAGTAAGCCGAGCGTTACGATAATTATATATCATATCGAAGCTATAATTGCAATCTGTCAGCTTATTGTCGGAGATAGTTTTAAAATTTATGACCGAAGTCATGGGAAACAGACTATAAAACTGGCTATACATAACAAAAGTTCGTTCGAATCATTAAGATATGTAGGTGATGATGAATGCGTTTAAACCCGTTTTAATTGTCACGGGTGAAATCGTTGCTCTCGCAAAAGAATTAAATCTTGTAATGCAGGTACTATTATATGCTTAATTATATCCACTAACGCGGATACTGTAGATAAGTTATGTGTACACACACAAAAGGTGGGTGTGCACCAGATACAATAATACCGACTAAACATTTAGTGTGTAAACCGCGCGTTTGGGACTAAATACATTCTAATTATAATTGTCACTTCCGGCGCGAGCCATGAAGCACCAAAAATTTTTGCGATTTTCGGCTAGAAAAGCAAAGCGGACCGCTAGAGTAAAACTAATTTGATAGTAAGTACTTATTTAGAAAAACTTGCATTGCAAAAGCTGTGAATAAATACTTTTATCGTTTACAACTCTATTTTACACATCCCATTCATGAAAAAAAGTTTGGCGGGTTCTTCAACGCTCCAAACAGGCTTAGGATATAGTTATTCCATCCCAAATGGCTGTTCTTTCTAGCCCGCTTAGAAATGTAGAGTATGCATTAGGCTATGGGCTGTTTCATTTAACTTTAAGGTTTTTGACTAATACAATAAATATGATATTTTACAGTATGGCAAGTCATATAGAGACGTATGCTTGTTTTAAGCCGCATTACTGCATCAAAAGTTTAAACCGCTCTTGTAGCCTGATTCTTATGGAAAATTTCAGAATAAAACAGCAAAGTTAAACGAAACAGACTATAGATACATATTCATGTACATATGTAAGGGTCATATGCACTGCGCAAGCCTTCTGCATTCTGGCGTGAAAAACACAAAGAACTTTTCGGTGTGAATATCACAAAAGCAAAATCAGCCGGTTTGTAAATATACTATAGTCCATTTCATTAAACTTTGAGCTTTTTGAAAAAATTCAAAGTGTGCAAAAGTGGCTTGAACTAAGAGTATAGTTGTGATATTCTACAGTATATCGAGTTATAGTGAAACGCTTGCTGCTGCCAAAGCGCATTAATGCATCCAAAAGCTTAAACCACTTTTGTAGCCTGATTCATGTGGATTAAGTTCAAAAGATAACCGCAAAGTTAAATGAAACAGACTATTATCAAGTCTTTTTAAAAAGGTTTGCGAGTAAATTTTAGAAGTCCGTTTCGTATAGGTAACCTTGAAATTTTCTTTTAGGAAGCTGAGTGCGTAGGAAAATCTGGGTAAATTCAACGCTATTCGAAAAATTATTGGTCCACACATGCAGAAAGCCAGTATTTTTTCTGTTTAATAATGTACAGTCAAGACCACAAGTAACGTTGCTCAAGCGCAGGCACGACAGGCATTGCAACAAGCGCCTGTGAATCGGCGAAATTTTTATATTGGTAAATACGCGCGTCGAAAGAAAATTGCCTGTGCGACGCCTGTCGGTTTGACTACCAAGCGCCTGTACAACATGCGCTTGAGCAACCTTAATTGTGGTCTTGACTGTAGTGTCGGGTCAAGTAACTGTCGATAAAATTTTCTGAAGGTTTTGCCAACGTTATTCGAGTCCCCAAGAGGCCCTCAAAGAACATCTCTTAATTCTCCACTTACAGCACTTTTATTCTGGAGGCATAATGAATCACTTTATTGGCATTTTTTCTTTTCTTCCCTATCAATGTGTACAAAACTTTGCCTAGCCTCGTTTTGGCTTTAGTTACATTGGTTTTAATGGTTCAGCTTGATGAGAAGTCATAGAGTAGTAAAACATAAGCATTTTTTGGCCTATTTACACTGACATTACAAAAATTCAAAATAAGAAAATAGGGTTCTAATAAAAAATTTAGTGGTTTACTCCTTTCAAGCTTTTCAAATGCAATACCTGATTGTATTTAAAGCAACTGAAATCTATTTTTTCTTGTTATTGCATGGATATCAACTAGGCGCCTATTCTCATGCATTGTGATAGTTTTTTAGTCGTCTCTTTCGAAAATGATTTCCACAGAAAATAACATGCATATTTTCATATTTAGAAAGAGCATAAAAATTGCACTAAATGAAAGTAATAGCTATCACAGCGTGTAAAGATGGTGTAGCTTAATATGGACTAGTTTCTGCTATTATGGTGCACTTAGACTGCAAAAAACAAGATGGTAAACGGAGACTTAAGCATCCTGATCATACAGTGGTCGCCATGAAAGATGACGCGCCATCACCCTCAGAATTATAATGGATGGTGCGTCGCGAGCGCCGCGTATACGTCCATCATGCGCTATCATCGCTTTTTTCTATTAAGCGCCATTAACCTCCATCATCCCGTTAATCTGGCGATGCGGACGGCGCAATTTAGCTATTAATAGCGCCAACAAGGAAGCGTGCACGTGAATGCTGGCGCGCTTCCTTCTTGTTGGCGCTATTAATGGCTGAAGTGCGCCGTCCGTATCGCCAGATTAACGGGATGATGGGGGTTAATGGCGCTTAATAGAAAAAAGAGATGATGGCGCATGATGGACGCAACGCGGCGCTCGCGACGCACCATCCATTATAATTCTGAGGGTGATGGCGCGTCATCTTTCATGGCGACCACTGTAAGTGGGCGTAACCAAAGTTCTGAGTAGGTACAAGATTTTTTCAAAGGTCAAAAAATGGCCTTAAAAATGGTGATATGGCGAAAAAACATCATTTTCAACCTTTCTCATCGAGCACTATCCATTGGCATCAAAAATTGCGAGAAAAACAAAATTTCCAAAAATTGAATTCTGGGGGGATATTGTGGTTTCTGGGGGTGCGCATACTGCATACCCCCAAAACCTCTCGCGCCCAGGTATGATCCTGATCGATGCCCTTCGTATTACGTAGAATAATTTGTTGGTGCCTACTACAAGTAGGTTTCATTTACTAAACGACATACATAACACGAAAAAAAACATGAACATAGGCATGAAGTAGGGCAAAGCACAGGAATCCAAAAAGCCGGTCCAGATGCATACAAGTTTGACTTCTATACCAAGAAAATAGCAAGGTTTTGTTAGATCAACTGCACATTGAATTTTACTCATGAAGTCGATTAGAAGTACAGTCTCATAGCCAATCCTTATGTACTTACATACATATGCGCTAAAAAAATCATTATGCAAAGATGGGCGATTTCGTAGGAAAATTACATGGAACGAAATAAATTTTCATGCGAGTTTTGGGGGTTTCGATGAATCCGGAATCCAAGCGAATAATGAACCAACCATTTCATTAGAAGTCAAATAATTCGATCCTCGACGAACGTGCACAGCTTGGGAATTATACGGGAAAGAAATTTCAAAGTGCCTTTTCGGGGTTCAAAAAATGGCGGGCACGCGTCAAAAACATTGTATTTCGGCGTTTCTGACGATGCTCTATCGTTCTAGAGCATAAAAACGAAAAATGCCGAAGAAATCAAAAAAAGTCGAACAAATTGAACAAAAACATGAGTATAAAAGCGCGAAGCGCCAAAATTTTGACGCCTTTGAGCAATATGCTAAAAATGCTTTAAAAGCACCTTCTCTATGAATTTTTCTGGAAATTGCCGAAAAATCGCGAATTCCATGGAGGTAATTTCTAGGGATAGAGTGAAAATTTTTCAGCAGGGAGAGGGGTCAAATTCCAATCCGGGGCATGTATGTCCTCGACCATTAAAAATTTTTTAAACTCCTTATCTCAGGATAAAAAACGTTATTTAACCTCCTCTTCAAAAAAAATGGCCTGAGATGCCGCTATTTGCCGCTTCGTCTTACGACGTATGCACATAATTAATTTCAATGAACAATCGTAAGATAGTAAGCAGATAAAATAATTATTTTTCAACTTTTTTCTCCAAATTTGGAGGCCGACTGGACGACGCCAGCGCCACTTCAGATGACTGGTCAATCTGCGCCGCATATTCGTGCATCTGCGAAGCGAATCCGAGTCCGACGCCGCGATGCATGTGCGTCGACATGCGACCCATTTCGTACTGCACATTTAAGTCGTTGAACAAGCGTTCCTGTTGGCGACGGGCCAAATCGCCCAATGCGGACTAAAAGCGGATCATCGGACGTTGTTTTCACAGCGCAGAACAAAATATATAGGATGGCACCTCAACATGCACGTAAGACGGGGGATGCGGGGGATCCCGAGCCGGGAAGTCGGCCGTACTGCCCCGGAAAATCCCCATAGATGCCAGAAATTTTTGACTGGCCAGCCCCCCCCGATTTTGCGGAAAAAAATGAATTTTCTGGCATTTTTTTGGGTATTTTTTGGCCGATTTCGGACGAAAAGTTGGAGGTATCATGTACCCCTACAGCGTAAAAATGGCCGAGGACCCCGCCCTTAATACCGAGCCGTTACATGTATGCGCTAAAAGGCTACACCTACGCCTAATGTTACTCGTCATAATTAGATAAGTAGTGCAAAAAGATCCGAGTAGATTTGGTGCAAAATTTTTACCGCGATTTCGGTGCAAAATCTGGGGGAAGAGATACAGTAACCCGATACACTAGCAAAAGAAAAATGCTCCGATGTAACAAAAAAGACGGATATGCTTGCAGGAATTGTTGGATTATTAAGGATGTACAAAGGAGGGGACTAGGAATAAGCTACCTGTGTATAGGACTACAGTCGCAAAAATCTGCTAAAATCAGACTCTCTCTGAAGACAGCACGCAGAAAATCGAACTTATTCTGCGGCCTGCAGATTGAAATTAATTATTCAACTATAAAAACGACTGAAAAAGCAACAAGTTAGCTATGCAGTAGCTATGGGAAAGCATGAAGGAGGTAAAGCGAGGAGAGACTTTGCAAGCTAATTGAATGAAATAGCAAACATCGATGCATTCAAAGACAATCAATTAGTCATTGGTGAGTCGGTGTGTGCACTAATCAGTTGACGCCCGGTTTGCTTGCTACAATGCTCATGATAATGCAAAAAACACCTTTTAGAGACAATTGCAGTTAGTTTTATCAATCACGATACAGAAACAAGTCAGCCTTGCAACTTGCAAGCAATTTACAAAAAGTAAACATTTTAGATTATATTAGTACACTCTTATGTGAAGCATTGAAAATTATTTAAGGTTACATTTTTTCAAAGGCCGCAAAATATACTCAGATTTTTCGCGTTGCTTTGAGAAAGTCTGATTTTTTAGCAGATTTTGCGACTTTTATCATATACATAGGTAGCTTTTCCTAGTCCATTCCTTTTTACATCCTTAATAATCCACAATCTCAAGTACATTCGTCTTTTTGTTCCATCGGAGCATTTTTCTTTAGTACTTTACTTTTAATTAGCACTTTGAGTAAATCAGTCAGTAAACATACAGTAACACACCACAATATTACAGCAGTCCAAGAACACGGAAAATAATATTGTTCTGAACATCAGCAATATCTTTGTTAAACAAGTTACCTTATTAAAACGGATCAGAGTTTTTCAGCATAAACTTTACGCAATTATTCGGTGTAAAGAACGTTTACGCTCAGATTCGTAATCCTGATACATGAAACATTTTGGAAAAAATTAGCTTCTGCAACGTTCTGAAACTAAATTTAATTTCAGGAAATAAAACTACATAACTACTGGTGTAAACAAAACATAGTCACTAGTCAGATTCGTAATCCTGACATTAGGAACATATCTGGAAAAATTCACGTTTTGCAACGCTCTGGAAGTAAAATAAATTTGTAGTGTAAACTACACATTAACAACAAGTAAATAGTGCAAACGTTGCACAACTACTGGGTGCCGAGAAACCTAGCAGTCAGATTCGTTATTCTGACATTACAGCATTTGAAAAAAATGCAGCTTTCGCAAAGAAGCTCTAGAACAAAAATGTTGCAAACACAAAGTGTAAAGCAGAGTTTAGTCGGATTCGTAATTCTGATATTCGTGTACGATCAACATTTATGAAAAAAAA
>JAVLUZ010000112.1:0-58328 GCA_036768485.1 Mermis nigrescens
AAGATTCAAGTCACTGTCAGACGATTTTTGGTGAAAACCTTTTGAATATTTTTGAACCTAATTTTTACTATCTGGCAAAAGTGCAGCTAACTATTAGAATTTTCCGAAGTGATACAGTATTTTTGAACGTAAGCAAGAGTAAATAGACAAACTGTCACTATAAAACATGCATGTAACAGCTCAAAATTTTTCGGGAGGGGCTCCTCGGCATACATGTAACGGCTAGAAATTTCGGGTGGGGGATTAGCGACTCCGCAAATTTTTGCCAAAAAAGGGGGGGAGGGTGGGTCAAAATTTTCTGACGTTGGAGGGAAGGGGTTAGGGGAGGACGTCCAACCCTGGGTGGGTGGGGAATTCCCCAAAGCGCTTCCTGTTACACGTAATGGTTTTCGGCCATTTTTATGGGAGAGGGCGTACATGATTACGAATTTTCGGCCGAAAATCGCAAAAACGCACCTAAAAATGGCCAATAAATGCAGGTTTTGCCAAAAGTCAATTTTGGCTCGTGCATTTTTTGGAGCCATTTTTATACAATGTTAAAATACTTTCTTGGACAAAGTGATATTGATTATATCGTTTTCAAAATTTTTCACGAAATTTCAAAAATTTTTCGGCGCTTCGCGCAAAATATCGCTAATATACTGTATTTAGATTGAAGCAGAGGCATTAAACACTCAAAAAGTCAATTTTTGTGTAATCTAGGCATCTTATGCAGATTTAAATATCTTTTGTATCCATTCTATACTGTTTTTAAAAATTTTATGCGCAACAAGTACTCATTTAATAACTCAGCACTATTTAACCGTTCGTAGATAAAATTGACTAATTTATCCTGATGTTTGCGATTAGTTGGTCTAAGCTACAATAGTGCTTATTGTCAGGATTGAATCAGCATATTACAACATCTGTAACATTTCTTGACTTCTGTAGGTGCATGTCGTTGGAAGCTTTCTCTCAAGTTTTATGTGTAAATTTCATCAAAAGCTCATTAAAAATTTCGGCGCTTCTCGCCAAATAATCTTATGAACTATATCCAGGCCGAATTACCGCACATTGAGGACCCACGTGTTTTTGTATTCGGCAAAGATTTTTCATAATGTACAGAGACTTTTCAGGGACTGTCTCTTGTACATGCACAAAGATTTTTTGGAGAGACAAAAACTGTAAAAAGGTGTAAAATTCCCGAAAATTTTCGGCGCATCAGTAATTGTCTGTCCTATATATCTTTAAAATAGTAGAATTTGCATTTAGAATGGAAAAAATGTCAAATATTCAGAGGCCCAGGAATTAGCTAAGATACGCTACCGAAGGACGAAAACCCCTGTTTTACCACACTAAATCGCTACTGTACCATACTATAATAGTACACAAGAATTTGCATGTACAAAATGTTCAAAGACTTTTGGATACCATTTTTGTACATGTAAAAAGGTATCTTGCACAAGAAAACACTGTTTAGGACTGCATGCCGGTTGCAGGTCACACACTGGCAGTATGTAAAAATGTGTATGTTTGAAAATATATTCAAATAAAATATCTACAAAAATTTGTTCGGTCATACAAAGACACTACTTAATTTACTGGTCCCCCATTTTGGGATTTCACCCTTCCCTCAACTCTGGACCGTGGGAAACTATGATCAGGAAAGTACAGTGCAGTTTCTGTCATATTACCTGCCACACCAGAATTGGATGACTGAAAAAGCGTGTTTAAACATGCATTACTGCAAAAGCGAGCACAACAATGGCTACAGTTCTGTCTTTACTTAGCTTATTTCGTTTGTTCTTTTATACTCTTTGACACTGTTTTTCTTATTTATGTTTAGTAATAAAAAGCTTTTAAGTGCTTGTTCAGCCATATTTTTTATTAACTTTTCCAAGTCTTCAACGGCAGCTTGTTAAATTAAGCATGCTTTCATTCTGCTGACTTTATTCAAAAATCCCTTCACACATTTAATCTACTATTATTGAAAATGACATTCGATAAGATGTTCAATATTACGATTATTCTCTAGCTCATGTTGCATACAAAATTTTCTAAGAGCACTATTTATGGGTAGCAGGTATATAAGCTTGACCTCTCGGCATTACTCCTCGGCCTCGGCCGAGGCAAGGGTTTTAAGGCGCCTCTCGGCCGAGGCCGAGGGTCCAAAAAGTACCCTCGGTCCGATCACTGGTCAGAATGCTAAAACTCGAATTGGAATAATGAGAAACATGAATTCTGTCAGAATATAAAAAATCTTTCGGACTTCAAATTAAAAGTTTTCATTGAAATTCCTACTAAATTAATTACAGCTTCATGTGCCAAAAATTGCAAAAAAGGACTGAATTACTTGGGAAAAATTCACAAACTGTGTGACATCTTAGGCTTTTTCAATCTAAAAATTAGACAAGAAAATATTTTCTTATGCTATGTTGTAAACTTTCTTTTTGTTCTTTCGAAATTATCTTTCGTTAAATCCGTTTTTTCATGTAATTTTTTATTTTATTCTCTACGGTAGTAATTGGCTAATAAATATTATTATTGTAACTTTTTTTAACAACGATTGCTTACTTTCTTTATCTTGTCACTTAAACTCACTGGAAATATTATCAGTTATTATTAATTACTACGCGAAAATAATGCTGATTAATCGCCCTTTCCCATTATTTTGCAGTTGTGCTCAGGCCCGTACCAGGATTTTGTTTTGGGGGCAGCACGACCAAAATTACATAAGACACGATGAGAATTGAATGGAAACCGTCTCGTTTAAGTCTGGGGTTACGCGCTCTAGCACCCCCAGCGAGATTCAGGGAAGAGCCCGGAAAATTTTGTAAAAAGAGCACTTCAATTTTGAGTCGCAACGTTAAACTTTTTACAAAATCAGCCGAATCACGGTTCTCAATTCATCCTAAAAATGTGTCACAGTTTATCAGCGAATTGATATTCATCGCCTAAAAATTGCTGGCATTGTTGCTTTTATCGCCTGAAAATTGCTGGCACTCTTGCTTCTTGTAGAAATCTTATTTTATGCATAAAACTTGTGTAAAAGAGGAGACATAGATGCAACATATGCTTTAGGTTGTATAAAGACTAAAAATGGAGTGTTTAAAGCTTGCGTGCTAGGTAATGACTAAATAGACATAATTTTGCGATTTTTCGCTAAAAAAAGCGAGGGAGTGTCGAACAAATTCATTCTCACATTTTATTTCGGGGGGGGGGTGGGTGGGTTGTATGTAACCTCCATATTACTGTAGACCCTCGGAATTCTCTTTTAGTATGATTTTGGCAGCTTTACCACATCCTGACCACCCCCTCCCTACCCAGAATTTCTTGCTGCCCACGAAGGCGTGCGCCCCCTGGGCCCTATCCCCCTGGATATGGGCCTGGTTGTGCTCATACATGTAATTGTCATACGTTTTCTGGAGGGGGTGAGGGGGAAGCATACATGTAAAAGTGGATGGGGGATCCTCCATCCTACTCCACCCAAAGTTGATTTCCTCCCATCCTCCCTAAGCCTGAAAATGTTTCGAACCCCTACCTTCCCCCTCACCGATTTTTGGGAAAAATTGAATTTTCGTATGTTTTTAGGCGGCTTTTGGCCAAAAATTGAGGTCATTCATCCCCTTCCCGCTTAAAAAGGCTGAGGACCACACCTGGGCGTGGGGGTTTGGGGCTATGCAGCCCCTGAGAAACCAAAATACCTTTCTACCCCTGGAAACCAAAATACTCCAAGAATTCAATTTTTTGAAATTTTTTAAAGTTTTTTTCGCATTTTTTTGATGCCAATGGACTAATGCTTGATGAGAAACGTCGTAAAAGGGTGTTTTTCGCCATACCACTATTTTTAAGGCCATTTTGACCTTGAAAAATCTTGCACCCCCATACCATATATTCATGCACAGCACGGGAATTCCGGGGGCGGGGGTGAAAACCTAAATTTTTGGGCCCAAAAATGGCCGAGCACGCTAAAAAAACATCGTTTTTGGCGTTTCTGACGATACTGTATCCTTCTAGAGCATAAAATCCTGAAAAAAAATTTCTAAAAAATTCGAATAAATTGACCAATATATCGCTTAAAACATGAATATATGGCGCGAAGCGCCGAAAATTAGGCGATTTTGAGCAAATAGATAGTCAAAAACCCTTAAGAAGACACTTTTTCTACCAATTTTCAGGTATGTTTAGGAAACTTTTGAAAAATCGCCAATTCTGGGGGGGTGAAAAATGATTCTGCGGGGGTGAAAAAACCCCCCCTCCAAACTCCCCCATGATCATGTATGCCCCCTACCCCCAGAATTTTGGTACTTCCCGACCTATGCCGAGGACCCTCCCAAAACTCTCGAGCCGTTACATGTATAAGGGAAGGATTGGATTGGACGTAATTTTTACCCATAGAATGTCTGCCAACTCTTCACAAAATGGTTCCACCCATACGTGGGCAGCAAGAAAATTGGGGGGTGCAAGATTTTTCAAAGGTCTAAAAATTGCCTTAAAATGGTGGTATGGTGGAAAAACCATTTTTCGACGTTTCTCATCGAGCACTATCCATTGGCATCAAAAATTGCGAAAAAACGAAAAAAATGTCGAAAACTGAATTTTGGGGGGGGGGTTGCATACCTTCCAAACCCCCCGGCCCGTGTGATTCCACCCTCCTCCAGAATTGTCGATTTTTCGTAAAAATTGTAAAAAGTTTGCCTTTATCAGGCATTTTTAGCTCTTAAAATTTGTTTGTCTTATCTCCCCCTCCACTCGGACATAAAATCCTGGTTCTACAAGCCTGCGCGTAGCCGTCGTTTTTGAGCCCAAAAAGGAACTTTTGTAAAAAATAGCATTATCTCCCAGCCCATGAATTTTCATGCTGTGCGTTTCTGCCAGCTACTTCTGTAATTTCAGAGTTGTCACATGTATTCTGGTGGGCATGTATTGTTAAAAGCTCCTCTACTCCGCTATCCGCCCAAATTTAGGAAAATCTTTAGTTTTTTGGTATTCGGAGGCAAGGTCAAGGTCTACAGGGGGAGTGGGGTAGGTAAATCTCAATAACCTAAAATACTAATTTTAGTGTTCACTATACATGTAACAGGGGTGGGGGATACCTTACCCAAAGTCGGACGTCTCCCCTATCCCCCTTAAAGCCGAAAACTTTTTGACCCTGCCCCCATTTTTGGAAGAATCGAATTTTTTAGGCGTTTTTAGGTCGTTTTTGGTCAAAAATTGGAGGTCATTTAGCCCCCTCCCCTAAAAAATGGCCGGGCAAACCAAACGTTTCGAGCCGTTACATGTATGGTGTTCACGAATTTTTCTGCTATACAAACGATGAAAACGGGCAAAATAACCTTTAAAACGCTTTTTCGTGGTAGTACCGCATTTTGAAAGCATTTCGTTTCATTTTGACTAATTCATATCGTTTTTAACACTAAACAAATTTACGAATTGATCAATTTTGGGCGTTCTTAGACTAAAAAAAGTACTTAAAAGTATTAATCCGGCTTAAAAACTTTGACATACCTACTCCTTTTGTACTCAAAAACGATGCAGAAAACGTTCCTTCAGCTTAAAATCGCCGGACAGTATCCGTCCGGCTGATCCATCAGCAGGGGGTAATAATACCCCTTCACCACACCTGGGCATGGGGGTATGCCACCCCCTCTCCCTGAGAAACCAAAATAACCTCCCTTCCAGAAATCAAAATAACCCCCCAGAATTCAATTTTTTGAAATTTTTTTCCGTTTTTTTCGCAATTTTTTGATGCTAATGGATAGTGCTTGATGAGAAACGTCGAAAAATGGTGTTTTTACGCCATATCACCATTTTTGAGACCATTTTTTGACCTTTCAAAAATCTTGCATTCCCCTCCCGGAATTTTCTTGCTGCCCACGTATGCCCCCAACTCCTCTGCGCTTGTATGACGCATATATTTTTTGAATTTATTTTTGATTTTTTGCTAATGGTTTTATTCACACTTATTAGGTACAACATCGAGAAGGATATCGCTGCGTACATAAAAAAGGAATTTGACAAAAAATACAATCCAACCTGGCATTGCATAGTGGGCCGCAATTTTGGTTCTTACGTCACGCACGAAACGAAGCATTTCATCTACTTTTATTTGGGTCAAGTGGCCATCTTGCTTTTCAAAAGCGGCTGAGTTTCTCGCGCACCGATACAATCAATACAAGATCAGTGATATTTCGTAATCGATGGTCTTCAAACGCTGTTTTCTTTTCTTGTTTTACGTTTTTAAATAAAACTCGTTACCTACTATTGACTGTTTCTCTAATGTATTATCGTTTTTTGACTATCGAAAGTTTGGAGTCTTGCCAAAATTAGGATAATGCGCATTTCATTCGGCGTCTTGCAAAAAAGCATAGGATTTGCTTAAGTGCCATTTAATGAGGCAATGGTTCGTTAATTAATGCCTCGCTGATTAGGAAACTGTTAGACGTATACAAGTTTTTTTGTTTTCCACCGGCTTAATTTATCGAATTTCCGGAAATTTCCAGAACTTTTGCTTCTCAATTATTCCGGACATGTTTTTTCTTGTGTTTTTAACGCGCTAGTTTATCGCGAGTGAAAACGTGTGACGTCATCATATGCCTTTAATTCTAACCACGCTTCGCTAATGGTATACATACAGCAGCGGTAGTTATTGGCTTAATAGTTTATATTTCGAATATTGCGCAGTTTTTTGGCGCCTTTTTTGTCAAATCGATAAATTTGCTCCATTTTTCTTTCCCATTAAACGCCATCGTACGAACGTAAGTAAATATGTTTTAAATCGCGTTTCTAGAAACTCGTCTTTTCAATGCTCGTTCATCTCCGTTTTTTACGCTAGTAGTCGCGTTTTCTCCGTAGGATCTGCGTTATATCAGATAAGCCGTAGAGTTAGCGTTTTTGGCGTTCGGCTGAGTTGCCGAGAATCTACTTGACGGAATAAAATGTGGCTTGTCCACTTGACCAATATATCGAAGCACTGAAATACGGAAGTTTTTCCAAAGTCAAGCTTGGAAAAAATCGATAGCTACCTGATTTTATTACATGCAAACCAAGCGCGCTACTTTCGGCCTAGTAAAGTCCTAAAGCTAAATTATGTATGTAGGTGGTAGCAAGTGCATTGCATAAATAGCTAAACTGCTTTTTGCTCAGAGAGTGAAGAGTAATTCGGCAATTAGTGCAGCATACATGTAATAAGGAGCCTTCCTCCGATCGCAGCCGATCATACCCTACAGATTGATATTTCTTACCCTCCACCAATTTTTGGCAATAAACTTGGGTAGGCTAAAGCCTCGGTTGTTATTTTTCCTATCGCTTACCCATTCCCAAAATTTTGAGCCGAACATATAATCTGTTTCGAGATGTTTGAAGTGATTCGAAGGCGGCGAAAATTCAGCCCACCGGCTTAGGGCCACACGTGGGCGTGGGTGGGGGTATGCACCTCCCAGAATTCAAAGTACCCCCTCAGTAATCAAATTTTTGAAATTTTTTTGCTTTTTTAGCGATTTTTTGATGCTATTGGATAGTGCACGATGAGAAACGTCGAGAAACGGTGTTTTTTCGCCATCACCACTTTTAAGAACCATGTTTTGACCTTTGAAAATTTTTTCACCCCCTCCAGAATTTCGGTGCTGCCCACCTATGCTTAGGGCCCTTCATGCGATTGACTATAGCCTATTGCACCTTATTTGGCTCTAAACACTCTGGGTCAGTCTGACTCCTAGGAGCTGCGAGAGCTTTACCAGCAGCCTTGTACAAAAAATACCTCACGTGCGGAATTAACTCGGTATTTTGCTTTTGCTCTGTGAAATGAGCGGTAACTCTGGGCGACAATGGGCTGTATGCACTCCCTCCGAGAAACTAAAATACCCCCTAGAATTCAATTTTTAAAAAGGTTTTTTCGTTTTTTTCGCAATTTTTTGATGCCAGTGCTCGACGAGAAACGTCGAAAAATGGTGTTTTTTCGCCATACCACCAATTTTAAGGCAATTTTTTGACCTTTCGAAAAATCTTGCACTCCCTCCCCAAATTTTCTTGCTGCCTACGTATGGTATGCACCCACCCAAAATTCAAATTTTGAAATTTTTTTGTCTTTTTCGCAAGTTTTGACGCTATTGAATAATGCTCGATGAGAAACGTTGAAAAATGGTGTTTTTTCGTCATACCATCACACATGGGCGTGAGGGGTTTGGGGGTATACACCCCCCAGAAGTTGAAATACCCCCCAGAATTTGAAATACCCCCCCCAGAAAATCAAAATACCCCCCAGAAAAATTTTTTCTTGCTTTTTTAGCAATTTTTTGATGCCATTGGATAGAGCTTGATGAGAAACGTCGAAAAATGGTGTTTTTTTGCCATACGACCACTTTTAAGACCATTTTTTGACCTTTAAAAATTTTTTCTCACCCTTCCCCCAGAAATTTTTTCACCCCCCCCAGAATTTCGGTGCTGCCCACCTATGCATACCACCATTTTAAAAACCATTGAAAATCTTGCACCCCCCAGAACTTTGATGCCGCCCACCTATGGCGGTAATAGCCATACCGGGGGCCTAATGAATCACTTTATTGGCATTTTTTTCTGTTATTCCTTATCCATGTGTCCAACACTGTCTAGCGTCGTTTGGCTTCAGTTACATCGTTTTTAATAGTTTAGCTTGATGAGAAGAAAAATGGCATTTTTAGGCCTATGTATGTACGGTGATGATATCCCAAAAATTCATTTTTCAAATAAGGTTCTAATGAAAATTTAGTAATTTATTCCTTTCCAGCTTTTCAAATGCAACTCCTGGTAGTGCTTAATGCAACGGTTTTCTTGTTTTTGCATGCGCCTATTCTTATGCATTGTAATACTTCAGAAATTTAGGAAGAGCATAAAAATTGGTCCAAGCGTGTGCAGCAAGAAAATTCTGGGGGTGCAAGATTTTTTTGAAGGTCAAAAAATGGCCTTAAAAATGGTGGTATGGCGATAAAAACACCATTTTTCGACGTTTCTCATCAAGCACTATCCATTGGCATCAAAAAATTGCGAAAAACGAAAAAAATTTTCAAAAATTGAATTCTGGGGGGGGGGGTATTTTGATTTCTGGGGGTATTTTGGTTTCTGGGGGGTGCATACCCTCCCCAAACCCCCCCCCCCTACGCCCAGGTGTGGTCCAAATGAAATTAAAAACTGTCATATATAAATACAGAGGTGCCCTATGTCTACACAATCGACATAGGGACGCCTAGGTATTTACCTTTCGGGGCTTACTTACAGGCACGTAGCTAAGGGGGAATGGGGGGTCCGGACCACACCTGGGCGTGGGGGGTTTTGGGGGTATGCACCTCCCCAGAAACCAAAATACCCCCCCCCCCAGAAATCAAAATACCCCCCAGAATTCAACTTTTGAAAATTTTTTTCGTCTTTTTTCGCAATTTTTTGATGCCAATGGATAGTGCTTGATGAGAAACGTCGAAAAATGGTGTTTTTATCGCCATACCACCATTTTTAAGGCCATTTTTCGACCTTCAAAAAAATCCTGCACCCCTCCCCCCAGAATTTTCTTGCTGCCCACGTATGGTCCGGACCCTCCAAATTCAGAAAAACGGAAAAATAGGTTTTTTCACACGTTATTTTGTGCTATTTCTGGCTTAGACCCCCAAAATTGGTGTCGGTCCAACCAAAATAGGAGGGTCAGCTACGTGCCTGCGTACTTAAGTACTTACACTGCTCTCAGCGGTGGTCAGGTTGCTTGAGGCACGAAGCTCGACGCAACCCAAGGACCCTCAATTCCTACGGCCTCGATCTCCTCGGTTCTAATATTGCTGACCGCACTTTTCGTCGGAGGATCTCTGCAGCTACGCCCTAGAACCTAACTGATTACTAAATCCCGGAAATTGCTCTCAATGTCAGTTGACTTTTTCCCAAAACCCCAGATTCTCAAGTTATCATTTTACTTTTTTTCGAATCCAACGCTCACTTTCAGAAATGTTTTGGTCCCTAATAGCACTCTAGACATTGATTTCAACTACAGCGAGCTCTATGCTGGACAGTCGTCCTACATACATAAGATGATAATTTTTATGGGTTTTGGGTTCGAAAATAAGTAAATGAATTTTTGAATGAAAAGGTACAAAAGAAAGATTCACCAGCGGTGTCGAGTCGAGTTACCCGCGGTATATGTTACCTCTGAGCATACGTGGGCAGCAAGAAAATTCTGGGGGGGGGTGCAAGATTTTTGAAGGTCGAAAAATGGCCTTAAAAATGGTGGTATGGCAATAAAAACACCATTTTTCGACGTTTCTCATCAAGCACTATCCATTGGCATCAAAAAATTGCGAAAAAAACGAAAAAATTTTTCAAAAATTGAATTCTGGGGGGGGTATTTTGATTTCTGGGGGGGGGTATTATTTCGTGGGGTGCATACCCCCCAAACCCCCCACGCCCAGGTGTGCCTCTGAGTAACTATAACTATGTAATTTAACAGAAGAATAAACAGAATACAGCTCTAGCGCAAGTGAAATTCAACATACAGCGCGAGCGAAAATAACGACTCAAGACAGCAAATAGCCAAAAAATCAAGAGCGAAGTCAAGATTGTCAAGAGTGAATTAATTCAATAATACAAGAGTATATGTATAACAGGAAAATGAAACGACAGTAAGTTTAGATACAAGAAAAACAAACATCAATGAGATAAATTGTAGACAAAGTCATATGACATATGTATGTCCTTTACATTGTTAAGACAAATATCGACCGACTGTTCTCAACGCAGTCTTTACAAAAGACCCGTCAAGTCCTACCGGTGTTTTAAGAAAAAATATGGGAAAGATACAAATCTGCAAGCATAACCCAAGCTAACTCATCCCACAGATGAATGCTTGATTGGCTAAGGGGTTAATGCGTGCGATGATGGGGGCTAATGGCGATAACGTAAAATTGAGTGGCTTGGCGTTTCGGTAGCGCCAATTCAAAAGTTCGTGAATACTGCATACGATAAAAAGCATTCAAAATGTAAACTTTCGTAAATGTTTGTACTGTGTATTGACCTCAGTTACACATAGCATGTAAAGATGGTAGAGCTTAATATGGACTTATATAGTTTTTGCTATTATGGTGCATTTCGACTGCAAAAACAAGATGGTAAACTGAGGGTTATCCTGTACACAAGCTGTATGTAAGATACTTACTACATACATGGTTGCCTTGTTTATAGTCTGTTTTGCATAACTTAGTTGATAAATTCTAAGAATTTTCATCGATAGTAAGCCAAGGCTTACGATATAATTATATATCAGATCAGTGCTATGATCGCAATCTGTCAGCTTATTGTCGGACACAGTTTTAAAATTTATGACGGGGGGTGAGTGACAAGTGGCAACCTCGTATCCTGAAAAATTTTTTTGTAGCGCAAAACGTTATATTTCTACCTATTGATTGCAATGAAAGGAGTCATGTTTCGTGCTTCAGTTTGAATCGTTTCTGTAATCGATTACATTACTTAGAAAATAATGATTCGTGCGCAGGGTTTAGTGAAATGGACTTTAATTATTGACATGACTGCATGAATTCTGACCGCAAAGTCCTTGATATTAAAAGAGAATTACACGAGAAACAGAAAAAATAGCTTTCATCTATAGTCTGTTTCACACATAAGTTTTGACACAAATTTTGTTTCATTGACAGCAAGCCAACATATCACGATAATTGCATAACACAGATAAATGCTAGAATCAAAATCTGTCAGGTTGGTGTCGGGGATAGTTTCTAAAACTTGCCCAATTTGTGTGAAATAGACTTTTCTCTCGTATTTGTATGGCGCAACCGTTAAGGTCTTTTCTGAATTAATCTGTTTCGATGCGCACGTCTTGCATTTCGCTCTGCATAGACTTTATTTAAGGCTACGCTGACTGTAGGTTGTTTGTTTCATGTTGCTTTGTTTGGCTTGGATAAACTTTCTTCGGCACTGATTATTGGCCAATGTTGGCCCCGAATTTTTCGTTAAAGGCCAATATTGGCCAATAACGCGTGCATTAGGGGCCAATATTATTAAAACTACAGTATATAATGATAAACATATTATGTAGAAAAATTAGAACCTGCTGAAAAAATACTATTTACATTCAAGTAAACGTTTAAGTGAGTCTCAACCGACTGTAAAGTGTAAGATATCACAAGCCGAATCTGCATGACCAGAATTAAGTATAGTCAGTCTGATTCGTTTATTGGAAAGCTTTTCTGCTGAATTTAGTCCGCATAAACCAGGCCACTAAAGTGACCCATAAGTACATACCTTATATGATGCAGTCTTGCCTCTTAGCAGTATCAAAGATCATAATGCAACTCGATATTCTATAGAATATAGGTACCTATTTGCTGTCGCATTAGTATAAAACACTTATGTAGCCACTTTTAACTTTTCAAAAAACCTCGATCAAATGAAACACACTATAGTTGCGTAGGTACCTCTATACGTATAGTCTGTTTCATTTATCCGAGAGCTTTTTCAGTGAATGATTTCGACGGCTACAGTAATCCTTTTTTCTTATTTACTGTAGGTCGCTAGATGTCACTGTAGCTACGTAGCAAAGGAGGGTTTTTCAATTACATTTTTAGCGGCATAATTAATTCTCGTCCTCCAGCAGATCAATCAACTTACAGATAAAATCACGTATTCAGCTAATCCTACATAAGTTGACATTTTAAACACAATAGACTAAGATGCTAAGAAACGCCGCGAACTTCCGCATGGCTCAGTGGTAGAACGTCTGCTGCTTGTCGTCGAAGCAACCCAGCTTCGATTCCAGCCGACAGCTTTTTATTCAGCGCACTTACTGTAGCATGTCCAAGCGCTGATTAAATGCCTAAATTAAATTTATATGGACGGATTAGTGCATTTAAAATGGAAGAATTCCAGCCACTCGCCCTCACTGAGCTGATTTGCCCAATTACAGTAAATCGTCTTGTTTCGCTTACTGTAGCCCTTAAAAAATTGACTAAAAAGCTCTCGAATAAATGAAACAGACTATACCTATTGTCCTGCTACATAGGTAGGTAACCTCTACCTAGCTATTTGAAATCGCATACTGACATGCACACCTGGGCGTGGGGGGTTTGAGGGTATGCACCCCCCCCAGAAACCAAAATACTCCCCAGAAATCAAAATAACCCCCCCCCCAGAATTCAATTTTTGAAAATTTTTTTCGTTTTTTCGAAATTTTTTGATTTCAATGGATAGTGCTTGATGAGAAACGTCGAAAAATGGTGTTTTATCGGCATACCACCATTTTTAAGGCCATTTTTTGACCTTCAAAAATCTTGCACACCCCCCCGGAATTTTCTTGCTGCCCACTATGCTGACATGGCATTATAATATTTATGCACACATGTACGTACATATGTATTTATGTAGGTACATATGTAGGATTTTGCAATATGTACGTTAGGCAAACCAACGACAATTAGAAATACCTACCATACAATTCAAACTACTTAGGCATAAAAGATAGCATAAGCAATCTCTTTCAAACAAAAAATAGCAACTGCGTATACATAGGTACTGTATATAACAGATAGCATTAGTATCATTCTTCAGAATATTGATCACAGTTTCGCTATGGCGCAGTGCGCGCACGTGAGTTTACCAACACGAAAGTACGGGGTTCGAAACCCACGGATGTGCAGCTTTTTAAGAATTTTAAATCTTGCAAAAATTGGCCCCTAATGCACGCGTTATTGGCCAATATTGGCCTTTAACGAAAAATTCGGGGCCAACATTGGCCAATAATCAGTGCCACTTTCCTCTGGCTTGTGTGTTGAATTGAGTGGCTGCGTGTGTTATTAAATAGGCGTTGCTAGGATTTTTGTTAGGGGAGGGATGTCAAAAATTTTTTCATTCTAAAAAAACCCATAAAAATGGGCGGGGTCGTTAAATAATGTGTTTCTTGAGCTTTTCTCATCGTCCTATCCGCCACGGGAGGTTTTTTAGGAGGTTTTTCACAGCTAAAGTAATGATTAAAAACTACTAAATTAAAGAACATACATGAGTTGCTTAACCAATTATTCGGGAAAGATAACAAAAGTCAGCAATTTAAACTATTGAAATTGCCGGCATTTATGCAGTTTAGCAGGTACGGAAAAAATTTGGCATTCGTGTAGCTGGTTCACATATGTATTAACATAGTCATATTATAAGGGCGTGTGTGTGCAGTCGATAGCATCTGAGGAAACGAGAGAAAGTTCCTGGCAGTCGGATTCGAAACGTGGACCCCTTGCTCTAAAGTCCAGAACCATAACCAATCGACTAACGCATGGACATAACCAGAGAGGGTCAGTGGGTCTTTTGACCCCCCAAATGAAATCGTCACAAAAAATTCAAAGGGGGAGTAAAGGAAAATAAGTCATCTTCAAGTTGAACGTCGTTTTTTACCATTTGAGACCCCCCAAAACTGTTCAGACACCCCCAAAATAACATCCTGGTTACGTCCTTGTAACGCTGGTTAATTTCGATAAAGATTGCAAGGTATTCGTGATGTTTTGCTGGTTTACCAGCTGATTAGGCTTAGGCTTAGTATCATGGACTGACCAAAATGTTGGTGCCAGCGTTTAAAATAAGCCTGAGTAATGGGATGCGACAGCGAGTTGCATCCCATTACTTGGGCTTATTTTCAACGCTGGCATCAACATTTTGGTCAGTCACATGAATCTACTGGAAAAATCTGATGAATTCCTTATTTGTTTTCGACTTGACTCAAATTAAACCAGTTAGGTGGCAGCTTTCACCGGATACTACTTGCTGTAGGTATACGTAATTTATAACGTGGCTATCTTAATACATATGTGAACCAGCTACACCAATGCCAAAAATTTTTCAATTTTCTCAAAATTTGATCGATTATAGTAAAATTTGATACGCTGATTACGAATACGATATTTATTTTCGCCCCAGTCAATTATTTTCATTAAAGAAAATTGTTTAAATTTTGTTTTTAATTTTTTGATGTTTTTTATTTTTCAATATTTTGTCGATATAGTGAATTCTGATACGCTGATTTCGAATATAACACTTATTTTCATTTAATGAGTTGATGATGAGAATATGCTGCTCATAATTTTAAACATAAATAAATAGAAATAAAGGTACTTGTTCACTTTAATTAACCCCTATCGAATTTTTTCCATCTTTTTTAACATTAGGGTATATACAGCGTGAATTTTTCCATCTTTTTTCAACACCAGGGTTCTCACACGACTTTTCCCGAGACAGAAAATAACTTTCAGGTGACAGGTTTTGACCCTCCAACCTATCGCTCTACAGCGCAACACGTTACCAATCGGCTAAGCCACCTTTTCCGTAAGAAATGAAAACGAAGTAATGAGGGAATGGTACTTAGCATCTATACATCGACCTAAGCATCTATACATCGACCTAAGCATCTATACATTGACCTAAGCGGGAGCGACCTCGACCTAAGCAGCTTAAAACACCTTTTCAGATATACTAAGCCTAAGCCTGAGTATATTGGAAGCAAAAACTTACATTTTCCTATATCTTATCAAGTAAATTATTGCAAAAGTTGATTATGAATCTGAAAAAATGAAGAAAGAAATTAAAAAAACCTGAAGAAAATCAAGGATTATATTATATGATAGATATATCATAATGCTGTAATGCTGTATATACCCTAATGTTAAAAAAAGATAGAAAAAATTCGATAGGGGTTAAAGTGAACAAGTGCCGAAATAAAAACAAAACGAATTAGTTTACAGCTTCGGGATACGCTAGACGAAGGTTTAAACTAAAAAAAGGTTTAAACTGAAACAAATACAATGGTAGTATGTTGTGTCCAATTCGTTGCTTTGAACACAATTTGCTAGTCGACAATATTCTGAAAGGTTTATTTGAATATGGCAAATAGATTTCAAAATCTTATGGAATTTCGCCTCAAAAATTTATTCCAAATATCGGCCACCAACAGGGAGGCGATTAACTGGGCTCAACAACACGGTTTGTTGAAAAGCGTGATGATTTGTGATTGCAACTGCGTGGGATACTACGAAATGCGATTAGAAAACAAGTAAAAATACATACCTACCGTTTCGTCAACTTGTGATGAACGTATCAAAATTCACTATAATTGACAAAATATTTAAAAATAAAGAAAACATCAAAAAATTGAAAAAAATTTAAAACAATTTATTTGATGTAAATAACTGACTGGGGCAAAAATAAATATCGTATTACGTAATCAGCTTATCAAATTTGACTATAATTGATCAAATTGTGAAAAATTTTGAAAAATTTTTTACGTGCCTGCTAAACTGCATAAGTGCCAAATTGCCGAACCCAACGTTTTAGTTAAATCCAGGTCGCCTTCAGCGGCTTCTTCAACGAGGCTAAGAACTTCATCATCGGATAAGCTAATCGCGTCCAGTGGTGAACATAGGTGGGCGCCCAAAGCTCTGGGAGTGCAAGAATTTTTCAAAAATTAAAAAATGGCCTTAAAAATGGTGGTAGGGCGAAAAAACACCATTTTTCAACGTTTCTCATCAAGGACTCTCGATTGGCCTCAAAAATTACTAAAAAATTGAAAAAAATTGAATTTTGGGGGGTATGAATGAATGAATGAATGAAATGATTTATTACTGAAATGCGACAATTACAAAGGATGTAAAAGAGTAATACAACATACGGTCAAAAGAATAAAAGCGTACCTACAGCAAAAGGCGAAGAGAGCGAGTCATGAGAATGACGATTTAAGCCCACCCTCTAATAAATTTGGATAAGTTGACATTAGTTAATCTAGATTTGAATATGTTTAAGTAGGGGAAGAGACTACAAAATCAGGTACAGTTCTTGTCACGGAAATTGCAAACGCAGCGCCGCTGTGATCTACTACAATTGACCAACTACAGTAGAACGTAAGCGCTTCTACCATAGCCACGCGTGTTCGGCCATAGAAAGATTGCGTTCAGCATTAGTAGACTGAGCTATGTAGCATATTGCGTTATTTGTCACACAAACGGGGAAAAAATTCTCAATCTGCTTTGATTTTGTGCATGTGTGCGTCTCAACAGTGCGTGCATGCTGCAGGTTAAGTCCGAGAAAAAAAAATAGATTGGAATTTTTTGTGCATATCATTATAATTCTCGTTTCCTCCATTGGAATCTTATCTAAGAGATAATGGGCATAAAATGAAAGAAAATAATATTTCCTGTGTGCGGTCAATTGCATATTGCTCTGCCGCAAAAGAGCATTTTAAAATTAATTTCAGGCTGAGAGCGTTCTGCGTTTTAAAACAAATTCATAGCCAATGAAAGAGCAAAATATTCAAAAATCGTATAGGCCCAAAAATTTCTTTTGCCATTATTTATATGATTTTAAAAAGCGCATCTTTTTCTTTAAATCAAAATTAGAAATAAAATCGAAGCAAATTGCTCTTATCTTTCGGACAAAAAGGTTTTTTAAAAAGGTATTTAAATTCTTCTACAAACCATATCTTTCACTATTATATTGCGAAATTGGGAAGAGAGAATGAATAGTGACTGTAAGCTCTAAGCTAGATAGAAAATTTAATAAAATAATGAAATACAGATGAAAAATAGTTTTGCAAATTAATTTTACATCATCCTTAGTGGATCGCGGATAGTAGAATGAGATGACCTTCTTAATGCGTATTAATACAAACATACAGTATGCATGTCTTTTTCTTTATCCAATCGGAGAGTAATACGAGCACACCAGCGTAAATCGGAAAGATAAAGATAGCTAAGCTGGCCGTTCTTTTGACACGGGCATGGAAGAACAAAAATCTATTTTGTTGAAAAAATTGAACTAAATAAGTGTCGGAAGTGATTGGATAAAATAATTATACTTTTATTACATAATTCTATATTAATATTCACATAATGATACAATTAGTAATATTAGAGGGGAACTGACATGGAATGTGACTAGACAGGAATTTGAAAATTGATATTTAAAATTAATTTTAAAATGAATGAATCAATTAATTAATGATAAATCCTTATTTGATTCCTTTATAGTTCTAAAAAGAATAATAAAATTAATCATATGTCATACCCAGGCCCGTATCCAGGGCAGGGGCTGGGGGGCCTGCCCCCCCCGAAATGGGAAAAAATTTTTGTTCTTCCCAAGGGTCCCCCAAAGGGAAAAATGAAAAATTGGCGAAGTTGGTCTGAAACACCGCCAAAACAGGTTTTTAGCGTACTTTTGAGCTAGAAAACACAAAATTTTTCGGCGCTTTGCACCGGATTTATTGTTTATGTAAGGTTTTGTCTTCTAAACCGCTGAAAATCGCTCAAATTTGAGTTGGACATAGAAAGTATGTCAATTTTTTTCTAACGCTTTGCGCCGGATTTATTGTTTAGCTATAGTTTTTGCCTTCTATAGCTCACTCAAAACAGCTCAAATTTGAGTTATGACATGGGAACAGGCCTGTATCCAGGGGGGCAGGGGCCTACCCCCAAAATGGGGAAAAATTTTTTGTTTCTCCCAAGGGTCCGTCGAAGGGAAAAATGAATAATTGGCGAAGTGCGTCTGAAACAGCGCCTATACAGGTTTTTAGCGTACTTTTGAGCTAGTAAACTCAAAATTTTCTGGCGATTAGCACCGGATTTATTGTTTACGTATAGTTTTGTCTTATGAACCGCTAAAAATCGCTCAAATTAGAGTTAGACATAGAGAGCATGTCAATTTTTTCTAGCGCTGTGCGCCGGATTCATTGCTTAGTTATAGTTTTTGCCTTCTAGCTCACTCAAAACAGCTCAAATTTGAGTTATGACATGGGAAACATGAAATTTTTCCGGCGCTTCGCGCCGTATCTATTGTTTATAGTTATATGTTTTTTTGTCTTATAGTCCGCTCAAAACCGCTCAAATTTGAGGTTGATATGCAGAGCAAGTCAATTTTTTGGCACTCCGCGCCAAATTATTCATTATCTGTATTGTTTTTCTCTGTAAAGCACAATGATTATGTACAAAGGCAAGAGATAAGAAATAATTCGCCGATTAGGTGATGAGAAATCAGCTTAAATGATACATTTGCTGTATATCAAAATGAAATAAAGTGAAAATTTTTCAATTTTTTTGTTGAAATTTTTCTTCACCATTGTATAGAGCTCGCCGAGATACGCTCAAAACTGTCTTTATTTTCGCTTATCTCCTAATGGTTCTCGAGATATCTGGTCTCAAAAATTTTCGGCCCCCCCCGAAATAAAATCCTGGATACGGGCCTGTTCATACCAGCACAGCATAGGGATTCTGGAGGGATGAAACCTAAATAATATTGTATTAAAAACACTGTTGATGCTCCTTTTTCTGGCCACAAATGGCCATGGGGGCTGTGGTGACCCCAGAAGTTGAAATACATACCCCTCCAAATTACTGTAGACCCCAGAATTCTATTTTTAGTTATATTTTTGGCGATTTACCTTATTCTGACCTAGAATTTAGGTGCTGCATATTTGAAATTTTTGTTGCATGAAATAAACTAAATATTAAATATCATTATGCCTTTAAATTACAAAATTGATAATAAGTTCCTCATTATCCGCTTTCAAAAATATTTTGTATCTTCGCTTTTTTCATTTATTTATATGTACAGCAATAATATATTCAGTTCAGAGTGTAATACATCACATAGTGTCTGTCTCCTCAGGCAAGCATATACATAGTTCAAGAAATATTGCCCGTTCTATTATTTTGCACAAATTTTATTCTGACCAGCCAGCTTTCTTCGCAATTTTTCTTGTTCAATTAAAGTACTTATATATGTGTATCTACCATTTTGTATTTATTCTATTCAGCGGACATACGCCTGAAAAATGTAATAAAGGCAAGGCTTGAAAACAACAACAAATTTTTACCTCCTGATATTTTAATACACAAGCTCACAAAGATTTCGCTTGCGTTCCCTGGGTCTATATGATTTTTAAATCCTTTGCTCTTCATTGGCGATGAATTTGTTTTAAAATGCCGGACGTTCTCAGCCTGAAATTAATTTTAAAATGCTCTTCTGCGGCAGAGCAATATGCAATTGATCGCACACGGGAAATACTATTTTCTTCCATTTTATGCCCATTATCTCTTGGATGAGATTCCAATGGAGGTAATGAGAATTATAATGATATGCACAAAAATTCCAATCTATTTTTATCTTTTTTCTCGGACTGGACCTGCAGCATGCGCACACTTTTGAGACACACACATGCAAAAAGTCAAAGCAGATTGAGAATTTCTTTTACCGTGTGTGTGACAAATAACGCAATATGCTAGCTGCGATCTACTAACGCCGAACGCAATCTTTCTATGGCCGAACACGCGTGGCTACAGTAAAAGTGCTTACATTCTAATGTAGTTGGTCAAATGTAGTAAATCACAGCGGCGCTGCGTTTGCAATTTCCGTGACAAGAACTGTAGGTGATTCCAAACAGAGATATGCTTATAGAAAAAGTCAAATTTTTGTAAATTAGAACGGACAAGAGGAACAACTAGCTTGAAACATATTGTGCAGCGTGTAGTATTTTGATTAAGCACAAAGAAATCTGTCATGGAAAGACAAGATTTCTGACTAATAATTTGATACATCATACATAAGCAAATATGAAGGCGACGTAATTCTAATCGACACAAGTTAAGTTGGTTAAGGCGTTCGTCGTAAGAAAGAGGGCTATGATATCCAACTATGTATTTAGTAAATTTATGCTGAAGAGCCTCCAGCCTGTTGATATCATTAATATAAGAGGGGTTCCATAAAGCACAGGAATATTCAAGGATCGGTCTGGCGTAAACAATGAAGGCCTTTACGAGATTATTTTTATCACGCGAAAAGAAGGACTTTCTAATTAAGATAGATCTCACGAAAGCTTTCTTGATTATACTGTTGTAATGTTCCTTAAATTTCAGGTTTTGCGAAAGTAGCACTCCTAAATCGCGAACATAGGCAGAATCGTTCGTAATAACTTGTGTATTGAGTGTATATGACAATTAAGGATTATTTTTGCCCAAATATAGGGCTGTGCATTTAGAATATGATATAGGTAAACAATTTTTGGTGGCCCAAATGGAAATTCTATCTAAATCGGTCTGAAGTGTTTGATAACTGCAGGAAAGATTGAATATTTATAGGTCATCCGCAAACATAAAAGTCGAACTTGACAAGTTATCAAAGATATCATTTATAAAAATCAAAAACAACGTAGGTCAAAGAATGGACCCTTGATTAACTCCACTTGTAACAGCAGGCATAATCTGAAAAACACTGATTAACGCGAACACACTGAATTGCACCCTCAGAAACCATACACTATTTGGTTTCTGAGGGTGCAACCCCCAAAACCCTCCACGCCTAGGTGGGTAGTAATTATTTGCAGTCAACTGCAGGTAATATAGCACACAATGTAAAATTATATGCAGTCAAAAACCAGCGGCCTAGACTGCAGATAATATAGCACACAACAACGTAAAATTATATGCAGTCAAAAACCAGCGGCCTAGACTGCAGGTAATACAGCACACAATGTAAAATAATATGCAGTCAAAAACCAGTGGCAGACTGCAGGTAATATAGCACACAATGTGATATTATATGCAGTCAAATTATATGCTTATTGATATGGGAAGCTGGCGCTTCACTTGCATTTTAACCTGTAGTAGATGGTTTTAGAAGGCACTTTTATTTGAGATAGTCTGGCAGATTTGCTTCCTCAATAGGGAAAGTTTTTTGCGCTGCATGAGTAGCAGTGTCATTCTAGCGCTTTCTAAAGCGACCATCTTACTAGGTCATCTTAGACCAGAATGGCCGACCGGCAGTGCTCGCCTTAAGATTGTTAGAAGTATATTAAAGCGTAAAGGTTCATGGCCAGCACTGTAAGTTCAAAGCTTCCACTAACAATGAGGACATTAAAGTACTTGATAAATCGGTTTATAGTACTAAAATACTTTGGCTTCTTCAAGCAATTAATGCTGAAGCTTTAAAAATAAAATGAAACCAGCGCGAAGTGTCTGAAAAATTTAAACATTTTTGCCATTTGATCTAAATTTCGCGCAATATACATAAAGTGCTCGCCATGAAAGTTGGCGCACTATTATTGTAAGATCAATGTTGGATAATGTGTCGCGGGATTCTGGTTTACGAGAACCCCTAAATGTGGAAGTTGCTTAGGGGGCAGTGTGCACGTGTCTCCCTCTCTCCAAATATAGATTAAAGAACGATTGTTCTTCACTCTCCCTTTTGCTGTTAAGAACAAAAAATCACAAAAATTTTCAGCCCTTCTATTTAGTCCCAAACGCTCGGTTAAAACACTCAATATTCAATCTTTATACAATGTAAAGCATTTTTCGCATCTATGTCTTCTGTTTTTGCAGGTTTTTCGGGAAAGTGAGATCCTTACAAGAAGCGAGAATGATGAACATTTTTTTGGCGATGGTAAATAATGTTAGTGATGAAGTTTAACTCTTTTTAGACTGATTTTACAATCCAAATTAGGCTGATTTTAAATTTTAACGTTCAACATATTTAAAATAGCTGGCAAGCAATATTTCCGAAGTATGCAGCTCTAATAGTCGTAAAACGTCTGTTTTAATCCATCCTTTGGTCCCTCCTTAGATTTTCAAGAAGAGCTTAAAAGTTATCCAGATGATCAATCATTCCGGATCTTAATCTCCGTATTTTTACCAGCGATTGTGAAAGATGAATATATGCATTAATCACTGTTTTTTGTATGAGCCTCTTTGTACATGTACAAAAATCTCCAGAAAGGTCACACTTCACAAAAAGTGTTACTGTGTCCTATATTCAGCTGGAGTCTTGGGTTGAATTTACATATAAAATTCGATTCAGAAAGCTAAAATAAGTTGTTTTATACAATGAGAAATAGCACTGCGATTGCAATATGCTGACTGAGTCTCTTAATAGACACCAATTTGTTTACGATTTTAATGCAAGACAAAGATAAAAAAGTCAATTTTATCTTCAAACGGCAGAAAACAGTGCAAAGTAGTTCAATAGTCCTTTTTTCTGCATATAACTCTTTATAAAAGAGTAGAGATATGTAGATGTAAAAGATGCTTAAATCTGTACAAAGATGCTTGAAGATAGATTTTGGAGTGTTTAATGCCCCCGCTTGGAGCTAAATAGAATGCAATTATGATATTCGACGCGAAGCGCAAAATTTTTTTGAAATTTCGCTAAAAAAAACACTCAAGAAAGCGTTGAAATCACTATTATTTTGCCTCAAAAAGTCTTTGTACATTGCACAAAGATGGTTTAGAAAATTTTTGTACGAGCCTCAAAATCTTTGTCTCGTACAAAAAAAAACATTGACATTAATAATAGTGATTAAGTGTGCTTGCGTTGACTACTTTAAACTTTTGCGAAAGGCATTATTACTCATTAAATTTAAATATGGCAACCGGGGACAAAAACGTCCAGTGTCGTGTTTACATTGGTAATCTACCGCCCGATGTCCGGAGCAAAGATGTTGAAGATTTATTTAAGAAATATGGTCGTATTGCTTACATTGATTTGAAAAATCGAAAAGGCCCACCGTTCGCGTTCATCGAATATGAGGACAAGAGGTGATTTTGTCATGTGTGAATCATACTTAGGGAATGGGTGGACTCCCCACATTAAGTCGGTCTTCTAAAGTCCGGAACTTTTGACCCTCCCCACCCCTAATTTTAATAAAAACTTGCGTTTTTGTTATTTTTAGGTATTTTTTTGCCATTTTGGTCAAAAATTTAGGGTCACTTATCCTCGCTCCCCCTGAGATTAGACAAAAACTTACCTCTGCAAATTTCGAGCCGTTGCATATACAAATTCTAGCGCATGGTTATGTGGGAGAGGATAATGCGGGAATTCTGCCATTCCATTCAATTTTCCTGTTCTTATTCAAATATTTGCCCACTCTTAAAATTCTCGCAAAATCCGCCCTGTCAAATCCGTTTTAGGTTTTCTATCTCCTTCTTTTCCTCTGTGATTGACTAAGTCATTTAAAAATGACAACCAAGTAAGTTTTCATCTAAAAGTCAGGAGAGGTATATAGGTATGCTTTCTTCGGGCATTTTCTCTGATTTTAATTAAAACTCAAAAGGATGATCCTGAAAAAGACAGAATGATGATTAATAAGAAAGTTACCCGCCTATGTATTTAATGAATGAAAATTAGGGACGCCCTGGGATTCATACATGTAACAAGGGAGATGGGGGATCCCTTCACCCAAAGTCGGACGTCCCCCCATTTCCAAAGCCAGTAAATGTTGACCCTTCTAATTTTTGGAAAAAAATTTTTTTGGCCGTTTTTGGCCAAGAATTGGAGGTCATCCACTTGAAGAAACCTGTTTAACGTGTAAATATGTCCCGATTTGGGGTATGGCACGGGAGGACTGGATAGGAAATTGAACTTTAAAGTCGGCTATCCGTCAGCCTGACACTACCAAGTGTTCATGTACGAGTTTTATTCGTGCCTCCAGGAAGAGAAAACTCGTTGCATTACGTAGGGTTCGATCCGTCAACCTTTTTGCACCAGGTGCAACGGTGTTTCCCACTACGCCATAAGGCGATGGACCTGTACCCCTCTAAAAATGGCTGGAACCCCCTTGGCCAAATTTCGGCCGTTATATACATGTACGCCGGGATTGACTGTTACACGGGGCCGGGCCGGAGCATGATGTTGTGTCCGCAATGTAATGTATGCTGACCCTATAATGTGCACACTTAAGATCATTAATGGTATTTTTTGCAATAGTATTTATTTGTCAGACAAGCAAAGCATTTCTGGTAGGGGTGGTAAAGTTTTATTTTGCCTTTTGTGGACACAAAAATGGTCGGTACCATACGTGGGCAGCACCAAAATTGGGGGGGGGGGTGCATTTTCAAAGGTCAAAAAACGGTCGCAAAAATGGTGGTATGGCGTAAAACACCATTTTCTAACGTTTCTCATCGAATACTGTCCATTGGCATCAAAAAATTGCGAAAAAAACAGAAAAAAATTTCTAAAAATCGAATTCTGGGTGTATTTTGGTTTCAGGGGGTATTCGGCCTGCTGGGGGTCCATGTCCTTCAAACCTCCCATGCCCAGGTGTGGTTGGTACGCGTCAAAAACTTCCATTTTTAGCGTTTTTGGCATTCCTTTATAATAAAAACAAGGAAATTTGAAAAAAATTAAAATTGTCGAACAAATTGAACAATATGTAGTCAAAACATGAATTATATGGCGCGAAGATCCGAAAATTCGACCCTTTTGAGAATAATGAAAACAATTAATTGATAAATTCCTAATTTTCATGCTGATACTTAAATTTTTAGAACTAAGGTAGACATAAAAGCAAATGGAGATTTCTTCCTGTTATTAGATGCAGAAGTTTAAGAAAGTTAACACGTCGACCATGAAGCAATTATTGAATACAAAACAGAATGGTACAAAGCAGTGTTTTTTTTGTACTCGGCCAAGGTTTTTTGGGACTGTCTTTGTACATGTACAAAGATTTTTGGGAAGACAAAAATTGCAAAAAAGGTCTGGAATTCACAAAAATTTTCGGTGCTTCGCGCCGAAATGAGTCATTGTGTGTTTGACATATCTTTATAATGACAGAAATCGCATTTCAAAAGGAAAAATGTCAAATTTTTCGGTGCTTCGCACCGTTTTAAGACGATTCTTAGTAATTTTTGCCCTTAGAGATCCAGAAATTAGATAAAATATACTACCCGAAAAGTCGAACAACTCTGTTTTTTACCTTACTAAAATCGCTTCTGTACCATATTATAGTACCCAAAAATTTGTGTGTACAAAATGTACAAATATTTTTGGGAAGACAAAAACTGTAAAAAGGTGTAAAATTCCACCGAAATCAGTAATTTTTTGTCCTATATAGCTTAAAAATGGCAGAATTTGCATTTAGAATAAAAAAATGTCAAATTTTTCGGCGCTTCGCGCCGTTTTGCGACAATTTTCAGTAATTTTTGGCGTCAGAAACCCAGAAATTAGCTAAAATACACTACCAAAGATCGAAAACCCTGTTTTGCCGCACTAAAATCGCTATTGTGCTATAATATATATAGCACATGAAAATTTGCGTGTACAAAATGTGCAAATGGACCTTTTACAAAAAACACTGATACACAGTAGACACACGATATATAACAAGTACAAAGATGGCGTTGAAATTTCGAGTAAACAAAGACATGCCTTTTAATGTGAGAAATGTAGGAATAAATGTGTGGCTTTTCCCTCAAGTGTCTCGTCATTTTCACGATCGCTATTGATTCATTCATAGTCGAACTTTTCGAAAAATGGAAACAGATGCGGAGCGGATACAATGCTCAGATGAGTCAGCTTTTGTTATTAGTACATAGTTGCTTGCTGTTTATATAGTCAAAGTTACTGTTGTGAGCATATTTTTAACAAGACTTAAGGTGACTAGAAGATAAATTGAGCTAAATAGCGTCGTCTGGGGTTAGTTATATTGCACATTGTCTAAATTTTAATGCGAATAAAAAACTGTCCTGAAAAAAGCATCGGCCTTCGGCCTTTTCTTCCTTTCGGCCGAAGCAAGAAAACCCTCCAGCTTCGGCCGAAGCTTCGGTCGTTCCCTGGAGTGAGGTCAAAAGTTTTTCTGGCTTTTGGGGATGGGGAACGGCCGACTTTAAGTGGGGGAATCCCTCTATCACCCCTCTTGCATGTATATATGCTCTTAAGCAAATAAATAGCTAAAAACGCTTAAAAAAGCACCTTTTCTGCGAATTTTCAGTGAATTTTTCGGAAACCTTTGAAAGATTGCGAATCCTAGGGGAACCCTTCTAAATTCCCCAAGATGATTTCGAGGAAATTTTTGAGTTCATAACAGATTATTCCAATCTCACAATAAATGATATTAGTTATCAACATATTAGTAAAAATTTTCTTATAATGCTTTTGCTTATCACTTCGGCAGAAAAATCATTCAAAATTATCGTATCAACTAATTGCATGCATTCTTAAGTTTAACCAGATTTTTTTAAAGCCTCTTTTTCCTTTATTATAAGACTAAAGGTTATAATAAGTCCTCAGATGTATGTAAGTAAAAACGCATTACATCATACTTTTTGGATTTATACTGCCTACAATTATCCAGGTCTTCCATCCATCTCTACTACGCTAAAGAATGTTGATTTACCAGTCTAAGCATCTTTTCCTTGTCAAAATTGTGGCTGCGGTGATAAACATCTAAGAAAGCACAAGCTTGATTTCCAAAAATTCGGCAAAATTGTGAATCAGTATAGATTATTTTACGTCAGGAACTCACAAAGTGCAATTATAGCAAGTTAATAGGTCCGAAAATTTGCTCTTTACGTGCTAAATAAGATTTTCGGAATTTTGTGTTTATATTTATTTAAAATCGCTTTTGGCGCAACATTTTTACCGAAATTTTTTTTTAATTTTCGACAATTTTGAACAATAAAAACATTAAATTTCTATGACTTTAGCAAAAATTAGGCGCGAAGCGCCGAAAAATCAGTGAAATTTAGGCAAATGACGTATAGAAGCTTTAATTACTGTTTAATTTCCTATATTTGTAGCAACTGGCGCGGAGCGTCGAATAATTTTCAAAGTTATGCTTGAAATAGAAGAAAATTATGCGGAAATAGCTCTTTCTGCTTATGAAATTGTTTGAAAACCCAATTTTTAGGCAAAAATATCATATCCGGGCTACAAGGAAGTGAATAAACGTCATTAATCTGCAAGGTAGTATCATAAATTCCCATAGGGGGTGAGGGGGTATTACCCCCACCTCAGGGTCCGAGACTTGAATCACTGTCGGACGATTTTGAGCTTTCAAACATTTTCTGCATGATTTTTGGGTACAAAAGCAGCGAAGGTATTGAAATTTTTTCGGCGCTTTGCGCCGACTAGTACATTTCTGTTTTGTTTACGACAAAATACCTAGAATGAACTAAAAATGATCTGAAAAGTCTAAATTTTCGATGAATTCTTATATTTTTTACTTAGAAGAGTGACGAAACTAGTCAGCATGGGACAAAAAGTAGTTAAAAATGCAGTTTTTCACATTAAAACATGCTATATGGAATGTTTTAGCCATTTTTCATATTTGGCCTGCAGAAATAGGCTAGATTATAAATTCAGTGGTTCTAAATTTTGGGATTTCAGTCCCCCTGAACTTTCGACCTTGGGAAACTATGGGTAGTATCCGGCGCGAAGCGCCGGAATAATTTTAGAAATTATACGGCCAAAAATCATTGCTAATGGCATACGTACCTAGGGCCGTAAGACGCATTGAAATAGGCTTAGTGTAAAACGGATCGGTATGAGGAACTTTAATGTGAAGCGATCAGCATGAATAGGATCAATGTAAAGTCGGTCAAATCATATCAATTTTTCTTTTTCCTTTGAAACGCGACGTCGAAATCGCAGTGAAATACAGCGTTGTGTAAAATATAGGTCGGTACCTGCAGAGAAGTGTAGTGCAAGGATAATCAGTATTATACGGTCAATGTAAAGTCGGTCAATTCGTAAAATCATGTCAATTTTTCTTTTGATTTCAAAAAGGACGCTGAAGACGCATTTAAAGACAATGTAGGGTGAAACTGATGGCTATTAGTAAGTTTAATGCGAGGTCGGTCAGTTTCAAGAAATGCAGTGTAAACTTGGTCGGTATCCAATAGGTCAGTGTAAAGTCAGTCTAATGGTTTAAATTTTTATCTCGATATTGAAGAGACGCCGAAGACGCAGTGAAATACCGCGACGGCTACGATTTGGACGGCTATCGCCTGCGCGTCGAGTTCCCACGCGGCAACGGTCCTTATACGCCGGGACGCAATACGAGCAACTTTCGCGAGGGCGATCGCTTCAACGGCGGCGGTCGCGGCGGAGGGGGCGGCGGCGGCGGCATCGGACGCCGTACCAATTATCGAGTCATAATAACAGGTCAGTCGGCGTACTGCAGCTGTTGTTATTGCTCACCTTTTTTCTTTTTGTTTACAATTCGTTTTGAGTAGTTTACACCACCTTTTTGTACCGATTTATCCTTCGATTTTGTGTTTACACCACATTTTCAGTAGATTAGACTACGGGTTTGATTGGTTCCAGCCGTTTTGTTCCGTATTTACATCGAATTTTCTTAAAGTAAATTGTCGAGTATTTCGAGCCGTTTCGCTCCGTGTCTACACCGCTTTTATTCTGGTTTAAAAAACTTTTCTGAGTAGTACCGTTATTTTTTCCATTTTCTAAACACCGTTTTCCCTAATGTTATCTACGTTTTTTGAATAGTTTTAGTCGTTCTTGTTTCATATTTTTATTGCGTTAGGCCTACTTCAAACGGTGTACGATTTGAGCGGTTAAAATAGTTTTTTGTGTTTACACCGGTTTTATCGCCTACTTTAAACTGTTTTTGTTTTTTTTCATTTTCGTGCTTACAACGCATTTTGCGTAGTTCGAAGTAAAGATTAATTTGAATATACTCAGGCATTAAAAATGAGCGTCGTTAGAAGAAGCCATTTGTTGTTTTCACAGGCTTGCCGCAGAGTGGTTCCTGGCAGGACTTAAAGGATCACATGCGGGAGGCGGGCGACGTTTGCTACGCGGACGTGTTCAAAGACGGAACGGGCGTCGTTGAGTTCCTTCGCCACGAAGACATGAAGTACGCGATAAGAAAATTGAACGACAGCAAGTTCCGCTCGCACGAAGTGAGTCTTGAAGCGAAAAAGCGGGTTTTGAAGCGAAAAAATTTGGTCTCAAAGCGAAGACGGGTGTTGAAGCGAAAAATCGGGTCTTGAATTGTAAAACCGGGTATTGAATTGAAAAATCATGCCTTGACTTGAAAAATCGGGTCTTGAAGCAAAATATCGGGTCTTGAAGCGAAAAATCGGGTCTTGAAGCGAAAAAACGGGTCTTGAATTGAAAAATCATGTCTTGAAGCGAAAAATTGGGTCTCTCGAATCGAAAATTTCGTCACATGTGGATCAGACGTTGCAATGGTCTAACGGCTCAAATGAGGGGATGGAGGCACCCAACCCATGTTGTTTATTTATCATTTATGCTTCTATAATGTTTTTATGTTCTATTATTTTATGTCTGTATGTCTGTTTTATTTTTTTCTCGTCTTTCCCAATGCATATGTCTCCCTTCTCGTGAAATCAAGTATGGTAGTCAGGAGCATACGTGGGCAGCAAGAAAATTCTGGGGGGGGGGGTGCAAGATTTTTCAAAGGTCAAAAAATGGCCTTAAAATGGTGGTAGGGGTGAAAAAACACAATTTTTAAACGTTTCTCATCGAGCAATATCCATTGGCATCAAAAAATTGCGAAAAAGACCAAAAAAAAATTTTCAAAAATTGATTTCGGGGGGGGGGGTGGTATTTTGGTTTCTCGGTGGGGGTGCATACCCCTCACGCCCAGGTGTGGTCAGGAGCATAGGTGGGTAGCACCAAATTTCTGGGGGTGCAAGATTGTTCAAAGGTAAAAAACGGTTTTTTAAATGGTGGTGTGGCGCAAAACACAAGTTTTCAACGTTTCTTATCGAGCACCAAAAAATTGCGAAAAAAACAAAAAGATATTCAAAAATTGAATTATTGGGGGTATTCGGCTTTCTGGATGGTGCATACAATACGTGGGCAGCAAGGAAATTCCGGGGGGGTTGCAAGATTTTTTAAAGGCTAAAAAATTGCCTTAGAAATGGTGGTATGGCGAAAAAACACCATTTTCCGACGTTTCTCATCGAGCACTATCCATTGGCATCAAAAATTGCGAAAAAAACCAAAAAATTTTCAAAAATTGAATTCTGGGGGTTATTTTGATTTCTGGGGGGGGTATTTTGGTTTCTCGGGGGGGGGGGGTTGGTGCATATTCCCCAAAGCCCCCCACGCCCAGGTGTGGTGCATACCCCAAACCCCTTCCCCCACTCTCACATGTGGCTTGTTCATATAGGGATGCTGCACATTAACGCGCGAGTGTAAATTACATCCTATTTTCTAAGGTATCACCGTCCGTTTCGGAAATTTGGATTTTTTAGCGATCATGCATGTGTGCCTCTAAAAAATGTTGAGCTAATATGATTCCCATTTCTGAGAATTGCAGACAAAGTCATCAAACTTGTTAATTTACTTGTGTATTTTATTTATTTATCTAATATTTTTAAATTTTAATTACCTACTAAATTTGTTATGTTCAGATCTGCGTACACTTTACACGCATTTTACACTTAAACGTCTACGATTTACCGGATGTATTTGTTTTTGCCTCTAAAGAATATGTTGATTAGTTCCCGTTATTAATTAATGATTATTTTTTAAATGACCTCAATATTCTTTAACATAGTGTTTTTAAATAAATAAATTAATTATTACCTTCTTAATGAGAATAATTTTTGTGATATTTCAATGTTGGTTAAAATTATTTTTTGTTTATTATATTGTTCCATTATCGTATTTAATTTCTTTTTACTTTTTATTTCTTGATGTTTTTATCCAATTAAATCTGTTTTTTAAGATTAATTATTCAATTTTCTTTGGTCTTCGTCTTTATCAGATCAAAACAATAAACTGTATCATCTTTTAACCTCTCCAGTTCCAACCTTGAACCTTAAATGATCTATAATCCTCCTTTACACTCATTGTCTGTTTCGCTTTACACCGACTATTTGACAGCGAACGCATTTCTTGCGCAACGTTTTATGAATTTATCGTATGCTCAAAAATTTGTTATTTTATACGCGATTAAAATTATGAATTAGTTATTAATTATTGTGATTTATTAAATTATGTTATAATTTATTTTCTTATATTTGTAAAGAAGAGCTTAAAATAACGTTAAATCCGTGAGTTTCACGTTTCAGGGCGAAACGTCCTACGTGCGAATAAGGGAAGACAGCGGCGATCGCCGTCGGTCGGCAGTGTCGCGCAGTCGCTCGCGCAGTCGCACGCCGCGTCGCGTGCGTGATTCGCCGACCTATTCGCCCGATCGCAGCCGTCGTCGCTCATCGCGATCGCGCAGCGGTAGCCGCCGGCGATCGTCGTCGTCGTCGCCGCGTCGCGACCGATATTCGCGTAGTCGCAGCAGCTCGCGCTGAAGCCGCGCGAAGAAGCGGACCGGACTACGTGTTGAGCAAGTTTTTCCCTTCATTTAAATGCTAATCTGAACTACAGACAAACAGTTTAAACCATCCATTGCTTGTTTAAACGTCGCAGGAAGCAATTTGTTCGTTTTTCATGTGAAAATCGATTTATTACACATTTATCAGCCAACATCGCGCACACATACACACACACATATATTTTTAAGTAATTAAAACAAGCTTGATTAGGTACCTGAGTACGTAGTTGGTGTTGAAGTGCTGTGTGAATTATGCAATTTTCTAGAAATTTTTCTTGTTCAGCGGGCATGAGAATTTCGAAATGTGGCTTGGTCGATATTGCAGTTTTGAATTAATATTCGAAAAATGAGCTATTTTTCTCAAAAAATTTTATCGGTTGGGTTCAAGTCTCGAACTGATTGGGTTTTTTCGTTTTTTCTTTTTTTTGTTTCAAATTTATATTTGCAACTGGGAAACATTAATATAGTTGGAAAAAACGGGAAGCATGGAATTCGCAGGAACAGTTGAGTTCGTGCCCTGAAGCACATTCTGTATTTTCGATTATTTTTATTATGAAAAACCAATAACGTTGATTGCCGCCGGTCTTTTCCGTTTTTATCTTCAACGTCAAAGGAACTTTTTTTGCGAACGGGAGCTTTTTTCGAAAATAGTTTGTGATCCTTTACAAGTTCTATCTGTTTTGCTGTGAATTTTTATGCGAAGAAATTACAATTGATTCTTTATTATTCGATCTGCGAGGGTTCGAGTCACGGACTGGTCGTATTTTTTTCGTTTTTTCTTTTCTGTCCTCTTTTTGTGGAGTAGGACTGTCACACGTGGACTGATTGGGATGGTACATGCGAGAAAATGCGACTAAATATTTTTTAGTAAAATGTGAATTCAACAAAAGAGCAGAATTGGAAGTGTAAACAATATATAAGGTTACTTTATCGTATGCTTGGGAGACGGTTTTAAGCGTGTTTTCTTGCATAGGTACATACATATATCGTGTATCTGCGCTGTTATTGTTTTCATTCGAATTGCTTGGATACAGTTTACATTGGTCGCTTGCACTTTTTCCTATTTGTTTACACTACGCATATTGAAATGAAATTTTTTTCGACTAATCGTGCTAATCTGTGTATATTGTGTCAGCTTTGCCTGACGTCGCTCGGCAAAGCAGGAACTGACGGAGGAGGATGAGGAGCATATGAGGAAAAATGAGGCGTCAAGCGTCAAACTTTAGGCACTTTACACAATGCGGGATTACGTCATTCAGCAAGCTTTGTGCTGACGTCAAATCAGACTGCATCCTAGGATGTGACATCAGACTCGGGAGGACAGACAAAGGAGGAGGAGGAGGACTAATAGTAAAGTCAGTTTTGTAAACTGATATAAGTTATCAAAATTAAACAATCCTTTACTGCTAGCTGTTTACACTCCTTTCTGCCCAAATAGAATCGAATAATTGGCAGATATTTCGGAAATTTAAAAAGTTGTAGTCGAAGTATATAACATTGTAAATAAGCGTATAAGTAGACTAAGTAAGTGTAAACTGCCAAAATACTGATAATTTAAGCAATGATTGCTAGTATAAACTAGTGTAAATTTAATAAGTGTAGCGTGATTTATTCTTTACAAATATTGAATTTATACGGCCTTCGGGAAAAATAAATTCTGCTACTCGAAAATATTGCAAGCGCTGATAAGATTTGTAAAGTAGAAAGTTAGAATAACACAAAAAGTAGGGCGGACCAGGCACCTGTTGCTCAGCTATTGTAGCTAGAGGAAAAATGCTTCGAATTTCAAATAAATGGTCTCATCGACAGGGAAAACCTTTCTTTACACCGAAACAAGCTCTCTATACGAAGAGTGAGTTCTTTACACATGAGCTGAATTTCTAAAATGAACTAATGGTATATTTTTCAGCTCCTTCATTAAATTCTGGAGGAGCTCGGCATTTTTCTCCGACGTCCCGCGACGCAGGAGGAGGACATTTGAGTTGGCGTCGAACGGTTACTGTAGCCAGTACGCATTATTACTTGTGTTCACACCGTCCAGTTTGTTTCATCAAATAAAATCATGTCACAGTGTTTCTTATGTCTGTAGGCGTCTGCACATGGGGGTATGCATGTACCCCCAAAAATCCAGATACCTCTCCCTCCAGAAACCAGAATGTCCCCTCCAGAATTCAATTTTTGACTTTTTTCACGAGTTTTTTGATGCCAGTGAATCGTGCTCGATGAGAAACGCTGAAAAATTGTGTTTTTCGCCATACCACCATTTTTAAGGCCATTTTTTGACCTTTAAAAAATCTTGCACCCCCAGAATTTTCTTGCTGCCCATGTATGGTATGCACCACACATGGGCGTGGGGGTCTGGGGGGGGGGTCTGGACCCCCCAGAAACCAAAAGACCCCCAGAAATCAATTTTTGAAAATTTTTTTCGTTTTTTTCGCAATTTTTTGATGCCAATGGATAGTGCTTCATGAGAAACGTCGAAAAATGGTGTTTTTGTCGCCATAACACAATTTTTAAGGCCATTTTTTGACCTTCAAAAAATCTTGGACCCCCCAGAATTTTCTTGCTGCCCACGTATGGTATGCATCCCTCCGAAAAGGCCGAATACCCCCCTCCCTCAGGAACCAAAATACCTCCCCCCAGAATAAAATTTTTTGGACATTTTTTTCGCAAATTTTTTATGGTAATGGATAGTGCTCGATGAGAATTGAAAAATGGGTCTTTTTTCACCACACCACCATTTTTCGACCTGCGAAAAATCTTGCACTCCCTCAAAATCTTGCACTCCCTCACAATCTTGGTGCTGCCCGCCATAGGTGGGCGGCATCAAACTTTGGGGGGGGAGTGCAAGATTTTTTCAAAGGTCAAAAATGACTTTAAAAATGGTGGTATGGCGGAAAAAACAACATTTTTGAACGTTTCTCATTGAGCACTATCCATTGACATCAAAAAATTGAAGAAAAAACAAAAAAAATTCAAAAATTGAATTCTGGGGGGTATTTTGATTTCGGGGGATGCATACCCCCAAACCCCTTCCCGTACGCCCAGGTATGCTGCCCACCTATGGGCATGTGCATTTCTGTATAGAAATCAATTGCCCTTAGCGTGTGTTATCCTATGTATGTATGTAGGCAGGTAGGTAGGTACATGAGAATGTAGCAGCGGTTGATTGTTGTTTTATAGCTTCGCATTCGTGTATAAATATGGAATTTTCATCGTCGGTAAGCCGAGAGGTTGCGGTAGGTTATGTGGGTACCTAACCGCAATTTGTCAGATCAATAGTTTTTGACATTAAGACGAAAGTTGCGCGAAACAACGTCTATAGCATACGTGGGCAGCAAGAAGATTCTGGGGTGGGGGAATGCAAGTTTTTTCAAAGGTCAAGAAATTTCTTTAAAAATGGTGGTGTGGCGAAAAAACACCATTTTTCGACGTTTCTCAAAGAGCACTATCCATTGGCATCAAAAATTGTGAAAAAAACGAAAAAATTTAAATTTAATTCTGTTTGGGGGTATTTTGGTTTCTCGGGAAGGGGGAAGGAGTTGCATACCTTCCAACCCCCTTACGCCTAGGTGTGGTCTATAGTTTGCTTCATACGAGTTTGAGCATCAGTTTTAAAAACTGTCAATAAGCCGACAGAGTGCGATTATAGCATTGATTTGTATATATTATCGTAATCCATCGCTTATCTTTCGAAAAAATTCTAGAAATTTATGGTCAAACTTATGTGAAACAGACTGAAGGTAGCGGTTAAACTGACTATAGTCTGTTTCATTCCAAACAGCCCATTTTTGCTTTATGGCTCATTACTGTAGCAAAACATATCACTGGTTACGTTGCTGCGGCAGTCCGTGAGATGTGCCACATGTGAAGCAAAGCACATTAAACATATGTAGGTACATAAGAAGAGTTCAAAGCAACCAGCTGTTACCAGGTTAATTGAAGATTAACTCGTGTAGTGAAAATCCATTACAGTAATACGACTTTAGCGAAAATGGGCGTTTTCGCATGGAACAGACTATAGCAATAAGCATACCAGTAGTTCAATTCCTGTATTTTGGATTATACCTTAACCGGTGTCCGTATGATACAAAGTCTCTTAGCGCGTCAACTGCGCTAGTGAGGTTTTCGCTAAAAGCTGAGCTGATCAAATTAAGTGGACAAATTCAAACTTGTTGACGTTGCTGCTGTTATATCAGTTGGATTGCAAGTGTTTTCTCTAAGTAATTTTGGGCTTATTTGTTTAGAACCGGAAGGTATGAATGTGATGATTTTTCGGTAATTATAGTCTGTTTCGCATGAATCCTAACATTTTTCGGTGACAGTAGGTCGAGGGTCACAATGTTATATATCAGGTCAATGCTAAAATCGCAATCTGTTAGCTTCTTGTTCTAGATACTTTTAAAATTTATGACTGAAGTTGTGTAAAACAGACTGCAGCGTATTTCCGCTTTTTCGTAAGATTTTATATTGATAGCGCAAAGTCTTTGCTGTTGTTTATATACATATGACAGGTCAGGTACTGTGACTAGCAGTTCTCTCACTCCAAATCTCAGCTCCTATTCCTAGCGACCATTCTTTTCCACTTTTGATATTCCATTTTTGGTCTATTATCAACCAGAATTTTAGGGAATGAAAGAATTTTTGGGCTTGGCTGGCACTTGTGTAAAATTTTCGTAATACGGAAATGCGTTTTAGAGCGGATAAATTTCAAAATTTTCTTGGGTTTCGCTTAGAATTGAATTAATTTTGCCTAGGTACTTATTGATGTTGCGGCCGCGCTGATCGCAGCATTTTTATCGATAACTTGCTCTACAACTTTACCGCAATTGAAAATCCGCATATTCCTCACGATTTTGGACAAGTTTTTAATACCCGCAGCATTAATAGATTTAAATTAGTTATACCTGTTGTACATTCTAATTTAGAAAAGTTTGATTTCTTTTACAAATACATCGCAGTTTGGAACAATCTACCTGACTTCATTGTTTCTTCCCCTAACCTAAACATATTTAAATCTAGATTAGCAAACTTTGATTTATCTAGATATCTTGTGGGGCGCGCGTAAAACTTGTCATTCCATTGACTCGCATGTCCCGTTACTGATTCGTAATGTGTTTTATGTATTTTGTCATTTTGCATTTTATCAGTTGGTGTATTAGTAATAAAATTTCTTTCTTTCTTTCTTTCTTTCTTTCAATGCAAAAATGCGCCTTAGTGAGTGAGGTGAAATGTCAAAATTTTCCGGCGCCTCGTACCGAATTGATTTGATTTTATCATTGTTATTGATGTTAAGGCCGCATTTTGCCGATTGCAATAATGCATTTTCGACGAGCAAAATTTCAAAGTTTACGGGTGCTTCGCGTCAAATTGATTTAATTTTATTATTCGTTATTGGCGTTTCGGCCGCGACGGATTAGGACAGTTATAGCAATGTAAAAAGGCGTTTAATAGAGGTGAAAATTCAAAATTTTCTGGCGCTTTACGCTAAATTAATAAATTATTTAGTTTTTATTGTCAGAAGCGAATTCAGAAATTGGATAAAATGCTCGACGACTGAAGTAGAGCGCCAAAGTGTCCCAACCACCGGCATTGCTTGTGTACACAAATATTTTGTGCTAAAAATTGATTCCCTTTTCGCTGGCGCTCTATCTTTTAAGCATTTGTAGAGGCTAAATTTCAGGAAAGTTGAAAATTCTAAAATTTCTAAAAATCGAATTTTTACGGTGCTTTAAGCAGAAAATTGCGTTTTTTATTTTACTTTTTTTATTTTTTCATATCTGGCACCAATCTGAATCCACAAACAGCTCGAATTGCAATTTTTATATTTTTTATCAATTTTTTCATGTCTGGCACCAATCTGAATCCTCAATGGTAGCCTTATATAGGTATATAAATTCATTTTTCCACTTGGATACTTTTGGCATTAATTAGACATAAATCGTTAATTATAAAGGTACCTACTGTGCTTGAAATAAATTTAAAAGAAAGTTTGAATTATTTGTGCTAATAATAATAAAAATGATAATAGGAAGTCACCAATATGACAAAAAAAGCGAAAAATAGAAAAGTATCAATGTTTGATTTGTAAGTAGGTATGTAAATCATTTGCAGCGCTATTGCTAATTTTCATACATACATGTATGCAAACACACGTTGGCGTAGGGGGTATGCTCATTCCCCAGAAGATCGAATACCCCTAGAAACCAAAATACCCCCTTATAATTCAATTTTTGAATTTTTTAAAGTTTTTTTCGCAATTTTTTGATGCCAGTGGATAGTAGTTGATGAGAAACGTTTGAAAATGGTGTTTTTCGCTATAATGCCATTTTTAGGATTATTTTTTGACCTTTGAAAAATAACACCCCCATTATAGAATTTTGGTGCTGCCTACCTTTGTATGCAGGGCCTTATTTAAGGGGAGCGGCCGCTTCCCGCTTCCTCTTCGCTTGGCCGGAAAAATGTTTTGAAACGTAAGATAATGCGATAATACACGTAGAAGTGGAAAAATCGCATGTATTTGTTGCAAAATCTTAAAATTTTCGGCGCTTCGCGCCGTTTATGAAATATTTTCCATAATTTTGGCTCAAACGCGACCAAAAAATGATAGTTTTTATAGCTTTTTTTGGGAAAGAAAAAGCTTTTTTCGGAAAAATTTGAATTTCAAAATCTTAATGGATAGAGCATGTCGAAAAAGCGGTTTTTGCGAGCTATCCCGACTAATTTTCTGAGATAGATCAATTTATGTTGGGTCCGCCCCCTCGCCTTGGCCGGATCCTGGACACGGGCTGCAGGTAACATACCGCGGGAAGTTGAAGTAAGCAAAAAATTGAAATTATAAGTTAATAAACTAACAAATTTATTTGAAATTAAAAGCTAAAGCAAACCTTTTTTAATTTGCTTTGCTTTAGCTCAATTAAGTCTCGCCTCTGAAGATGACCGACTAGGTTTGTATACCCCTCTTTTTTACCATGAGCGTTTGTTGGTGAATTGTTGTTCTGTCTAAACTAGGCAAGGCACCATGTTTTAACTTTCACAAAAAAATGCAAAGGAATATTTTTGAATTTAAACCCCAAAGTGCACTAAACGCTTGTTTTGACGATCATTCAGCAAATTGTGTGCTTTCCTGCCCTACAAAAGACCGAAATTTATTTTCATTCCGGTGCTGCTGTTCGCTCGACTCTTCGGTGGGCCGACGTAGCTTCATAATGGATTTTTTTAGAATTTATTGTTTAAAATATTAAAAGGTTTCTATTCAATATCTGTTCGCGAGAACCAAAAATTTAATTATGCACCTACTACTGCATCCCATCGCTCAATAAACGGGACAAATAAATAAATAAACACATAAATAAGTATGAATAAAGTACATAAAAAATATAAATAAATAAATGAATTACAGAATTTATTAATATAATTTACTTTTCCGACTAATTTCTATCGGATAGTGAAGCATGTGTGAAGAAAGCAACGACTCCGTTTCTTACGTGTCGCTCATGTCCGGCAAACGTCTTACTGTACCAACGAGTAGTAATTACGGCTCTTGTCGTCCAGTTGCCGAATTCGAAAAATTGAATCGAATCGGCGAGGGCACCTACGGCATAGTTTACAGGGCCAGGGATACGAAAAGCGGCGAGATTGTCGCTTTGAAAAAAATGCGAAGCGATCTTAATCAGGATGGCATATCATTGAGCGCATTACGCGAAATAAACGTGTTGCTCAGGTTGAGGCACAAAAATGTTGTGCGCCTGTACGAGGTGGCCGTGGGTCGAAATATCGCCAATACATTTTTGGGTACTACACACTACATATGTAAATAATCTGGGGCAGGGGATTTCGCTCCCCTTAAAGGTTTTTACCCCTATGCACATAGGGACAGAGGGGTATTATTGCCTGGAGGGTCAGCCAGATAGGTACTGTTCGGCGATTTTGAGCTAACGACGCCTTTTCTATTATTTTTGAGAAAGAAGCCGTAATAATGTCTAAATTTTTCTGGCGCTTCGCGCCGCAGGGCCGGATTATTACTTTTACGTTATTTTTAATCAAGAAGCGCCCACAATTAATCAATTTATGTATTTTTAGTGTTCAAAATGATGTAATACGGTAAAAATGGACTAAAAATGCTTCATAAATGCGGTATTACCACGAAAAAAGCGTTTTATAGGCTACTTTGACGATTTTTATCTTTTAAATACCTAACAAAAACAAAATCGTGAATACTAAATTTACTGATATGTATCTCTGGGGTTTACCCCCTCCTGTCGATCCTGACCTCATGCATCTATGAGACGATCCTTCATATCCCCTAAAAGTCAAAAATGTTTTATACCCCTCCTTCTTCAATTGTTCGGCTTAAAATTTGGGAGTTTTGGCCATTTTTAAGTGCTCTTTTTGCCATTTTTCTGTCCAAAATTGATGGTGATTTACCCTCTCCCTGAAAGTAGCCGACTCTCTCAAGATTTCGAGCTGCTACACGTCTGAATGGGGGATGTGCAGTATCTCCACCCAAAGTCGATCGTCCTCATCTCATATTCGCATAGGGGGTGAGAGGGTATTACCCCTCCCCACTCAGGGTCCAAGACTCAAGTCACTGTCAGACGATTTTTGGTGAAAAGCTCTTGAATTTTTTTAACTTAATTTTTAGTATGGCAAAAGTGCATCTAACTATTAGAATTTCACGAAGTGATACAGTATTTTTGAATGTAAGCAAGAGTAAAATAGACAAACCATCACTACAAAACATGCATGCAACAGCTCAAATTTTCGGGAGGGGCTCTTCGGCATACATGTGACGGCTGGAAATTTTGGGTAGGGGTCCCTGGCAACTTTAGAAGGAGGGGGTGTTAGCGACTCCAATTCTGGGTCAAAAATGGCAAAAACACCTAAAAGTAGCCAAAAAGCGCAAGTTTTCGTCGCCAATAATGGGGAACGTTGGTCAAAAATTTTCTGACTTTGGAGGGGTTCGGGGCTTGAAAGCGTGGGTGGGGATGGCCCGAACCCCTCTTACATGTATATTACTCGGCCATTTTTAGGTGGGGGGGGGTACAGCGGATCCGATTTTTGGCTAAAATTGGCAAAAACACATAAAAATAACCAAAAAGCGCAAGTTTTCGCCAAAAATGGGGGAGGGTGGGTCAAAATTTTCCTGACGTTGGGGGTGGGTGGGGAGGACGTCCAACCCTGGGTGGGGAATTCCTCAAAGCCCTCCTGTTACGCGTATGGTTTTCGGTCATTTTTAGAGGGGGAATCACCATTTCTTGGCCAAAAATCGCAAAAACGCACCTAAAAATGGCCAAAGATGCAGGTTTTCGCCAAAAATCGATTTCGGCTCGTGCAATTATTTTTGGAGCCATTTTTATGCAATGTTATAATACTTTATGGAGCAAAGTGATATTGATTTTATCGTTTTTCAGTATTTTTTTAGGAAATTTCAAAAAATTTCGGTGCTCGGCGCAAAATATCGCCAATATACTGTATTAAGATTCAAGCAGGTGCATTAAACATTCCAAAATCAATATTTGTGTAATCTAGGCATCTTTATGCAGATTTAAATATCTTTTGTATCTATTTCTAGTCTATTTCTAGTGTTTTTAAAAATTTATGCAAAAATAACGACTATTTAATAATTTTGCACTTTTTTGCCGTTGAAAGCTAAAATTGACTAATTTATCTTGATGTCGCATTGCATTTATAAGCGCAGTCGTGCTTATTACAAGATTTAATTGGCACATTACAATTTTTGTAATATTTCTGATTTTGTTGTACAAGTTGTTTTAGCTTTTCCAGTCGAGTTATATGTGTAAATTCCATCAAAATTTCGGCGCTTCGCGCCGAACTAATATTATCAACTAAATTCAGGCCGAATTATCACATTTAGAACCGCGGTTTTTTGTATTCGGCAAAGGTTTTTCCCGGTGTACAAAGACTTTTCAGGACAGTGTTTGTACATGTACAAAGATTAATGGGAAGACAATAACTGTTAAAATTCCCGGAAATCACTAATTGTCTGTCCTATATATCTTTAAATGGTAGAATTTGCACTCAGAATGGAAAAATGCCAAATATTCAGAAACCCAGAATTAACTAAGATACACCACCAAAGGTCGAAAAACCCTGTTTTATCACACTGAAATCACTACATAGTTCACAAAAATTTGCATGTACAAAATGTACAAAGACTTTTGGGTACCATCTTTGTACATGTACAAAGGTACCTTGTACAAAAAAACACCGTTTAGGACTGCATGCCGGTCGCAGGTCACACACTGGTAGTATGTAAAAATGTGTATGTTTAAAAATATATTTATATAATATACCTACAAAAATTTGTACGCTCATACAAAGACATTCTTGGAGATCTTTGTACATGTACAAAGAAGCTCTTACAAAAAATATTGTCGGCTAATATTAATACACCACTTAATTTACTGGTCCTCCATTTAGGGATTCCACCCCTCGCTCAACTCTGGACCTTGGGAAACTATGATCCTTATACACGTAACAACTTAAAATTTGTGTAGGAGTCCCTAGCACACGTAGGCGTGGGGGGGCTGGTGTGCACCCCCAGAAGGCTGAATACCCCCTCACCCCCCAGAAACCAAAATACTTCCCCAGAATTCAATTTTAAAAATTTTTTTCGCAATTTTTTGATGCCAATAGATAGTGTTCGATGAGAAACGTTGAAAATGGTGTTTTTTCCACCTTAAAACCATTTCTGACATTGGAAATATCTTGCATCCCCCAGAATTTTGGTGCTGCCCACATATGGTCCCTAGCATAGATGCACAATAGTGATAAAACGTATCCTCAATTTCAATTTATCCGAATCCGGATCCTACTTTTCGCAACTTCCGAATCCGGATCATACTTGGGCAGCATCAAAATTCTGGGGATGCAAGATTTTTCAAAGGTCAGAAAATGGTCCTAATATGGTGGTATGGCGGAAAAAACACAATTTTTCAACGTTTCTCAAAAAGCACTATCCATTGGCATCAAAAATTGCCTAAAAGAACAAAAAAAGTTCAAAAATTGAATTCTGATGGTATTTCCGTTTCTGGGGGTATTCGAACTTCTGGGGGTGCATATCCCCCGCCGCGCCCACTTGTGATCCGGATCCGGATCCGTATAGTAAAATTAAAACTTCCGGATCTGGATCCAATACACAAAATGATTCCTTGCTGGTTTAATACATCATATGTTGTTGATTTGGTGTTATGCACTATCGTAATTATCCTGCCTGCTTACTGGTGCCTAAGAGGCAAATGTTTTTTGTACTGGGTTCCTTACATGTATAAAGACGGTTTCCAAGCCTTTGTCTATTTTGTACATATAGATTATGCTTTATACCTAATACAATGTAGAACAGTATGCAGTGCCGGATCCAGGATTTTCCCAAGGGTGGGGGGGCGGAACCCTGACTTGGGCGGAAAAATTCGCTGTTTTAACCCAAAAATCGCTCCGCCCCTGACAGTATGGCTTTTTGTATGGTTGGTTACACGGGGTTTTCGATTTTTGTTAGTGTAGTTTAGCCTATGTCTGGGTTTCTTCGCAATAAAAAATAATAGAAAAATTTATCGATAGAAAAGTTTTAACCTTTTTACTATTTACAAGAAGAATTTTGCGGCTTTTTTTATTGATAAGACCTCAAAACTTGATTTGCGGGCATAAAAAAATTTAGTTATTTTTGACGTTTCAAATAGAATCGCGAAGCCTTGTGAAGGGAAGCATAACAGAAAATTATCATTTAAATGTACGAAGCAGTTTTGACACACTTACGCCTCAAACTGAATTCAAGCTTAGGCTTTTAGCAGACAAGCAGGGCAAATTATTTAATTGTATGAAGCACTAGAATATTCTATTTGAAGCTAAACTCAACGATGGAGGTTCATTGAGAAGAATAGCATCATAACCAGCGCCAAACGCTGGAAAATTTTAGGTTGTTGCCTTTTTAAACACAGTTTTTGCCATTATAGCGACATTTGAACTGAGTACTAATTCCAGCGGGAAGCGTCGAAAATTCTTAGGAATTTATGTTATTTTTACTGTTTTTGTCATCCCAAAAGTATTTCTACATGTTAAAAGAAGTCTCAAAAAGGCCTTTGTACGTGCACTGGAAAAATTGCCAAATACAAAAAAAATCGTGCTCAAGTAAAACAAACAAATCTGGGTTTTCCGTGTTTTATTATGCATTAAAATCCTTTCAGCTGCCGTGACCAGTATTCCGTACAAACTGCTTTTTAGCGGGTTAGGTGGGTGGGACTCAAATAGTATATCAACCAGGGCGCAATTTTCTGCATGATGAAAGATCCAGATCTGTGCTTGTTTGATGGAATGCCTAAAGAATCGTTTCCGGATCCGGATCCGGGTGGCGAAAATTCGAACTTCCGGATCCGGGTAGTAAAAATTCCAATCCGGATCCGGATCGGATCCCGGAAACATCCGGGTAATACCGAACCCCGTACCCGTCTCATGTATAGCCTTTTTTGGGCTCGGAAAATTAGCTAAATAGCCTTTTTGGGTCCAGAAAAGTAGCTGAATAGTCTTTTTGGGCTTAGAAATGCTATTTAGCTGTCTTTTTGAGTTTCAAAAGGATATATAGCTATTTTCTCGACTCCAAAAAGGGATTAATAGCTATCTTTAGTCCAAAAAGACTATATAGCTATGTTTGTGAATCCAAAAATGCTGTATAGCTAGTTTTCTGAGACCAAAATGGTTATATAGCTAATATTCTGACCCCATAAGGACTATAGAGCCGTTTTTACGAAGCACATTGTTATCTAGCAATTTTTGGTTGTCACCCCCTGAAAGTTTGACCTTGCGTATGTATGGATTCCAATATACATGTTAGAATTTTGTACTTCTCGAATTTTAATTTATTCTCATCGAAACACGATTTTTCAATCCTTTTGTACGTTTTCTTTCCCAATCCCTAAAAAAGTTGGGATTTTTCCCCTTTCTCGACTTTAAGGCAGAAATGTTTTTTTAGGAAAACAATCGCCTTAATTTCTTATCCCTTGTCCGAATTTGATATTTGGGTACAATTTAAAAATTTTAAAGTCAAGTATCACGAGAATAGTTAGGAGTTAAGTCATAATAAGGATATTTTAAACGTTTATCGGCATGCTATATGCAATCGTGAAGAAAAGTTTAAAAATAACTTTTGGCTTCTTTTTTAATTTGGATTCTGAATTTCTTTTCTGTAAATTGTCTGTATTACTCGTTTTTAGCATCAGGTGCTAGAAATTTTTGGCGAAAATAAAATGAAATTTGAAACTACATCTAATAAAAATTAATTATTTAATAAAAATCTAGAAAATTTCGAATTTCGTTTCTTTGTAGTCAATGTATGTCTTTTTTAGAAAAATAATAAGAAACATTTATAAGGAGGCAAAGCCTGGGCGTTTTAGACGCATAATAAGCATTGCAGGAGAATAGAAAGTCTGGAAAAAAAGTTCACTTTATCTGCTCAATAGCTGTCATAAAAACCTATGGTTGTCTTTTTAGAATCGTACTTTTGGGGGTATCTCGCGTCAAATAAAATTTTTAACGTTTTTTAATTGAAAATTTTTTCATTTTCAATTTTTGATTATATACCTCTGGTAACGTACATGTAACGGCTCGAAATTTTAGGGGTCCCGGCCTTTCAAAGGGGGCAGGGGGGTAAATGATTTCCAATTCTTGACCAAACACGGCCAAAAAACGCTTAAAAACGGCCAAAAACTTTCTTTTTTTAAAAAATGGGGGTGGGGTCAAAAACTTCTGGCATCAGGGGGATGGGGGACGTCCGACTTTGGGTGGGGGGTCCCTCACCCGTTCCATGTATGTCTGTGAAACCATTGCGACGAATGAAGTTTTTTACTTTTTTGGCTGAGAGACTCCTGCCTCTCTCGATTAATGGATTCGGTGCGTGTGCTCAGCACACGTGGCCGTGGGGGGTGGGGGTTTGGGGGTATGCACCCCCTCAGGAGTTGAAATACCCCCCCCCGGAAATCAAAATACCTCCCCAGAAAATTTTTTTGCTTTTTTAGCAAATTTTTGATGCCATTGGATAGTTCTCGATGAGAAACGTCGAAAAATGGTGTTTTTTCGCCATACGACCACTTTTAAGACCATTTTTGACCTTTAAAAATTTTTTTCACCTTCCCCCCCCTCCAGAATTTTGGTGCTGCTCACCTATGGTGCTCAGTGGCGGATCCAAGATTTTCTTTAAGGAAGGCGGTACCTTTAAGGGGGCGGAACCCTGACTTGGGCGGAAAAATTAGCCGTTTTAGTCCAAGAATCGCTAAAAATCGCTCAAAAATGCTTAATTTTGCGCACTATTGGCCAAGGGGGGGGGAGCGGCCCCGCCTCCCTAAATCCGCCCCTGCGTGTGCCTATCGGTGATTAGGACATAAGCTTCTAAAACTTGATTTAAGTCATGGAATACTGTGAGCAAGATCTTGCCAGTCTGTTGGACAATATGCAAGCTCCGTTTTCCGAAGCTCAAGTCAAATGTATTATGATACAGATGTTGAACGGTTTAAAGTACCTTCATTCGAAATTTGTCGTTCATCGCGATTTGAAAGTGTCCAATTTACTCTTAACTGATCGCGGCATATTGAAAGTGAATAATTTTTCTTATCGCTTGTCGGCTAAGCATGCCTTTTTTGAGCATACTTTACACTGCCACGCAACTTTGACATTATTTTAGCTATGCGTTCATATAAACTATTGGTTTTCATTTGGCCGCCTACACTTTCTATTTACAATCTATACCCTGTTTCTTCTTTACACTTTTACACTTTACACATTTTTTGTGAAGTAGGTAAAAATGAGACGAAGTGGCTATCGGGTTCGAACAGTTTCCAACGCGATTAAGTGTAAAGTGCACGAAAAAACAGCGCGTCCTGAAACTCGATTAAGATGAGGGGTTTTTATTTTAATTTTGGATTCGATTGAATTTTAGCAGGCTCGTATCCAGGATCCGGCCATTGGGAGAGGCTTAACAAAAATTTTTCTACATTCGGAAAATTCGTCGGGATAGCTCGCAAAAAGCGCAGTTTTCGACAGTTTTCGATATTCTCTATGCATTAAGACCATGAAATTCAAAATTTTTTGAGAAAATTTTTTTTTCATAAAAAGCTATAAAAAGTGTCATTTTTTTGTCGCGCTTGGGCCAAAATGATGTAAAATACTTCACGTCTTGCTCGAAGCGCCCAAAATTTGAAGATTTTATCCTAAAGACTTATCTTTCAAAAATTTTTCCGGCCAAGGGTGTGGGCAGTCACCCCCCCCCCCCACCTCCCTCAAATACGACTTTGAATCCTGGTATTTGAATAAAGGCTCTGAAAGAAAAAGGCGTTTTTTCGGCAGTAATTCTGGGTTATATGCAATTTAAAAATAAATTCTCGAAAATGATTTTTTGGCTATTCGCTGCCTACTAAAAAATCAAGCGTTCGATGTACTTTAGAACTATTCTTCAAAATTTGCTCAAGACACCGGCAGTATGTACCTAAATAGAAGACTTAAAGTCAAGTTTACGCCTAAAATCAATAGAGAGTTTAAAATTTGATGTCTTTCTTTTTCTTGTCTCTTTGAATCCCATTCTTTACTCGTATTATTTTTTATTTTTCGTTCTGAAAGAAAATCATTATTCCATTTTTTGAAATTATTTTTTCTCTTCTCATGTCTCCCACTATCTCTTGTTATGTATATATTCAGTGGCGGATCCAGGATTTTCCTAAGGGGGGCGGTACCCCAAAGGGGGGGGGGCGGAACCCTGACTTGGGCGGAAAAATTAGCCGTTTTAACCCGAAAATCGCTAAAAATCGCTCAAAAATCCTCAATTTTACGCACTATTTTGGGCCGATGGGGGGGGGAAGCGGCCGCCCCCTCCTAAATCCGCCCCTGTTCATATTCGTATGCAGGCACGTATTGCAAGGGGGTGGAAATCTGGAGGTCAGATATTTCGTAAACTACTGGAAGATGGGCCAAAATAATGGCATTTTTGGGTGTATCTCGACGAGCTCTGTGCAATAGTGAAGAAAAATTATATGAAAAAATTTTAGAAATTTTTTGCCTAATTTTACATTTGTATAAAATAAATCTATCGTTTACTTTAAATCATCTATTAAACTGATTTCTCATCATTTAATCGACGAATAATTTCCTAGCTTTTGTCTTTGTATAAAATATTCGCACTTTATGAAGAATAACAAAGCATAAAATGAATTCATTTTATCGTTTCTTATTTAAGGCTTATTATCGATGTGTGTCTATTGTTTATTTTATCGCTTATTTTATTATTTAAGATATATTATTCATTTCAACTCGCTATTATTATTTATTTGATCTATTTTGTCTCTCGATGTAGTAATTTTCATATATTTATTTTTATATTCATAAATATAATTTTATTATTTTAGATAGCCGATTTCGGTTTGGCCCGTCTATACGGTGTCCCATGCGGCCCAATGACTCCAGGTGTCGTTACATTATGGTATCGTGCCCCTGAACTCCTTTTCGGTGCCAAAACGCAAAAGACTGCGATTGACCTATGGGCGGCCGGTACCTTTTTTTATTTCAAATTTTTGCGTTTTTTAAATTTTTTATTTTTGTCATTTTTTACTTTTGATTTATTAGGTGCCTACCTACCTACCTATTTCGCTCATTTTCTACACTTTTTAGTTTTTAATTCTTATGTATTTTTATTTTTATACTTGGTTGCTTCTGAATGTTTGAGGGATGGATCTTGATTTTGGATGTAAACTTTATGATATCCTCACAAGAAAATGGCGTTTAGCTGGAAAATGAATTTTTTAAAGTTTTATTTGAAGTTGTTTGATGTGAATGGGAATTTTTAGCATTTTATTGCACTTTATCTGTTCTTTATTGAGTAATATCTCAATTGTTTTAATCTTTTCTAAAATTTAGTTAGCAAAGTGCCTCAAATTAGGAGATACTATGGCTCACATTGAAAGAGCTTCAAAAGTGGCCAAAAAATCGAACTCTGTCAGCCTGCGGGCTGCGGGTCATCTATAAAAGTGAACTAGCAAAGAAAAATGCTTCGATGGAACAAAAGAAAATGATTATACTTGGGATATGTCTTTTTTGTACAAGGTCCCTTTGTACATGTACAAATATGGTCCCCAAAAGTCTTTGTACATTTTGCTCATGCAAATTTTTGTGTACTCAAATATGGCAAGTAGCGCTTTCAGTGCTGTAAAACAAGCTTTTTCGCAATTAGGTAGTGCACTTTAGCTCATTTCTGGGTTTTGACGATTAAAAATACTAAAAATCGTCTAAAAGCGGCGCGAAGCGTCGAAAAATTCGGCATTCTTCCTTGTCTAACTGAAATTTCTGTTATTATAACCTTATATAGAACACACAATTATTCCTTTCGGCGCGAAGCGCCGAAAATTTTTGGGAATTTTAGACTTTACATACTGTACCTTCCCTAAAATCTTTGTTTATGTGCAAAGACGGTTCCGAAAAGTCTTTGTACATCGGGAAGAATCTTTGCCGAATACAAAAAAGCGTGCTTGGGATTTCGGATCATTAAGGATGTAAAATGAGGGGACTAGGAAAAAGCTTCCGACGCCTACAGGAGTCACAAAGAGAAACATGCGCAGCTTTGGCATCTAAGCCTACAAAAGTCGCAAAATATGTTATAAATATTCGATATTTTGCAAAGAACGCAATAATCCAAGTATATTCTGCGGCCCCTAAAAAAAATACACCTACCTATTATTCACTGATTGGTTTAATAGCTTGCATAATACGCAATGTGAGTTTTCCAGATCTCAGTCAAGGTGAAGTGCCATTTACAAATGTATTATTATGTAAGTTATTGTATTTCATTATAACTAACGGAGAATGTCACTGAAGAGATGCAATCATTGTCAAAGTACAGATAATACACACATCAAATTTATTAATATTATTGAACAGCTGTAAACCAACATTAGACGATTTAAGTCTGTTTAGTTACGAGCTGGAATTTTTTCAGCATTCTCACAAATTAAGCTACATACAGGAGTAGCTTAGAAGCATGATGCAGTTTGCCTTTCAACAATGGGAAAGTTGAGAATAACTGCTTTAATAGGGCTGTTGGCCGTAAGCTATTCATGTCTTGCATTCATTTTTTACATTACATGCTACTTCCTTCCGTAGGTCGCAAAATGTACTTCGATTTTTGCGTTGTTTAAAAAATGGCGAATTTTTAGCATATTTTGCGACTTTTATAGGTTTGAATGCCAAAGCTAAGCATGTTTTTCTTTGTGATTTCAACAGACGTCGGTAGTTTTTTCCTAGTCCCCTCCATTTACATCCTTAATAATTTGTAATCCCTGTATGTTCGTCTTTTCGATTCGTAATCCTATCGCTACATGGAACATTTTGAAAAAATTAAGCTTCTGCAACGCCCTAAGACTAAAGATAATTTTCATTGTAAACATTACACAAGTAAGGAGTGTAAAGAAAACATACAGTCAGATTCGTAATCCTGACCTTACGGAACATATTTTGAACAAAATTCACGTTTTACAACTCTCTGGAAGTAAAATAAATTTGTAGTGTAATTTTACAGATTAAGAATAAATGAATAGTGCAAACTTTACACAACTTTTAGGTGTAGAGAAAATTAACAATCAGATTCGTTATTCTGACGTTACATAGAACATTTTGAAAAAAATTAAGCCTCCGCAATGCTTAAGAACTGAAGTTAAGTTTAAGTGTAAAGTTTGCACAACTACTGGGTGTAAAGGAATTTCATTTTGAAATGAAAAAATTTTATGTTTCATAATGCGCTCGAAACAAAATTAATTTTTAAGTGTAAACCTTGCAATTTTAAAAAATATCAATAGTGTCAACTTTACAAAAGTAATGGTTGCAGAGAAAAATAACAGTCGGATTCATAATCCTTACGTTACGGACAACTTTTTGAGAGAAAAAAATTAATGTTTCACAACGCTCTGGAGATAAAATGAATTTTTAGTTTAAACTGTACACATTAGTAATATATGAATAGTGTAAACTTTACGCAACTACTAGGTTTAGAGCAAACTAACAGTCAGATTCGTAATTCTTATGTTACATAGAACATTTCGAAAAAAATTGAGCTTCCGCAATGCTCTAAAACTGAAGTTAAATTTTAGTGTAAACTTTACACAACTATTAGGTGTAAAGAACTTCAATAGTCACATTTGTAATCCTGACATTACGAGAAAATTTTGAAAACAATTTCATGTTCTGCAATGTTCTGGGAACAAAATGAATTTTTAGTGTAAACTTCGCAGTTTTACAACAAATAAAAAGTGTAAACTTTACACAAGTAAGGATTGCAGAGAATTCTAATAGTCAGATTCATAATCTTGACGTTACAGAGAAGATTTTAAAAAATTCTTGTTTCGCAACGCTCTGAAAGTAGAATGAATTTTCAATGTAAACTTTACATCTTAGCAATGACTTAATATTTGACGTAATTACACGAGTTTATGTGTACGCGTGTTCCTCGATGTTTAGTACATTTCTTATAATTAGTATAATGTCCCGACTTATATCAGGAGAAGTTGACAGACAAAAAACTAACAAAAATGTAATTTTTCACCCCTATGTTGGAACTTTACACCTCCAAAATAAATCATCATTTGGTGTAAAGAATCGCGAAAAGGAGCGATGTGTAACTCTGGACATGTACGTTATTTTTAAAATAATTTGCATTATTTGATTTATAAAGTGGAGTAGCTGACAGGCAAAAAATAGGCAAAAACGTGTTTTTTACCCCAGATTCTAAAGTTTACACCATTAGAAATCACTCTGTATTGAGTTTAAAGAAACGCTCCCTAGTGCGATGTGTAAGCCTTGAGACCTACCTTATTTTTATAATGCTTTGCACTTTCTAGTTATTATCCGGCGCGGCTGACAAATTGAAAGACGGTGAGAATGTGTTTTCTGCTTCCACCTCCACCTCCAGAGTGTAAACTTTAAACCGCCAGAATTTTCTTCATATTTACCTTAAACGATGGCGGCAACTTCATCGTGTATATCTGATTATAGCTGTGAGGGGGACATATGTAGGGGGTATCTAAGTAAATATATAGGTACCTAAGTATATACCGTACTCAAGTACTTAGGTAACGCGCTAACGCGCCACCTATGATTTTGATTTGTCTGTATGTTTGTGTGTTTGTGTCCAAAAAAAGTTTTTACCGGTTAATACAATGATACTCTTATTTTGGCTCAATGGGTTTTCTGGGCCCCTAATTGCAGATTTTCGATCAAACTTGATCGATCGGGCTCCTGGAACAAGCAACGACGAATTACCTCAAAAGGTTTTGGCGACTCTTGCGACTTATGTAATTGACCTGAGGCAAACTTTTACGCCACACTAGACTGACTTTTGATGCCCTTTCTACTGGTGTAACCCACTTTACACCGCAGTGTAAACTAATGAAAGACAATAAAAAAATATTTTTTAAGTGAGTGCATTTTTTAAGTATCTGAAATCGCAGCTGATAAATTTTGTTTTTATTTTATCTATATATTATTGATGTTACGGCTGACCTAACTGTAAAATTTGAAGAAAATTCACGATTGGTTCTTGAGACAAAGTAGTCCAAAAGTAATATATGAAATAAAATACAAAGTAATATATGAAATCCAAACATACCATTTCCATAAATTGAAATTTTGATTTTTTGTATTTTTGCAGTAATCCAGCTGGGGTGTTACATCCCAAATTTGGCCCCTGGATTTCAATGGGCCTCTGATTCTGAATTAATTATTCAAAGTGCGCGATCTGTCGCCATAAAACACGTACGGGACGGGTTAATAGGACATTATGGAACGTTCCGAAAAGAATGATTACTGATGGAGGACAAGCTGGCAGCAAAGCAATACATGAAATTATAAACAGTGGCGGATCCAGGATTTTCCTAAGGGGGGGCGGTACCCCTATGGGGGGCGGAACCCTGACTTGGGCGGAAAAATTAGCTGTTTTAACCCAAAAATCGCTCAAAGATCCTTAATTTTGCGCACTATTTTGGGCCAATGGGGGGCGTCCGCCCTTCACCCCCTGAATCCGCCCCTGATTATAAATACTCTTTCGAATTATGTAAACCGATGTGCGTACGATTTAATGTAAACGAGCCGAATGCAGCAAACGCATGGCATATCGAAAATGCTCATACGATTTTAAATATCCCTGCTTCTATCGGCTAATTTTGTATGGAACTTTTTGCAATTGTTTACATATCGCTTAAACTTTAATTTAATTTTCTGTGCAGTTTACAATGCCCTCTATTTGTCACACGAGCAGAAAAAAGAGACAAGAAAAATTAATAAGTAGGCAAAATAAAATGAGTCGCTGTAAAGTGACTACGGAAATCTGTAAAGCTAAAATTGTGACATTTTGGTGAATTTGGTGATTTACATCTAATTTAATTTGTTGAGCGAAAGCTACCTCAGACAAATTGTTTCAGATTACGCTCTTGAACGATATTTTGACATTTACTGTAAGACTGAGAGGGGTCAAACAATGGATATTAGAGAATGAGTAAGAGAAAGAAGTAAAATTAAATAGGAATAATAAGATAATAAATAAGACATGAATTTTTAGACATTTTTCTGGCATATCAGTCATAAGTTGTATCCACACGTGGGCGTAGGGGTTGGGGGTATGCTACCCCCAGAAGTTGAAATACCCCTCCCCAGAAATCAAAAGACCCCCCCAGAATTCAATTTTTGAAATTTTTTTCGCTTTCTTAGCAATTTTTTGATGCCAATGGATAGTGCTCGATGAGAAACGTCGAAAAATGGTGTTTTTTCGCCATTCAACCACTTTTAAGACCATTTTTTACCTTTGAAAATTTTTTCACCCCCCTAGAATTCCGGTGCTGCCCACCTATGATTGTAACTTAATAATTTAGTTTGAATTTTTTGAAACAGATTTGTTCGGTGAACTACCTCTTGGGCAGCTTGTTGTCTAATTTTAGTAATGTAGAATGTCTCAACTCAAAAAATAAACAGAGTAAAGGAATTATTCCTCTAAGACTGATAATTATTTGAAATGCAAATTTTTCTAATAATAATTTTAGGAGTTTCTATCAATTTTCCTGTTTTAATATAGAGGTTCTATTCCACTCTCATCGTACAAGCGTGCCGTTTTGTTCTTTAGCTGAAATTTTATGAATAGTTTTATGCATTATGTATCTTAGCTGATGTGATGTTCAAAAACAAGCTTTACATGTTTTAGGGGGAATCATGACTAAAAAATGTCTAAATTTTGCTTGACTCGCAAAATAAACACAAGCTTTTTATTTCAAATCGGATTGAATTCTAGATGTCGACTAAGAAGCGCAAATGAAATTAATTATTTTTAATTTTTCTTGGGTTTTTTTGTTATTCTCAAATAAAAGTTAGGACTGCATATATGTGCCCTAACATTGATCGTTCACCGTAAAAAATAGTCTTTACAGTGAATAAAGCAACCTCTTCAAAATCTTTCAAAATCATCTAAAACGACACGGTTGCATAAAAAAGTTTATAGTTGAAGAACGTTGGAAAAGATTAAATAATAAAAATTAGGAAAATGAAGGATCTTATGCAAAAACCATACTATCTGCATGATTGGAATGTCAGAGCTGTCAGTTTGAAGAAACGGATTAAGACTATTAGGCAAGAATGAAAAAATTTAGCAGCAATTTATCAGAGTATGTAGTAATTTTTTTGGTGATTTGTTTGCTTTGTACTTTTTCCAATGAAGCTGAATTTCGGCATTGTGCAGTCTATCATGCGTAGCATAATTGTATATTTTCATTAGAAAATTGGGAGAAGCTCAGTTTTGCACGGAAAAGTACGAATTTATTTGATTAGTTTTGCATAAAATTCATTTTAAGTTATGCGATGTGATAGACATTATATATTGACGCATGTGTTAATGCATACATGATCATGTGGGGTTCACCCCCAGAATGATTACTGAGCTGGGCCGTAAAATGAACTTGATTACTGAGCTGGGCCGTACAATGAACTGACTCCTGATCACACGTGGGCATGGGGTTCTGGGGTATACACCATACGTGGGCAGCAAGAAAATTCTGGGGGGGTGCAAAGATTTTTTTGAAGATCAAAAATGGCCTTAAAAATGGTGGTATGGCAATAAAAACACCATTTTTCGACGTTTCTCATCAAGCACTATCCATTGGCATCAAAAAATTGCGAAAAAAACGAAAAAAATTTTCAAAAATTGAATTCTGGGGGGTATTTTGATTTCTGGGGGGTATTTGGTTTCTGGGGGTGCATACCCCCCAAACCCCCCCACGCCCAGGTGTGGTATACACCCTCGCAGAATTTGAAAAACCCTTCGCAGATTACTGTAGACCCTCCCCCAGTATTCTATGTTAAGTAACATTTTTGGGCGATTTTCGCAATTTTTAGCGATTTTTCCCCTGAGAAATGTCTATTTTCCAGCAAATCGTACAAAGTGCTTTTGTTAAGCGTTTTAGCTATATTTTGGCTCAAAAGTGTCACATTTTAGGCGCTTCGCGCCGTGTTATCTTTTTTTGACTATACTTGTTCAATTAATACTCAAATATTTTTAGAATTTTTTGTTTTTATCTTCTACAAAGAACAAGCACTGTATGAAAAGTTGAAAAAAGGTTTTTTTGAATGTATTTTTGCTTTTGATGCCCAAAAAAGCACTTTTTAGAACATTTTCGAGGCTGCCTATCACACGTGGGCGTGGGGGGATGGGGGTTGGGGTATGCACCCCCCAGAAATCAAAATACCCTCCCCCAGAATTCAATTTTTGAAAATTTTTTCCTTTTTTCGCAATTTTTTGATGCCAATGGATAGTACTCGATGAGAAACGTTGAAAAATGGTGTTTTTTCGCCATCCCACCATTTTTTGACCTTTGAAAAATCTTGCACCCCTCAGAATTTTGTTGCTGCCCACCTTTGCTACCTTCCTCCCCTCGCCCGGATTCTCACGCTATACATTACGGATGTATTCGCAAGTGAGTGGCCTTGTAAAGTAGCATTGCCATTATTGAACGTTTGAGCACTTTTAGCGATTTCTCGTCATTTGAATTAAAGCGAAAACTGCACGCTTATAATTTGTTTAGCCGATTTTCGGCGAAAATCTCGAATCGGATTTAGTCCTTTGTGACTTCATGAAATATAACCTCTAATGCTTCAATTTTTTAGTTTAAAATTCTAAAATCGGGTATATTAGTTGAAAACCTTAGGTATTTTTAATTTTTTTGAATCAAAATTCAGCGTAATAAACAATCCGTTGTCTTGAGGTTGCATAATGGGCGAATTATTGAATCACAAGCCGTTGTTGCCCGGTCAGTCAGAATTGCACCAAATTCAGCTCATAGTCGATCTATTGGGCGCCCCCAACGAGCAAATTTGGCCCGGTTTCGATCAATTGATGTCGGAACGTAATTACGCGATCGACGCAAAATCGCGCAAATACAATAATTTGAGGTCAGAGTTCAAGTGGCTGTCGACGGCCGGCTTGGAACTGCTTAACGGAACGTTAACCTTTGACCCCGACCGGCGGTGGACCGCCGCGAAATGCCTGCGCAGCGATTACTTCGACGAGGCGCCGCTGCCTTGCGAACCGGATTTAATGCCCTCTTTTCCGCAGCATAGAAATTTGATGAGCAACAAACGCTACAGTAAGACGACGTCGGATCGATCGCCTTCGAAAAAACGCAGGACGTCAACAAAAGAACCGACTAGACGCAGCGGCAAGGATAAACATAGACTGATTATATCACTTTCCACCTTCGCTGTAAATAGTTTCTGCGTTGTAAACAATAAATCCGATTCATTGGTTCGCTTTGAGAAGTTGTTTACTCTTATTTCGGAGAAAAACGCCGTGTTTGGTTTACACAGCGTTGAAAAACTATAGTCTGTTTGAATAAATTTTTCCACCAGAGTTAGGTTACAAAAGCGGTTTAAACTTTTGATGTAATAATGCGGCTTTGCTAACTCGGCATACATCTTCAAGTGACTCGGCATACTGTAGAATATCAGATTTACCGTATTAGTTTAAAACACTTGTAGACATTTTGAACTTTCGAAAACTCTCAAAGTTAAATGAAACGGACTATAAATATGCACACATATGGGTACCCGATTTACTTAAATTGAATCGTGCATGCTTGGGCAACGACTACATTTTATGGGGTCGATAGTGAGGCTGCATTCGCCAAAAAAATCATTACTAAGGCGTCTATCGATCGATTCCGATTTACAGTTGGGGAGGGTGAACCCCACGATCACGTGTGGTTGAAGCACGCTAATTAACATTGTCATCAGTTATCGATCGTACTGTAGCGTGAACTGCGCAGAATGCAGGTTTCTGGTAATGAACCGATTTAGGCGCTTCTTTCAGAACGGAAACCTTTCAAAATTTTAAGTTGATAAAAGCTCAGCCAGAAAGGTACGACTTCGGAATTTGGAATCTCAAAGTTTTTGGCCAGAGGAGTGTCTCTCTCCTACACATTCAGATATTGGATCCTTTCAATTTCATCGTGTTACATATGTAGTCTGATACATTTATCCGAGAGCTTTTCCAGAAAATCTTATCCGAGGCTACAGTAAGTCCATCTTCCCTACTTACCGTAGATCAATAAGATCACTGTAGCTACGTAGTAAGGGAAGGGTTCTTCAATAAAATTCCTTATGGCATAATTTATTCTCGTCTTCCAACAGATCAATCATGCACCTGGAATTCACGTATTCAGCTTTTCATAAATCGATCGTTAAACCCAATAAGACCATAGTCTGTTCCATTCCAAACAACCTATTTTTTCCAGAAGTACTGTAATACACTCTCATAAGAAGTGGTTGCTTGAACCTCTTCTTATTGATGCTTAATGTTGCTTAACATGTAGCGCATCTAAAGGACTGCCGCAACAAGCTAACCCGCAGAAATTTCTGCTACAATAATAAGCCGTATTGCAAAAATAGGCCATTCGGAAGGAACTTACTATCGCATTCTAAACATCGCCGAAAACTTCCGCTTAGCGTAGTTGTAGAAGGTCTGATTGTCGTCGAAGCAATACGGGTTCGATACCTGCTGCAAGATTTTTATTTAGCCCACGTACTGTAGTATGTCACAGCCCTGCTTAGATGCTTGAATTGAAGCCTTACATGGACGGTTTAGCGCATTAAAAATGAAAGAATGGCGGCCGCTCAGCCCACTCCAACTTTTTCTCTCTCTCTGTCGAGTTACAGTAAATCACCTACCTAGGCATACTGTAGCCTTCAGAAAAAT
>JAVLUZ010000113.1:0-73893 GCA_036768485.1 Mermis nigrescens
CAAACGAATGGTAAAAGTAAGCGTAGGGGCGAAAATACGCATGCCCAATACGCACAAACAATTATTCCTGCGAAAGAATGAATTGAATATGCGTGCAAATCTGATCCTGCGAGCTGCAATTTTTACAAATTCAGCACGATGTGAGGAGTATGAATGAAGCTTAACGCTCAATGGTCGTGTATGTGTATATGCAAATCGAGCACAAAATGTACATCTGGGGCTATCAGTTGGTGATGCGTGGTACATCGTAAAGCCTCATTCATACTCCAAGCATCGCGCCGAACTTGCAAAAATTGCAGCTTGCAGGATCAGATTCGCATGTGAATTCAAATAATACTTTCACGCGAATAATTGTTCAGCGCCAAATCACAGGATTTTCTGCGACACGATTTTTCAATTTATACTTCCTGTGAAAATCCCGATGCAGAATAAATTGAACATCTAGAAATTATATCGCACGATAATTCGCATTGCAATTCATACTTCATCGCGTGCTTTGCGCAAAAAGAGTAAAAAATGACTATTTTTAGCAACAAATTGACAACGGACGCGAATTCGAAAAATTGGGGACTGACACGAATTCGCGTTTTTTTATGCACGCAGTAGTATTGAAATGTCTCAATTTTGACGATTTACGGTCCTATGTAGCCATTATGTAAATGGACAATGCGTTGAATTTGTAATGAGGTCAGTCGAAAAAAGACAAAGAAAAAATGCGCGAAAAAATCATGCGATATTTCACAAGATTCGCAGAAAAAATCGCAAGTTGCGTCGCAGGAAGACCTAATTTGCGAAAATTCACATCAAGTATGAATGGAACACGCGATGCGTCAATTTTTGCGGATTATCGTGTGATGTTTCGCAAGAAGTATGAATGGATCAAGCCATACGTCAATTTGCACGATTTCCGCAAGTTGCGCTGTTTTAGAAAAAGTCACGCCATATAATCCTGGGACTCGATCCTGCGTTAAGTATGATTGAGCTTTAACTCTCAGCGTTCCCATGTGTTCAAGTCAAAGGTTCCCGTGGCTAAGACGCTATCCCAGACTAATATATGTGTAGTGTCATTCAACATAGCAAATATTAGTATCATTTTGTGCGATTTTTTAAGCTCTTCCCGAATATATATGTCATTTTTCACTAAAGTAACTTTGTGAGAACTTATAACTAAAAAACGGCTACCATACTTAAGCATAGGCATGAGCTGGACATGCATAAAAGAAATACAAATAGTATTGAATAATAATTAATAATTTAAAAAAATTAATAATTATTAACAAATAATCATTGACCAAAACTTTTTTGTAATTTAAGTTTTTACATGATAATCATGAAAATATGTTAATTTTTAGGATGTATAATTTCATTTATTAACTTGAATATTTCAAGTGATGTAACTGGGGCTAAAATGAGGTCAGACAAAAGTTTTGTAGTCGATCAAAACATACAACAACAAAAATCACAAAAAAGTGATCAGCTAGGACGCCGTCCTAGTTCACGGGAACACGAGGCTTAATGCAAAACAAAAGATATTCGCGTTGATCCAACGCGACGCACCAACGTGTTAAGGGATCTCTACAATTGTCTCCCTTCAGTAACTCAATGAGAGCCGCTGCCTTTAATCCGTGTCAGTCCTTGGTTTAGATTCCCGACCGCAACAACTATTTTTAAGCGCGCAGCGGGAAATTCTTCTACATGTAATTGTTGTAAAAGTGACTAGAAAATGATAAGACAAGCACACATGGACATGGGGTTTTAACACCGTAGAATCTGAAAATCTTCCGCCGCGAAAAATTTATTGATTACTTCTTCCCCATTATTGCATTTAAGAACTGTTTTCTTGGGATTCTGCTGGTTCTGAACCCTATGAATTTAGCGGCTGTCCATGTATGGTGAAGACTATGAATAAGATGCACAATAACCGAATGGCCACACTAAGCTTTATGCAAAATTGTGTTTTTGTAGCACATCTTGAAACCAGTCTTGTAATCGCTTGCATGATTAAGTTTTTAGGTACACCTATAGTCTGTTTCACATAACTTCGAGCATAAATTCTAGGAATTTTCAAAATAGTAAGCCGAGGGTTACGATAACTCTAAATCAGATCAATGCTATAATCGCAATCTGTCAGCTATATTGTCGGGGATAATTTTGAAATTAATGACCGAACTTGTGGGAAACAGACTATAGTACTAAGTAAAAATCGATTTCTGTGCACAATATTTCGTGAAATAGACTATATACTTAAGTGATATTCAATTTAGGAAAAAAGCTTAGCTCAAAAACCAGTAATCTTAAGCCCACTGCATTTTCACTAATTTTAAAAATTTAATACATTTTCAAATGCAGCTTTGTATAGCTTCAACATGGTATAATCATTGAGCCGATATGAGAAAGAGGATTGAATTTCCTTTCGAATGATGTATATTATGTTTCACACATTTGCTAATACGGTAATCTATCAGTTAACAAACCTAATGTAATCTGAAACCACACGAAAACACTAATGAAGCTAAAGTGTCAGATATAGTTTTTTGAGTTAATCATAAGAACCACCGAGCGATTTCAAAAAGTAAAGTTTTCTAAATACAGAGCAGAAAATGAAAAACTTTTATTTTTATTTCAACTACAGTACACTACATAGCAAAAATTGCTCAAATTTCAACATGGCCGCATTTTTTACTAGTCTGTTACACTATGCTGAAAAATGGCAAAATAATTGCATTTTAGTGTCCTCTAATATGTTTATCTTTTGGTTTTTCTTTTAAGCCCACCGTTCACTCTACAAACGCGTTTTAAATTTTTTCAATATGTCTGCCCTCATAAGCCATGCTTATTATACAGGTTATATATTATTGAATATTGAGTTTAAGATGCAAAGTGCGTGAAGCGAGCTTTCGAATGATTACTCACTCGTCTAATTTAATCAAGAATTCGCATTTTCCATTTTTAGTGCAGCCATATTGGAAAATTACTGTAGTTTTGAACGTTTTCATCCATAATTCTTTGTGCTCTTAAGATCTTCCGAAATTTTTTTCAGTAGATAGATAGGAAATTGTATGCTCTTTTTAATGAGATAGGTTTTAAGGTCTGGTTCCATGTACTTTGTTAGATTATTTCGAAAAACCATTGTTGTACGCTGAAAACGCAGATAAGTTTTTTACACACATTATTTACAAGTATAGTACTAAAGTTACCTAAAGTCTGTTTCACAAAAGTTTGGACATAAGTTTTAAAACGATCTTCAGGAATAAAGTGACAGATTACAGTTATAGTATCGATCTGATATAAACATACAAATATCATAATCCTTTGGCTTACTGTCGGAAAAAATTCTTAAAATTTATGCTTAATGGTTATGTGAAGCAGGCTATACATTGTAAAATGTCTCTCTGAATGATTTCCAAAAATAAGAATCGATTTATCCTGTGACACTCTCTCTCTCTCTCAGCATATCCTGTAAGTGCAAATGGTTAGAGCTGTCAATTAAGCTCCAGTTATTCAAAGTCAATTTATAATTTATTGCAAGCAAATTTAGCCCCACTGTTCTGCAAAAACTTCTGAATGGAAATCATTTTTCAGCGCTTCATGAATTGAATTTTAAAACTAACTTTCAAACAGCCTACGGTAATACTTTTCGAACAAATTCATAACATTGAACGCTGATTGCTGCTATAAACGCGTTTGCATAAAGGCTTCCGTTTACTCTGCTTTTATAATTAATTTTTACATCGATTCAAAAAAATAAGCTGCATGGGACTTCGTGCATTAAGTTACTTTTCTGATCCATTTAGGTTGCACCTGGCTTTGAAAGTGCTACAATTATTACGGAAAATTAAAAAACAAAAGATATAAAAAATAAATAATAAGAAAACAAGAACATGGGACAGCAAGGCCCGGTCAGCTAAGGGTCAACAACTGATCTACGATTGTCATTTTTAGCGCAACAATTATGTTTTTGATAGGCGGATTACGATAACGTGCATCTACTATGCTCAAAGTACCTAAATCGAATTTAGGCACCCACGAGCGCCTAGCAAAAATAATCATTAAGATGAGCATTAGACGCATCTGTGATCTCATATCCAATTAATATAACGTCTAAAACATAGGTATATGGGTTTAACTTAGGAAAACTCACTATTATGTGTTTACGGCTAGTTTCTAATCAGGTTTTATCCTCTACTTCCTCATTTTAATTTTTTCCAATCTGACCACTCTCATATACTCTGCATACATACCACTACACAGTATAGACTGTTTGTATTTAAATTTTGAAATGCACGAAAGGTGCATCCGATACAATTACTCATTTGTTTGATTTGTTCAAAAATTCACATTTTTTAGTGGCCAGTAAATCTTTGAAAAAAGCCATTCCTTGACTTTTGGATTTATTACTTTTAAGCTGTTTTACCATATACTAGATTTTTTCCTGTGAATAACTACGAAATTTTAAGATGAAATATTTTGTCACCAGCTCGGACTGAGCTGTCTTAGACGGGCCATGCAGCGAATATATTGACGCGCATACACGCGAACAAAACCGGTCCCATTGGCCGAACCCAATAGCCTTTATCAGCGCTGACTCCTCGCTTAGCAGTTTTACGTGCTAGAGTTCGGACCGATTTACATTCAGTTGTTATGTCCCATCGTTATATGCGTTCCTGTTGTTCAAACATGCGCATCAGCTGTCAATGGATTACTGTAGTAGCGCGTTACCTTTTTACCTGACAACCGATAGAACTACGAGGAATCAAAGTTTGAGACATGTAGCGGATTAAAAACAGCATAAAATTTTTCAGGTAAAGTATTTACCGAAAAAGTTTCAAAATAATTTGAAACCGCACAGAGTTATGAATCTACAACTACAGTATTTATCAATATGCCTGCCTACATAGAGTTCAAATGAAAATGAAAATTCTCTACTAAACCAGACGAGTGAGTACCCTACGTGGGCAGCAAGGAAATTCTGGGGGGAGTGCAAGATTTTTTGAAGGTAAAAAAATGGTCTTAAAAATTGTAATATAGCGTTCAAAAAATGAATTCTGGGGGGTATTTTGATTTCTGGGGGGTTATTTTGGATTCTGGGGGGTGCATTCCCCTCCGAACCCTCCCACGCCCAGGTGTGGTGAGTACTGAGCGATCATCCAAATGCACTTTTGTCGCGCTTTTCAAAATGCTGTGAATTAATTATAAAAATCTGTGGCGCGTAGTATGCGGCCATATTGGTGGAAAAAATTTATTATGCGTTAGATTAGTAGAGTGATCTACGAGCGTAGAAGAAAAACCGAAAAATGAACGTTGTAGATGATGCTGAAAGCAATTGCCTTTCAATTTCCTGCATCAAAATAAAAAATGCGGCTGTTTCAGTCCAGGGGCGGATTTACGGATGGGGCGGGGGGCCGCCTACTCATTGATCCGGAATATTTGGCGAGATAAAGAATGGACATGCAATTTGCAATGATTTTTGGCCGTCGGTGACCATAATTTCTCAAATATTTCCGGCGCTACGCGCCAGATGATACGTAATAATGACGTCTATTTACTTTCTTGGTGCCTGGAAGCATGGTTCATTTTTGTATTCGGCAAAGATTTTTCCCGATGTACAAAAACTTTTCGCGGCAGTCTTTGTACATTTACAAAGATTTTTTGGATGACAAAAACTGCAAAAAAGTCTAAAATTCGAGAAAAAATTTTCGGCGCTTCGCGCTGAAATGAGCAATTGTGCGTCCTATATATATCTTTATAATAGCCGAAATCTCATTTCGAATGGAAAAATATAAAATTTTTCGGCGCCTCGCGTCGTATGATTTGCCCTCGTAAACCCAGGAATTAGCTGAACTACACTACCAAAGGTCGAACAACTCTGTTTATTACCACACTAAAGTCGCTACCGAATTATATCATAGTACCCAAAAATGTGTGTGTACAACATGTACAAAGACTTTTAGGGACCACCTTTGTACATGTACAAACGGAACTTGTACAGAAAACAAGACTGCCTGGAAGCCATTTTCAGTTCATATAGGTTTCAAAAATAATTTTAACAGCCGAAACAGCTATTTTTGCAGAGTTTTCTTCTATTTTCAAGTGAAAATTTCGATGTTTCGCATCAAATAATGGAAAAATGATTTTATATAAAAGTATACAATGTAAAATACCAAAAAACGCTATTTCGCGCGTTAAGGGCAAATTTTTGGACCTAATTTTGACTGTTTTTGGATAAGTTGGGATACCGTCTCCCTTAGGAAAATCCAAGATCTGCCGCTGATTCAGCCGATTCAACAAAAACACAGACTGTTGGCTGAATATCGATTGATTGGATGCATATCTTTCACCATTTAAAAAACTTCCAAATCGTGGCGCCGGTTTTAGCAATAAGTAGGGTAGAGCACACCTGGTCGTTCGAGGTTTTGGGGTGTATGCACCCCCTTAAGGAACCAAACCCCTCTATAGAAACGAAAATCCCCCACCTAGAATTAAAATTTTGAAAAATTTTTCATTTTTCCGCAATTTTTTATGCCAATAGATAGTGCTCGATGGGAAAAAAGTTGAAAAATGGTGTTTTTTGCCATACCACCATTTTTAAGGCTATTGATCTGACCTTTGAAAAATATTGTACCCCCCAGAATTTCGGTGCCGCCCACCTATGGGTACAGTCGTACTCCCCTAAAAATTATGTGTCAGTTGCGCAAGAAAATAAGAGCAAATTTATAAAAAAACGGTTGGATTGTGCTCATACGTGAAGCGTGTTCCATAATAAAACGCTGATAAAAGAAGATAAATTTTAAAATTAAAATTTAAATATAAAATGCATATTTTAACTCAAATGGCTCAAAATCTTCATAGCCTAGACGTGACTTATTGAAAGATTGAAATTTATGCGAATCTTCCTGGAAAGAAATATGAATTATTAATGTTTTAAAGAAACAAAAATTTAAAGAGATAAATGATTGCTTTACAGCCGTCATGCGGACGATTTATAACGCAAGCTGCATAAAAAAGTTGTGGATTAAACAGACGCTTATTATTTTCAATCTGAAAATTATTAATTTATTCTATGAATAATTACTAATTTTGGCAAATTGATAAGTAAAATAATAGAATGAAAACGCATATTACATATTTTCCAGTTGTATGAATATTTTTGCCAAAATAGATTTGAGTAAGTATATCATTTTTACTGAAATTTGCGCAGTCAGATCCGTCATAGTAACTTGTACTAAAGAACGAAAATACGTCAAGAAGAACTGGATGATGAATCGCAGATAACAAATCATATCTTCATTAGTTACTTAACAATAAACAGCTGCCACCGTTCACATGAGATTCTATTCTGCAATTCTTCAAATTACTATTTACATGTAAGAACAAATCTATTGAACAAACCAAACATAATCAAATTTTAAATATGTAGCATTCAGCTTCTGAGAATAGGTTAAAAATAATTTTAATGAATTTAAAAGAACAAAAAATAAAAAATTAAAATTTTAAAGAAAAAAATTGATTAAAATAAAAAACTAATAAACGCGAGTTTTTGGTGTGAGATTTAGATTGTTGTCAACGCCGGATAGTACGTAGCTTTCAGTTAAGAAGTTGTCAAAAAAATGGTTACAACATCGCAAACCTACACCGAAGCTTACAGCATTTCAATATTACGATTCGTTGAAACATAAGAATACGGTTTATACGCAATAAACAAGCGCAAAGACTTCTAACTTTCTGACTTCAGAACTGCATTACACTATTGCTAAAACCTGTCTATCTGAGTTTGCTCAGACTCGCTCGGTATTAAACCAAATACATTTTAATTATTTTGAAGGATATTGTAAAAAAAGAAGATAATAAATAGATTCTTACTGTCCATTTAAACACTTTATTTACGAAATTCTAGATTGTGCAGGCAAGTCAGGGGATTGTTAGACTTATCATATGCACGAAAAAGAGAGAAAAAAGGTGAAACAAGTGGTTCCTGCTGCTCCATTTGGTACAAGATGATTAGCCAGTTTTCGGCCATCACTTAGGATTAGATTTTATTCCTCAACTGATGAAACTTGCAGTTTTTAGGTATGTGCTATAAGCTCACAATCCTCTGGTCAATATATATTCGTAAAGGGTCGATACACTGACTCTTCTTTTGAAAGTGTCAGAATAGCATCTGAAAAATCGCCCTCATGTTTGCAAAATGATGTTTTCGCTGTTTTGCATGTTTACTTTTATTCATGTCATTTTTTGTACAACGCCTTTACAAAAGAACGCCAGAATTTCCGAGCATTTGTGCGGTAAAATAATAGAATTTTAATGAGTTAAACAGATATACGCTGCCAGGCACCGAAAAGCTTCTGAAATGTAGGCAGAAAATTGTGCTCTTGGAGCATTGTTGCATGCCCTTCAAAGCAGTTAATGCGAAGCGTCGAAACTTTTAGCAATTTTTGCATATATACCAACTTTAAAAATAAATTAATAAAAATAAAAAAATAATTGAAAAAGTATAATGAGAATAAAAAATTATAATATCGCCTCAAGATTCACGAAAATGTTTGCTGCCACAAAAATCTATTCCTGGCTCGAAAATGCAGCTTCTAACCCGCCATCAATGAAGTATATAAATTCCATTATTATATTTCATTTTCCGCCGTGAAGCGCCAGAAATTTAAAAAATTATGATCAATGATAATCGAGAAATATTTCATTCCCATATTAGGCCAACGAGCCGTCCGCTCATTATCCGCTTTTTGACCCAAAAGAAGGGCGATTAAAGACAGTAAAGGCGCCTGGACGCCTCTCCAAATAACGCTTTTCTAACTGTGTAATGACATTAGTTGTCCAGCATCCATTAATTTTCTTATAATCGATGTGAAACATGAGCATAAGGGTCGAACTAAAAACAGTCAAAAGTTTAAAGAATTGCTCTCTATTACGGGTGTGACCATCTTTCGTTAGCTGCGGATGCACCGCATTGGGTTGAGGGTCGACAATTATATCCTGAGGTCATACACAGGGTATAGCCGATCGGTAAGGGGAAGATGGTGAGCCTCTCCTATGGGGCGGTCAAAAATTAAGCTTTTTTCGGGCAAAAATGACCGTAAAAACTGCTAAAAGCGCTAAATTAGCATATAAACTGCCTTATTACAGAGTTTCTGGTCGATGCGCTTTTGAAAAAATTTCCAATTCTCATCCATTTTCGGCCTTCATTCTTCCTCTTTTTTCGCAGAAAATTCCTATTTTTCCCATTCTGGTGGGACTAGACCCCAACCCCTCACTTGCATGTCTGGTTATGGCTTCAGTTCGAGAAATAAATGCATAACAATAGTTGATAGCCAAATGGCCGCTTTTGCAATGATAGAAGTGCGGCAAGGTTCGAAACATGAGCAAACACGTTAGCACCAATGTATTCAGCACACAGCACAAGATGAATGACTGAAAGAACCGAGCAAATATATTATAACTAGTTGAGCTGCCCGGCGTTGCCCAGGCTGAACTTAGGCCTGATAGCTATATGGAATTAATATGTCTCTTGTATTTTTTATTTTTCAAGACTTTTGATGTTTTTGGGATATTTCTAAAAAATTGTTGGTACAAACCATATTTTATTTTTTGGATTTTTTTAAAATGTCTTTTGTCAACCATTTTTTTGATCAAATCCATATTTTTGACGTTACAGAATGGTTTTGAAAATTGTTTAGCCATAATCATATTTTTGATGTTCTGGGGTGTTCTGGAAATTTTTTTAATAAAACCCATATTGTTGATGTTTTGGGATGTTTTGGAAAATTTTTTTCGTCAAACCATATTTTTGATGTTTTAGGATGTTTTGGAAAATTTTTTGAATCAAACCCATATTTTTGATGTTTTGGGATGTTTTGGAAAATTTTTTCGTCAAACCATATTTTTGATGTTTTAGGATGTTTTGACAAATTTTTTCGGTCAAACCATATTTTTGATGTTTTAAAAATTTTTTGTTTGTTGTAGCAAAGGGTGTCATATATCACGTGATATGTTATAGCTGATGGTATCTCCTATCTTATATCACTGCATGTTATGGCACAGACAGGGTATCTATACCAAACCTATCTTATAGCATTGCCTATCTCGTAGCACAGGGTATCTTATATCCCATACTATCTTATAACATTGCCTATCTTGCAGCTCGGGGTATCTTATATCACTTCCTATCTTATAGCATTGCCTATCTTGTAGCACGGGGTATCTTTTATAACGTTCTATCTTATAGCATTGCCTATCTTGTAGCACGGGGTGTCTTATATCACGTCCTATCTTATAGTATTGCCTATCCTGTAGCACAGAGTATCTTATATCACGTCCTATCTTATAGCATTGCTTATCTTGTTGCACATAGTATTTCATACCATGCCTATCTTATAAAATTGCCTATGTTATAGCATCATTTGGTTAAACCCGTATTTTGATGTTTCACAGTGCCGACCAATGCTATAACATATAACAATGTACATAGTGTCGCCAGGCATGCTCCTCTTGGCCGGGGTATCCCTATACAAACAGTATAAACTAATTTTTGAAAAAATAGCAAAAAATCGGCCATCTCCCGAAATCGTGGAGGCTTATAGCACAGGGGCCAAGCCCTGCTCCTTCCCTGCCCAGGGCCAATGGGTGCGTTTGTCGAAATTTCAAGATCGCTACGGCTCCTTCCCCCATTGGACCGACCTCGGCCCAAAATATCAGCCCACCAAATTTCATTGGGCCGGAGCCAACCCGGCACAAACATACGAACATACATACATACATACAAACAAACAAACTTTCAAAAATATATAGTAGATAGTGCATAATGATAGACAGGAAATTTTTACAGCTCGTATACTAGAATGCCGAAGCAGGAGAAAATGTACCTAAATCATGCCATCATGTGAGCCATTTAACTAAATATTGATTAGGTATTGTTACAAAAATGCGATACAGATATATATATATATATATATATATATATATATATATATATATATATATATATATATATATAATATATATATATATATATATATATATATATATATATATATATATATATATATATATATATATATATATATATATATATATATATATATATATATATATATATATATATATATATATATATATATATATATATATATATATATATATATATATATATATATATATATATATATATATATATATATATATATACCAAAGTTTCCGTCTAAGCTATTCAGTATACAAGTAATAGATCTTCTGAGCGGACATCTTCTTTTTTAGAGGCCGCAGAATATATTTCGATTTTTGTGCTCTTGTTTTTTATTTTTTTGATATTATTTTTTTGTTGCTCAGTCCTTTTTGTACCATTGAAGCGCTTTTCTTTGCTAGCATATGAAGCTTCAAACTCAGCGAGCAACACTTGATGACAAAAGAATAAGAATGAAAATAACAACAAAATTATTTATGAATACCATTTCTCTATATTCAATTTAATATGAAGGCAGATTTTCAAGGCGCGGAAAATCATACTCATAAGAAGAAGAGTTTTCTTGAACGTTGAAAGTTTCCTAAAGAGTTATTGCATCGAAAGGCAGGGAAGTTTTTTCTCAAAAGCATTGTTGTTTATTTCTCTGCTGGCTTTACTTTAGGTTAGAATAAATATTATGAAGTCCTCGTGGCAATTGCTTATTTCTATAAAAGAATCGATGTTTTATCGTTTTTTACCTTCGTCCGGTAATAAACATATTCATTCACAAAATCTTATTTAATTTTTTGCCCGTGTTTCTATAAATGGTGCAATAATTTTTAAATGGAAAAGTTGTTTTGCCTCTGGAGAAATTTGTCCGTTTCATCGATATTCAATTATTGGAGTTGGGGTAATCTTAAATCTTAGATGAAATTGACCTCAGATTGAGCTTAGATCAAATTCTGTTCGGTGAACAGAAGACGAGCTTGATAAATACTCTAAAAAATAGTCACTTGCAAAAGTGGTCACCCTTATCTGGCGAGGTTCACATAGAGCTTCATCGAGCCAAACTTAATTTAATATTCGAACGAAATAAGTATACATATTATAGCCTTAAAGTTATCCTATTTAATTCGTTTCCAACTGATTTTTAACAATTTTGTCAGAAAATCGTACTTTTGCTCATTTTGGCCTTAATACATTTATTTCGATATGATTTTGTCCTTTTTTACTCTGAGGGTTCACGAACCCAAACTGTTCATAACTGTTTTTCTGAGCTTGGCAATTAAAGCGCCGTAAAAAAGTAGAATAAAAAGAAAGATATTTAATACTTAAATTGCAAATCATAGCCAGATGCTGAACTATTTCGCTAGAAGTGTCTCTTGAACAGAAAAATAATAGCCTGGAAAAATAATCGTCCCTAAAAATACAAATAAGGTACAAGGTGTTTGAATGTCAGTATTTTCAACTCCAGCCACTTAAGAGAACATAAATTTTTTCCATTTTTCTGATCATTTACAACGCTAACTTGGGTAGCGAAGCAATCGAATCCTGGATGCCCGGTGGGACGAAATCGCTAAGAATAGCACCTAAAACTCAATTTTTGGGGGTCTGTCGATTTTTGAGAAATCATTTACTTAAAGGGCTTGTAGACCCCTGATCCTACACCTGGAGGACAAGACTCGGCTTGTGTAACTTAATCCGGACATGATCAGAGCTGGATAACCGAGGCTCTCAGACTTTTCCTTAATTTTTAGGCCTTTTCCTAGGTAGCGCAATTGTAATTAATAGTTACTTCCGCACAGATCCGCGTATTTTAAAGCCAAAATAGATTGTAGTGAATAAAAAATTTTTAAATCATCCATTAATTTGGTCAAGAAAAATTGCAGGTATTCAAAGAGGTCATTCCGAACTTAAATATGTTTTGACTAATTAATAGCGTGCGTGCTGATGTGTTTTGCGATTCTATTAATTCATTCAATAAACGCCTATCTACTATATATTTGTGAGTTTGTTTGTCTGTTTGTTCGGGGTTGGCTCCGGCTCCATAATAGTTGGTGGGCTGACGTTTTGGCCCGAGGTCAGCCTACCGGGGAAGGATCCGTAGCGTTATTTACAATCGACCAATCACAGCCATTTGCCTTGCACAGTAGTGAAGCGGACTATGTCCCCACGCTATAAGTATAGGCGATTTCAGGAGAGCCGTTTTTTAGGGATTTTTTAAAATGGGCCCTATCTTATAGCACAGGGCATGTTACACCGTCTCCTATCTTATAGCACACGTATATGTTATACTGTGCCACGTTTGTATAATGTTACTATACCCTGTGCTATAGGATAGGACGTGATATAACATACCCAGTTCTATAAGATAAGACGTGATATAACATTCCCAATCCTACAAGATAGGACGTAATATAACATACCCAATGCTATAAGATAGGACGTGATACAACATACCCAATGCTATAAGATAGGACGTATTATAACATACACAGTGTTGAAAGATAGGATGTGATATAATATACCCAATGCTGTAAGATAGGACGTAATATAACATACCCATCTATAAGATAGAACGTGATACAACATACCCGACGCTATAAGATAGGACGTGATACAACATACTCAATGCTATACAATAGGACGTGATATAACATACCCCATGCTATACAATAGGACGTGATATAACATACTTCATGCTATAAGATAGGACGTGATATAACTACCCAGTGTTACAAGATAGGACGTTATATAACATACCCCATGCTACAAGATAGGACGTGATATACCATACCCAGTGCTATAACATATCCTAGTGCTGTAAGATAGGTGTCCCAAAACATCAAAAATATGGTTTGCACTGAAAAAATCTTTAAACATCCCAAAACATCAAAAATATGATTCTGACCAAAAATATTTTTAAACCTCGAGAAACATCGAAAGTATGGTTTTGGACCAGAAAAGTTTTTTCAATATTCCAAAACGTTAAAAATATGGTTATGATCATATAAATTTTCAAACATCCCAAGCCGTCTAATAGTATAATTTCCAGAATATCCCAGAACATCAAAAATATGATTCAGGATAAAGAATTCTCAGAACCATTCTATAACGTCAAAAATATGGATTTAGTCAAAGAAATGGTTGACAAAAGACAGTTTTAAAAAATTTAAAAATACAATATGGTTTTTACCAACAATTTTTTTCACACGTTATAACATAGCGGTACCACTGAAATGCGCTTGCGACCCCCTCTATACTACTTTCGATCTGTGTGTTTTTGTGGGCATCGTTACCGTTAGACCAACTTCATCGATATGGACGCCTAAATTCGTTAAGCAAAGTAGATCATTACCGCACGTTAGCTTGCGGGTGAAATCCTGACATGTATGTAGGAATTCGGAGGTCTACACCATAGAAGGGCGGCACGAAATATCGGGTGGGTGGAGGGTGCAAGATTTTTTCATTTGTCAAAAATGACTTTAAAAATGGTGGTATGGCGAAAAAACACCATTTTTTAGCGTTTCGTATCAAGCATTATCCATTTATATCAAAAAATTGTTAAAAAACAAAAAAATTCAAAAATTGAATACTGGGGGTTATTTTGGTTTCTGGGGGTTGCATATCCCCAAACTTCCCCTCCCGCGCTCAGGTATGGTCTACAATCCCAGAATTGTATAAAAGGGAAATTTTTGGGGAAATCAGGCAGTATGAAGGGTAACATTTGAATTAAAAATTTTCTTCAGAAGTTTCGTTGACCAGAAACTGTGTAATTACGCTTTGACGCCATTTGATTAGTTATTCCATGTCATCTTGGTCAAAAAAGCTTAATTTTTGACCTACCGCTTTCTCCGCCCCCGCAGACCGACTGACCGCCCCCAGAAAAGATCAATAGACCATCCAGAATGAAATTTTTAGTGCCGTTTTTTGGAAATTTAGCCCCACCAGACCTCCACTGCCCATGTAAGGTGCTTAAGCTAATCAAGGCCGTTGGGGATTTTGGGTGTCAATCACCCGAGAATCTATCAGATTTCCCTTAGTTGATCCCAGGATTGAATTTAGGCCGGTTTTTGGGGTTTTTTCAAATTTTTACTATCCAGACCCCCAGTAATCGACTGCTGCCAATCGTATGATAAAGACCTTTTAACCCTTCTAGGAGCCAACACGGTGAACTCCGTTCACCGGGCATGCTTGTTAGTAGATTATGGAAGAAAAAGCGCGATTCATGATGTAAAATTTTTTTATTTATTATCGTCCCCTATCTACACATTTCTTTGCAAAAAAACACGATAAAAAACGTACTTGTGTCAATTTTTAGTTTTTCTCCATTAAAGTTCGAAAATTGCAATATCGAAAACTAAGTTAAATACTGATTTAGTGCTTTTCATATTTACTGTATATCTCACAGTATGGATTCCTGTTTCATTGAAAATTCTTCAAAATTCTGATTATCGATAAACAAGTAGTGGGCAATGTTCTGGGCATAGTACTATGCCAATGCATGCCATCTTCGTACTGTAGGTTGCCCGGTGAACAAATTTCACTCTGTTGGCCTAGAGACGATTTTTTTATGTTGGTCGTAGGAGGTTAATGTGTAGGTTAGGAGTCACATGTCCAGCCGGGTTCACTTGACCAGCACATTCAGATGGCCAGCGCATTCAGATGGCCAGCCAAAATGATCTATTTCCGACGCCCATTGTGTTAACATGACCAGCGTATTCAGATGGCCAGCGTATTCAGATGGCCAGCGTATTCAGATGGCCAGCGTATTCAGATGGCCAACGTATTCAGATGGCCAGCGTATTCAGATGGCTAGCATAATCAGAAGGCCAGCATATTCACATGACCAGCATAGTCAGATGGCCAGCTTAAGGCTTGGCGGGTCGGTGGCGTACGTGGGCAACACCGAAATTTCAGGGGGGTGCAAGTTTTTTCAAAGGTCAAAAAATGGTGGTATGGCGAAAAAACACCATTTTTGAACGTTTCTCATCGAGCACTATGCATTGGCATCTAAAAATTGCGAAAAAAACGAAAAAAATTTCAAAAAATTGAATTCTGGGGGATATTTTGATTTCTGGGGTGGGGTATTTTGGTTTTGGGGGGTGCATACCCCTCCAACCCCCATCCACTCCCAGGTGTGGTCGTCGGTGCCAACTGCGCCACCGTGTTCGAGTGCGCTACTAGATGCACATACATAAGTAATCCTACATATTATCAAGATATAGTAATCAATAGGAAAGCATTATAGGCACACATTGGGAAACCCCTAGAAATCGATAATTGGCACAACAACCCCAGAATTGCAATTTTTGCATTGTTTTGAACTTTACTTCATTTAGACCCCGAGAATGCTCATGCTGTCTGTGTATGGTCGTAGGTAAACCGGGCGAATTATTTGATTACAACCACCTGCCTATCTACCTACCTGTTACTGTCCATGTCAGACTACTATGTTGAGGTCAACAATTAGGATAAGGTTTACAATTGTTAACTCAATAATAATTCAATAAAAGAACGCAAGGGCTGTTCTAATTTACAGCCTTTAGGAGTTGCGACCACACACGGGCGTGGAGGTATGCACCCCCAGAAATCAAAATACCCCCTCCAGAATTCAATTTTTGAAATTTTTTTTCGTTTTTTTCGCAATTTTTTGATGCCAATGGATGGTGCTCGATGAGAAAAGTCGAAAAATGGTGTTTTTCCGCCACACCACCATTTTTAAGGCCATTTTTTGATCTTCCAAAAATCTCGCACCCTCCAGAATTTTCTTACTGCCCACGTATGGTTGCGACCACTTGCGGTATCTCAGCGAGAATCACACCTCGGTATGTTGGTAATACTGTATTGGATGGAAAGCCGATCTTTAACCTTTTTCTTAACCTTTATTGGCCTTATGCTGGCCATCTGAATATGCTGGCCATCTGAACTAGTAGGCTGGCCATCTGAATACGCTGGCCATCTGAATACACTGGCCATCTGAATATGCTGGCCATCTGAATATGCTGGCCATCTGAATATGCTGGCCATCTGAATGCGCTGGCCATCTGAATATGCTGGCCAAGTGTCCCCTACCCAATGTGTAGTACACATCCCGGCAGATTACAGTAGACACTAAATATTGATTTCTGATTTTTATGTTTCGGAGACTTTGCCCGATCAGACCCCCAGAAATTGCTGGTAGAGTGTGAATTTGTCGCACTACGTTGAGCTATTTGTGCTGAATAGTCTAATTATTATACATTTCCCGTCCACAGAGTAAACTTGATTTAGCGTTGATGAGAAAAGGTCTCATCAATTTTCAGATTTTGACTCACTTCAGCATGCAAACAGACTCACTTCAGCATGCAAACATCTATAACCTTTTGCTTGCTACTACCTTCGCATCATTAACATTCCAAGCGAATTCGGCCCTTGATTTTAAGTTTTTTATACACACCTATAAATATGATGATTCAATCGCTGACAGAGTAAATGCTTCTTGTACAATATACATTTTCTTTGAAGTCTTTTTTGCAGAATAGCCATTTTCAGTCACACCAAGCTGATTCCCGAGCAACGGTCCGACTTTATTCAAATTGAAAAGATACAATTAAAAAATATCCAGATTTGTGAGCAAGCAACAAGCGATGACAATAGAGTAGAAATGAGAACGAAAATATCAGAAGAATTATTTATAAGTACGATTTTTTGTGTTCATTCTAATATAAGACGGATTTTCAAGGCAGAAGAAAATCATACTTAAAAGAAGAAGAAGAGGGGTTTCTTTCTACCTTAGGAGCTTTCTAAAAAATTATTGCATCAAAAGCCAGTAATGTTTTTATTAAAGGAATTGTTATTGATTGCTCTGCTTACTTTACACCAGGTTAGAATATATATTATGAAGCTCTTGCGGCTATTGCTTATTTGTACAAAAGAATCGGTGGTTTTTCGTTTTTTATCCTCTTTCGGTAATATATGAGTTCATTGACCACGCACGTCTTATTCAAATTTCGCTCATTTTTTTATAAATGGCGCGATTATTTTTGAGCGGAAAAATTATTTGGTGATGTATATTCTTTGTCCCTTTGATTGATATTCAGTTTTCAGAGTAAGGGCTAAAGGGCTAATATCAAGTTTTGGATTAAATAGAGTTTAGACAATCGAATTTGATTAGAGAGAGAGATAGAGTTTTATTGAGATGATATTATATATATATATATATATATATATATATATATATATATATATATATATATATATATATATATATATATATATATATATATATATATATATATATATATATATATATATATATATATATATATATATATATATATATATATATATATATATATATATATATATATATATATATATATATAGTTTATAGTGTTATAGAGTTCTATCGAGAGATTTATTATATTTTATTCTATGATTTTTATTCATTTTTTATTTTAATATTTTTTCATAAAGGGATTTATTGAGTAGGGATCAATAGAGTTTTATTGAGAGATTTGATACATTTTATTTTATTATTTTTATGTATTTATTTCTTTTTAATCATTTTCACATAGAGCTTCATTGAGCCGGACTAACCTAATAGGTCGAAGTAGGTATTGATCATATATTATCGCTAAATATGTCTTATTTATTTCTTTTCTAACCGATTTTAACTAATTTTGTCAGAAAATTATATGTTTTGCTCGTTTTGTCCTAAATACATTTTTGCGATATAATTTTCTCCTATTCTTCTTTGAGGGTTAAAGACCCTAAACTCTCCTTACCTGCACGTCTGAGCTTGGCAACTAAAGTGTTATAAAATAGTAGAACAAAAGATAAAATAAATAACTTTTAAATTCCAAATCGCAACCAGATTGCTTAAATTGAACTATTTCGCTAGATTTGCCTCTAAAACAGAAAAATAATGCAGCTAGTTAATAAAGAGCTAAAACGATCCAGGAGAAACAATTTTTTCTGAAAAAGACAAATAAGATAAAAGGTTCTTTAAATTTCAGTAATGTTAACTTTAGATCGATACCACTTCTGTAAAAGAGCAGGAATCTTTTGTGATTTTCTAATCATTTACACCCCGGACATATTGCCATGCCCTACAGCTGTAACTTGACACTTCTGTATTGTGCAGTTTTTAAAAAAAATATTTGATAAAACAGATTATGCGCTCTTTTTTCTTGTTTACACTGAATAATAAGTGTGTGTTTTGCGTGTAAAGTGTTAGCGTAAAGTAACAACATATAAAAACTTTAGATGATTATCGAGAACAATTTTTGGACAATTCAGCGTAAACGCTTCATACAATTCGATAATATCAAATTGTAGACAATCACATTCTCTACAATCTGTATTTTTCGAATTTTGCATTAGCTTTCGAGTGGGAGTGTAAAGGGTGTGAATATCTGGGGTGAAAAAACAACATTTTGATCGGGTTTTCGACTTGCTTAAGTCTGCCAAAAACTCCAATTATAAGTCTCAAGAAATCTTTTCTGATAGAAATGTAATATGGCTTAGAGCTAATCACTTTTTTAACACTCAATACGGACTTACATATCAGGGTTTCAACTTTACACTCTAGTAAATGGTGTAAAAAACAGGTTTGGTCTCAGATTTTCTCGGCCAAGCGAAAAAAAATTTTTTTCCATCTTTTTGATCAGTCAATATCTTGAATTAGATGCCGAACAAAAGCTTTCCCTACGCAAATGTACTACGGTGTAGGGGCTACAAACTGGCTTAAACTGAATTTCCTTACACTCAATGTGGGGTTAGAATCAGATTTTTAAAGTTTACAATGTGGCGGATGGTGGAAAAATACGTTTCTGTCCCTTTTTTGTTTGCTAATTTCTCCATTTAGAAGTCGGAAGTCGACTAGAATAAATATTAAGTACTTTCAAAAAGGTAAAGGTCACAGCAAATCGTGCTTATCCACATCAATATTAAGCTTTTTTGGGAGGTGTTAAGTCAAATCGGGGTGTTTAACGTGTTTCTGTCCAGTCCTTTTCTGCCAACTTCTCCGGTAATGAGTGTGGATATGAACTCAAGACTTAAAATGTACCAAGGGTCAAACATCATACGTCGTTTGCGCGTGTTTGTTAAAATCGAACAGTGATGAAAAGTGGTTTAGGCCTAACAATTATTTGTTTTCAGTCCGTTAGGAGAGCTAATTTTTTCATACATATTGATCGTAATATCAAAGTAGTACCAGGATTACGAATCCGACTGAAATCTTTACTCTTGCTGATTGTGTGAAGTTTACCTAAAAATTAAGTTTAGTCCTTGAGCGTTGTGAAGGCTTAATATTTTGATCACACAAGGGCGTGAGGAGTTTGCGGGGGGATATCGTACAACCAGAAGTTGAACCGCTGCCCTCAGATTACTGTAAACACGCCTATAATTCTATAATTAGTAAGATTTTTGGCCATTCCACGCATCTGACCACCACCCACCCTCGAATTTTCTTGCTGCCCGGGTATGTCCAGGATTACGAATCTGACTGCATGTGTTGTTTACAGCAAGCATTTATGTGAGGTTTACACATTAAATCAGCTTCAGTAGTTGCATAAGAGTTTACTGTTTTAATGAAGTAGGGTTATTTATATGAAAAAGATAATGCTGATGTTCTCAATAATAATGTTTTCCGTGCTCTTGGACTGCTGTCTTTATTGTGGCATGTTGTCGTATGGGTTTACTGACTGATTTACTCGAATCATACTTGTTAAAAGCAGGGTACTAGCAAAGAAAAATGCTCCGATGGAACAAAAAGGATAATTATACCCAGAATTATACATTATTAAAGGCAATAAAAGGGAGACAAGGGTAAAGTTACCTATGCATGCCCGTGAAAATTATTAGAATCTACTAAAAATTAGAATTTCGCCAAAAACATTAAAAAACCGAAGTACATTCTGCGGTTTCTGAAAAAAGCGTCTCTTCACTAAACATCGTTCACTGGGCTCAGAATAAGAGGTTATAGGGAAGCTATGATGTGTTTTAATAACAGATTCATTTTCTTATCAGTAGCAAAATTCTCTTTCAATATGAAACCAATACATATTTACTCAATCATCAATGCTCTCATGAATAAGTCGTTTTTTGATTAGTGATCGCTCTTTTCTAGAAGTAAGCTATTTATGTTATTTACTTTTACGTCGGAGTTGCAGCTCCCGTCTGCGCACCACTGAATAACTTAGATTTTTTGCCTTATTTAGCGAATGTATAATTTTTAGTAGATTCTTACAACTTTCGAAGACATACATAGGTAACTTTGGTCCCCTCCTTTTATATCCTTAATAATGCATGAGTTCAAGTATATTTGTCCTTTTTATTCAATCAGAGCATTTTTCTTTGCTAACTATTGAATGTTTAATGGAAAATAAAAATAAAATGATTTTTATGTAAATATAACTATATAATATTTTCTAAATTTTCGATGAATCTGAAACTCCGAAACGGATTAGCGATTATGTAAGCCTCAGTAAGAAATGAACACTATAATGTGTGAACGTTGAGATGGGTTTTATACTTTCTAAAACAATCCATTTTTCTTCGTTTATTTATTTCAGAATGAATACGGAGTGCATGGCAAGTGCTTCAGACCGTGTCAACATGGGGAATTGATCTGTGGGCCAAACAGCAGATGCTGCATTAACAGCCTTAACAAAGCGGATTGCGTGACATATGAAAGGAGTATTTTTAAATTAATTTTTACATGCAAACAATAAAACATAAATTGGGACATAATTATAAAACAATAGTTAACAACTCAGCTGTATTCATTGGAAAAGAGATCAATCAGTCCAAAACGACTAAATTTAGCAGGAAAGTACGACGAATAGAATAGAAACAAGATAGCAAAAATCAAAATTGAAATGTAAACTTAATTTAGATGATTAGTCTGATGCTTGACCACGCTCTCAGTTTTATGCATTTGACTTCAACGCAAATTAAAAACGACAAATTTGGCTTGACTTAGGGAGGCTTAAGAGCTCTGTAACCATTTAGCTTTGTTAAACTGTATTCACATATGCAACTCTTTTCCTGGTTTTTGAAGGTTCAAATAATGTCAGAAAAAAACTCAAATTCTTGTAAATGACTTTTGTGGAGAAGGTGACTCTTGTTTTGTAAATGTTTTTTGAGCTAATCGAGAAAATGCTATCAGGTCTTTATATTTTGACGATCTAACGTTCAAGAAGGATGTTTAACTGTGAAAGGAACTTGCTTATGATGTGAGAAATGAATTAATATATTCTATTCCAGTCTCGTGAAAAGGAGAACCTTCTTAAGCAAATATTTATGCAAAATCTAAGGAAGATCTGCATTTGTGATACAACGAAAAAATTGCTCATTATTTATAGCTTTTATTTATTCTTTCGTCAGATTTGCACGTGCATTTAATCATATAATCACATGTTAAATTTGCTTCTTTACTTTTGCTGCTATTCCAAATCGATCCTCTAAGACTGTCATTCTTCTCTGTTTGATTATTGTGAATCATAAAAAGGCTACAACCCGAATTTACATCAAACAGCACATAACTTTCAAACCGCTCCTAGTACATGGATAAAACCTCCTTGTCCGAACCACGTGAAAATTTTTAGTCGATAAGCCAGCGGTTCGTGTGCTATAGCGATCACATTACACCGCATTCTAATATTGTTCAAACCCGATGATTTCTGTATGAGCGTCATTACTGTATGCACATAGGTACCTACTCCATTTTTAACAATATTTACAGTCAAACAAATTAGAACATTGGTTGAATACTAGCACAAGTACTCCTTTCTCATATATGCAAACACTGCAAAGTATCGTCAAAAATCTAAACGTTGTTTTATGCAGACCAGACGCTATGAGATAAGAATGTAAAAAATATAGACTGAAACACACCTAAAGATTAAGTGAAACTAGCGTAGCTCTCTTTCAAATACCTTAAGCCCAAGTACAATGCTACTAAAGAAAACTTCAAAAAATTTTCACTGAAAAGTTCGAATAGAATCGATCATATTGCGGTTTTTTTATTCAAGAAATATGATGCAAGAAATGAGAAAATTTTTCGAATACGAAACTGCATTCCTAGAGCGAAAATAAGACTGCTAGACTTCCAAAAAAGGCAGCAAACCAAACTCAGAATTATTAAGAATTAGGTCAAGGCCAAACCGAAATCCGCGCTCTGAGTTCCATGACACAAAGAACGGCATTAATTGTGGCTCCTACAAGAGTAGTGATGTCAAATGGGTCAATTTCGCACTATTTTATTCAAAACGAAGAAGTTATCAGTTTCGAATTCAAATGTTTTTGTAAGACAAATCCGTGTAATTCCTGAATGAATATTTTTTGTTAATTATCTCACATTCTATCTGTATTTTGTCGCCTTTTCATTCATTAAATTATTAACCGTTCCCACTTTTCTAATATTTAGGCTTTTTATTTTTTGTCTAATATTCCTATTTTTCATTTTTTAAACTTTCATTTTATTTTCATTCCTAATTCACCAGCACAAAAATTTGCAAGCGAAAAGGAAATGAAGTAGAGCACTAGACGAGAATGACTCTCAAAAAGTTTCGTCATTGCGAAACGATTTTTTAATTTTTGCTTCCGTTGGCTAAAGCCCATTCGTACGCTGATAACCGCACTAAAAATAAGCCGCTCATGTCAAAAAGTCGATAAATGTCAAAAACCGCGACGAAAATTTGAATCCTGAATTCCATTTCGAAATGCTTAAAATTTACCAAAAAGTGCGAAATAATTTACTTTTTAAAAGTATTTTAGCATTTGTGCCAAATTTTAGGCTAATTTTTGGCTCAAAAAATTAGCATTACATCGATTTTATTAGCATTTAATCTATATTTTTTCTTCTCGTCCACAGCTTTCTACATTATTAATATGTATACTTGAATATCATTGCAAACTACATAAATGTCAGCTGTACATCTTACATTTTCTTTTGTACTTTTTCATGGATTTGCAGTTTTCAGTCAAACGAAGGTGATTTGCGAATATCGAAGCAAATTCATTCAAACTGTAGAACTACAATATAAAAAATTCGGATTTGTGAGCGGGCAACATCTGATGACAATAGAATAAAAATAAGAATGGCAATGTGAGCGGAATAATTTTTGAATGCGATTATTAATATTCAATCTATTATTAAAGGTAGATGCTCAAGGCAGTAGGAAATCAGACGCATAAGAAAAAGTGCTTTAAACGTTGGAAGTTTTTAAAGATTTGTTGCCGCAGGCAGAATATTCTTCTTAAAGGCATTATTTATAATCGCTCTGCTGACTTTACACTTGGTTAGAAAATACATATAGCCTTTTTCGCAGCTATGGCTTACTTTTATAAAAGAATTCTTGTTTTCTTCCTTGTTGCCTTTTTCTCGTTCAATGATGCTCGAGTACAATCATATCCTGTCTTACTTGATTTCCAATTCGTGCTTCTTTTTTGAACTGTGCATTTATCTTTGTATGGAAATATTATTCTTCCTGAACACTTTCCATCATTTCATTGGTATTCAATTGCAGAATAGGGGCTAATAGGTCAAAGCTTACGGTATACGCTAGTCTTAGATTAAATTCGGCTCACATTTGACTGGCCTGACGGATGGTTACAATCATAGACGCACAGCATGGCCGATCCAGAGGGGTCAGCCCGTCTGAGACTTGGCTTAAAAATTTTCTTCTATAGGGACAGAATTAATTCAAAACTAATATGCATGTCAAACTGCCATAAAACTACGTTATTCAACCCGCTACGACGTAGCTGCTTTGAACTAGGGATCAACTCGGTCTAACGAATGTCAGATAAAGCTTCCTTAAGCGAAACCGACCTAAAAAATTTTAATAAATACCAAAATAAATTTCAAGTTGTCTTATTTGATAGTTTCAAACCCGATTTGAAACGTTGTTGACAAAAAATTGTAATTTTCGCTCGTTTTGGCCTCAACCCTTCTGCTACCAACGCGTCATGCACCCAAGAATTACCAAAGATAGATTGTAAATTTAATCCCTGAGCGCAATCGGTTATTTTGCTGTTTTCATGAATTTCGTATTTTATGTCATTGTTCTTCGTGGCGTTTTACCTTTTACTTTATCCGAATAAGGTACTGTATTGTAGGATTACAAAACTTATTGAAAAGGCACGTTTCTGACAGCCGGGAAACACGTAATTAATTTCGAAGAAAAATAAAAAGCATTTGAGGAATGAGTATTTCATAATGAAAAATTGTTAGAAATACAATCTGCGACTGCGCTTTAACACATGCATGTTATAAATTCAAGAAAGAACACCTTTCTAGCAAAAAAACACGCAGCTATCCTTTTCATTCAATACCCAAAAACAGACTTTATCATCAAAATTACTTTTTGTTCAAAACAGTACCTTGTAATCCAAGAATCTGGCTATGATTTTTTATTTTTCTGATCTGATGATGTATAGATTTAGATTTATTGTTTTCAAAAATACGCCTATTGATTTTTTTAAAGAAAGCAGTGACGAAAGCCATGTCTGTTATAAAAAGGAAAGGTAAATCGAATAAAGCATGTCGGCTAATAGAATAATTTGCTTGTGTTGTGATGTGAGGAAAGAAGGTCAACAAAAGGCTTTTATTATTATTAGCATTTACATATATAATGTTTATAAAATAATGACGACATATTGACTAAAATCATTTTGATGTTTAAATGACTTAAATAATGTTCCTTACGCTTTTTGTTTTACAAAGGAACCAAAATAGATTAACGATTACGAACGTCTCATTTTAGGGAAAAACAATATCACGTTCGAATATTGCGAAGGTGTTATTATTTTCTGTTTTTTAATAATTTTTTCTAACGGCTGATCAGATTATTTATTGTGATGCAATCCATTTACGTTGATATATTTTTTAGGCTGGAAGTATTGCGAAAAACCGTGTAAAAACAAGGAAAGAATTTGTGCTATTGGCAAGTGTTGCATTGAAAAAAATGTGCCAAGATGCATCCCACATGAAATAGTTCATAAATAACCTTTCCCTCGTTCGTTATATCATTGTTTGAACGTGCGCGACAAAAATATATAGCAATAGCCAAATATATCACAAAAAATTTCAAAAAACCTAGAAACCATGCTATTATACAGTTTTTGATCCATTTTTGGCTGTCATTTTGCATCATTTCCCCGATAAAAGTACCAACTTTTCCGTCCAGGAGTTGACGTCTGAGCCCTCAAAAATTTCCCCACGTGCAACCGGGGGATGTTAATAAACATTTGAAAAGGGATACACCACTAAGTTTGTTCTAAAACGCTATTCTCTTATCATGAAGTTTACCGCTATGAATATGTCAAAAATTCTCATTTCTCGCTGAGATATAATTTTTCATTTCTCATTAAAAATAATATAATTGGAGCTAAAACGAAGCTAGACAAAGGTTTATACAGATAATTAGGAAAAATCAGAAAAAATCCTGTGATTGACTCCAACGCCCTTCTAGTACCCGGTAAACGGAGAGTTAGGCTGTTTTGTTTAATAGCTTCTAACCGATTTAGGCCGCATTTGTCAGTAAGGTGTAATTTTTGCTTGTTTTGGCCTTAACCCCTCTGTTATTCAAATATTACGCCCCTAACAATTACCAGGGATTTGACCGTAAATATTCACGTCAGCGTAATTGGTTATTTGTCCGTGTGTCCGTGATTTTCGCAATTATATTTTTGCGACAATTTACAATGGCGTTTATCCGAATAAAATAATGTATAGTAAGATAAATAAGTTAGTAAAAATACGTGTTTCGTATGGGTGGTAAGACGAGGACTCAAAAACGCCGCTAATTTTGCAAAAAACTGAAAGTCGATTGAGAAATATACATTTTAACATGAAATCGTATATGAAATTCGGTAAGCGATGCGACGCGCCTTACACTGTATGGCATGAAATCAAGGAATAACATTTTTCTGACAAAATACACGTAGCTATATTTTCTATTCAAGGTTTAATGAGCTGATTTTATCATCAAATATTACTTTTTTATGACATTAGTCGTATTCCAAGAATCTGGCTGTAATTTTTTCATTTTCTGACTATGTATAAATTTGAATTTATTGTTTAGCAAAAATGTACAGATTTATTCATTAATAATAATAATATTAAAAATGATGTTATTGATAATAATAAGAATAATAATAATTATTATTACTATTATTATTATAAATATTAATATTAATATTAATAATAATATTAATAATATTAATAATAATACTAATAATAATAATATAATAATAATAATAATAATAATAATAATAATAATAATAATAATAATAATAATAATAATAATAATAATAATAATAATAATAATAATAATAATAATAATAATAATAAATGATAATGATGAAAATCTGTATACTAAGTAGTTATGTAAAATTGTAAAATTTACACCTAAAATTAAATCAAGTTTCGGAGCATTGCGGCAGCTTATTTTTATCAAAATTTTCCATGTAACGTCAGGAATACGAACCTGAGCTTAAATGTTCTTTACACCCAATATTTGCGAAAGTTTTATGCTTAAAACCGTTGATCTTCTTAAATAAGATAAGGTTATCCTTCTTTATAAGATACTCCTGATGTTCAGTTTTTGCACGCTCGTGGACTGCTATCATTATTGTGGCATGTTACCGTATTTGTTTACTAAGTGATTTACTCAAGTCATGCTAATTAAAAGTAGGGTACTAGCAAAGAAAAATGCTACGACGGAAAAAAAGACGAATATTCTTGGGATTGTTGATTATAAAGGTAGTAAAAGGATGGGTGTACGAAAAAGCAACCTACGTATATGCCTATAGTCACAAAATCCGTTAAGAATCAGACTTTCTTCAAGCAACGCAAAAAGTCGACGCGTAATAATCTTTAATGCTTCTTATAAGAGTGTATAAACATAATCTAAAATGTTTACTCTTTGTAAATAAGTTGCAAAGTTGCTACGCTGACTTGCTTCGAATCGTGATTGATAGAAAACTAACTGCAATTGTATTATTTAAAGGTGTTTTATTTTGTTATCATGAACATTATGGCAAGCAAACCTGAAGCGTCATTCGATTGGTCAACACAATCGTAGCGGGCAAATAAGTTTATCTAAATGTATTTTGTTGCACGTAAGCTTACGTGCTTCCAATCTTTAGACCAACGATTTCTTTAATTGTCTTGAATGCATCGATATTCGCTATTTTATTCAACTGGCTTGCAAAGTTGCTCTTAGTTTACTCCATCTAATTTCCCATAGTTACTGCATAGCTAACTTGCTGCTTTTCTTTGGTTAAATAGTTTATTTTAATCTGCAGCCGCAGAATATACTTCGATTTGTTTGCGTCGCTTAGAGAAAGTCTGATTTTTTAACAGATCTTGCGACTTTAGTCTTATACACGTACATGGGTAGCTTTTCCTTTGCCCCCTTTTTACATCCTTAATAATCATCAATCCCAAGTATATTCGATTGTGTCCCAACATGGCCACCAGTCCCAACTTGGCCACCGTCCCAACACGGCCACCGTCCCAACACGGCCACCGAAATTCCCAACACAGGCACCGTCCCAACACGGCCACCGTCCCAACATGGCCACCGTCCCAACACGGCCATCGTCCCAACATGGCCACCGTCCCAACACGGCCACCGTCCCAACATGGCCACCGTCCCAACAAAGCCACTGTCTCAACAAGGCCACTATCACTGTATTTTAATCACTTAAGTTGTTAATTAATAGTTAATTACAGGAAGGTAATTAGGCATGGATATACATGTGGCAGCAATTAAATTGATGACTAATGTTAGTTTTTTACATGCATAAAGAATTTTGCATGCAACGAAGCATTGTTCTGCACTGTGGTCGGGCTATACATGTTGGGCGCATCGGAAACATTCAGCACCAAAATTCTGGGGGCGGGGTGCAAAATTTTTCAAAGATGGTCTTTAAAATGTTGGTATGGCGAAGAAAACACCATTTTTCAACGTTTCTCATCGAGCACTATCCAGTGGCATAAAAAATCGCGAAAAAAGCAACAAAAAAATTCCAAAAATTGAATTCGGAGGGGGTATTTTGGTTTCTGGGGTATTCGAACTCCTGGGGATGCATACCCCCAGACCCCCACGCCCACGTAAGGAGGTGCCTTGTTGAGACAGTGGCTTTGTTAAGACGATGGCCATATTGGGACGGTGGCTATGCTGTGGCGGTGGCTAAGTTGCGACGGTGGCCATGTTGGGACAGTGGCCTTGTTGGGACGGTGGCCATGTTGGGACGGTGGCCGTGTTGGAACGGTGGCCGTGTTGGGTATTTCGGTGGCCGTGTTGGGACGGTGGCCGTGTTGGGACTGGTGGCCATGTTGGGACGTTACCGTATATTCGTCTGTCTTGTTCCATCGGAGCATTTTTCTTTGCTAGTTCAATGATAACCGCATTCACATCTTGTTTTACTTAGTTTTTGACCGTATTTCCTTAAGCAGATCCATTATCCTCCGGCGTAAAATTATTTTGCCTAGAAGTCTTTTTCTCCGTTTTATCGATACCCATTTCACTAAGGGACTAATAAGTCCGAGCATCTGGTATAAGCTAGCCTTTAGATTATCAGCTCGCTTAAGACTGGCTTGACGGATGATCACATCACAGCACAACACAGCCGCTTTTAAAAAGAGGTCAACTAGTAGGTCTGACGAATGTCAGAAAAAGCTTTCGTTCCACCATACTGACCTAAAATATTGTAATAAGTAGTAAAACTGCGTTTAGGCTGTATTATTCATTATTTTCTGCCGGTTAAAGCCCTTCTCTCGTTTTGGCTCAGCCCTTCTGTAATAATGGTGTCATGCATCCATGAAATAGCAAGGATTAATTGTAAATTTGTAAATTTAATCATGAGAGCATAATTGGTTATTTATCTGTCTATTCATGATTTTCGCATTTATGAATATATTTTTCTTTCTTATGTGATATTTTACGTTTCTGTTTATGTATCTGAATCAAATATTGTATCGTGAGAAAACAAAAGTTAGTCAGAATGCTTGTTTCTGACATCTATGAGAAATATGTGTTTAATTTTGCAGAAAAGTGAAAATCGGTTGAAAAATATGCATTTGAACATGAAAGCGTTCGACGTAACACATGCATGTTATAAAACCAAGGAATGAGACTTTTCTAACAAAATACTCATTGTTATATTCTCCATTCATAGCTCGATAGCTGATTTTATCGTCATATTTTACTTTATTCAAAATATTACGTTGTATTTCAAGAATATAGCTGTAATTTTTTTTATTTTTGTGAGTTTATTAACAAATTTTTGAATTTATTATTAAATCAACGATTGCCTGTAGGAAAGCAGTGACACTTTGTTAATAATAAAAAGGCTATGCCTGTAATGGAAAGAATGTAAATCAAATAAAGCATATTAGCTAATATGATGTAATAATTGTAACGCGAGGATTAAAAAGTCAACCAATGATAAACGGTTCATTATTATTATTTATGCAGTTTTAGTGAAAGAATTGCAAGATAATAATTACATAAAATTATTATCACATATGTTCGAAATGATTATACTTCCTTACACTTTTCCTTGCACACAGAAACTAAAACGGATTAACGATTGTGAATGCGTAACTTTAGGATCGACATATCACGGGTGACTATTGTGACTGTATTTGTATTTTCTGAGAATTTTATCGGTTTTCCTTCACGGCTGAATTTATTAATCGCGATGCAATCCATTTATGATTATATTTTAAAATTATTATGTATTATTATTTATAATTAATATATATTCCTATTGATAATTTTTACAATTCATCTATAATTTTTATATTTATCCCGCTTGCCCTGCATATAGCCATACATGGGCACATTTAGGCTGTAGTAGAATATTTTAATTGGTCTCCAAATTTTGGGGTTTGAATGGAGTAGGACTGGAAAAAATTTTGAAACAGATATGTCATCAAAATTCGATTCTGGAGAGTCTGACGGTTTATCGGGGGATATTTACCACCGAGACTCCGCCTATATGTGCTTACAAGTGTAGTCTGCTTCATTTATTCGAGAGCTTTATAAAAAAGCTAAAGTGGTTGCAAAACCATTTTCAATGAACTAGAAAACTATAAGATCATTTTATACGAGTATAATATATCGAGCTTCTACAGCTTGGTCTTTAGAATCGCCTACCAACAAAACTGCAGCTGATTGATGAGCCACTATGATAGCCTAATTTATGTGAATTGCACCCGATGAAAAGGTCTTTAATACACGATGAAACTGACGATCGAGCATGGAGGGTTTTGGGGTATGATCCCCAGAAACCAAAATATCACCCACCCCTTCAGAGACCAAAATATCCCCCAGAATTAATTTTTTGAAATTTTTTTGTTTTTTTCCTGCAATTTTTTGATGCCAATGGATAGGATCGATGAGAAACGTTCAAAATTGTTTTTATTGCCATAACATCGTTTTTCAGGCCATTTTTTGGCCTTTGAAAAAATCTTGCACCCACTACCCCTAGAACTTCGGTGCCGCCCACCTATGCTGACGGCACATAATAAAAGGTAGGTAGTCCAGTATTGCATGTTACTCTCCATAAAGCTAATCTTGATGGATTTTAGCATTCGGTATTCGACATGAACTTATTGTGTTTAGTCAGAGTGAAGAGTCGCAAAAATACTTAATTATATTTCAACCTGACTTTACAAAATAGTTTTCGTTGCAATGTGGGATATTGCAAATGAAATAAAATCACATGAAGTTTAGCCCAGACCTATGCTAAAGCACAGCATCGTCCATACATAATGCTTGCCGACAATAGTGGATCCGGAATTTTCTGTCATCAGCGGCCGTTGGTACAAAAAATCCATAATTTCTAAGGATATTTTAAAGAAAAATATGAGTACTTCTCAGAATTTCTCCAAAAAATGGAACCAAATCACCGAAAAAATTCGAAAGTCCTGATCAAAAATAGCTAAAGCCTAAAAAATGCAGCTCATTTTCCATTAGTATGTTACATAATATACACTCACTTAAATTATTGAAATAAAGAAGAAAATTATTCAAATTCTTACGTTTTTACTCAAGTTATCCTGGCACCATGCAAAATCCAAATGCAAAAATGATAGGTGCCAAAGTGAGCTGTACAGACAGTCCAGAAAGTCAATAATAAATGACAGTAGTAAGGACTATTCTGAAATACTGTTAAATAGAAAGTATGTATAATATTATGACACGTACTACTGCACTATTCTATTATGGGAAGATTAAGAAAATTTGACAGACAATGGCCGAAAATTCTTGAATAGCATGTCTTCATTGTTCATCTCACCTACTCACTTGTACCCCCTTTTAATTCGTCCTTACACACTCTGGCACTAGGTAATATAAAAATAAATTAAAAATCAGTAAAGCAAAGAATAAAGAAGAATAGATTAAAAAATCATTTATTGAATCGTATTAAGTTTAATAATTGTTTAAATAATCTATGTAATATTCAATTTCGCGAAAAATTGTATTTGGATTTAAATTTCTACGTCAAACAGGAAAATGGAAGTCGGAAAACAATGAATTGATACTTAGTTCTAATATGCTAAATGAAATAGGGTGACGAAACACAAACCGACGAATTTTATCATAAAAACATTGAAATAATGTAAAAATGAAGCGGCAAAAAGTAAAATTATAATTGAATGTTAATTTATGTAGATGACTTAAATTTATAAATCTGATGCTAGATGATAATGTCCAGGGTTGGGTCGTCCTTTCACGTTGGTCGGCCATCCAGCTTAGCCGTCTGTCCAGCCTGGCCCTCCATCCGGGGTGGCCGTCCTATGCTGTATGAATGCAAAAATTAGGGCTTGAATTTTCCAGGGAGGCCGCCCATTCAGTCTTGCCGTCCACAGTAAAATATGGCTTAATATTACTGCCCAGAGTGGCCATCATCCGTCTGCGCTGTATTTAGCTTCTATTTTTAATGTTACATAATATTGCGACAATACTTTAAATACTACTGAAACGTATGCACCGTGTACTAGCATTCTCTGTCGTACAAAATGCACTCAATTGATAAGCATCTCGAACAATAAGAAAATATACTCATTTGTGTGCGTCTTTTTTCATTTTGTCATGCTCTTGTCAAGTGAAATGTGTGTAGAATTTTCCAATCAGCAAAAAGCATATTTTCAGTTTTAAATAAGTAATCTAGTTCTGTTGTGAGATAGTTGTCTGAAACCATAAATGATTTATGGAAGACAAAATTTGTTACAGCTATTCACAATAACTCTTGTGTTACAATAGTTTATTAGCAAGAAAATGTCACTCACAACTTGACTGAATATTAATGCAAAACTTTTTTGGGTAAGTCAGAATAGTAGACAATAATAATTCATACATTAAATAAGTCCTATTCCTTTATGGTACTCAGTAAAACAAACCTATACACCACCCTTTGGTTCCCTTTGCGGTAATCATTGGAACAAACCTATACATCACACTTAGGTTTCCTTTATGATACTCAGTAAAACAAACCAATACACCACTCATAAAACAAGTCGACAATCGTAACAGTCGAAGAAATGGAAAATTGGAAATATAAAAACGACTTCTTTTATTCCTAGAAGGAGAATCGGGACAGTAAATGAATCGGGACGGTCAAAGAATCGTGACAGAGCGCTTAGGCCATATTGCCAATTGGGCGGCCACCCTGGACGGACTGCCAGGCTAGATGGGCGGCCACATAGGACGGACGGCCACCCTTGAAAAATATAACAAACAGGAAGACGGCCACGTTGCATATATGGCCAGGCTGGACGGAGGGCCATCCTGGACAGGCGGCCACGCTGGACGGACGGCCACAGAGGACGGACGGCCACCCTGGACAGTACCCACTACACATATGTATACGTCATTTGAGATAAGTACGAAAAAAATTTTTTTAAGACCTGTCGGAATCTTTAAAATTTGCTTTTCGATAGAAAAGAGTAAAAACTTTATTATATTCTAAAAAGCATGTGAATAAAGTTTCAAAGAGAAAAGTCCATTATTTGATTGTGCCTCAACACTCCCACCGTCTCAACATTCCCACTGTCTCAACACTCCCACTCGAATTCTCAACACTCCCACTGTCTCAACATTCTCACTGTCTCAACATTCCCACTGTTTCAACACTCCCACTCGAATTCTCAACACTCCCACTATCTTAACATTCCCACTGTCGCAATGCTAAACGAGACCAATTATGAGCATGAAGCGTCTAAGTGGGGTCTAGAAACCCCCTCTCGCCCAAGAATCTGGCGAACTTCCTAGAATTGTTATCATTTAAACCTTTTGGGACTTGATCCCATCCGGAGCCCCATAATTTTTGCGCTGCCCATGCATGAACGGTAAATTTCACTTAAGGGCGATAAGATTTACAACCTTGCACATTTTCCAGTTCCAGATTTAGGATTTTAAATATCACTTAATGGTGATAAGATCTATGACCTTGCAGATATTCTACTTCAACGGATTTAGGATTTTACTGACACGGATGCCACATGCCACTGTTCTCAACTACTTTACGATTACGACTCTCTTCTGCATGAAAACATCTGTTACTTTTTTCTTGCGCAATGCTATCACATCGTCAACACATGTATGTCATTTTAAGCGAATTTGGCTTTTGCATCGTTAAGTTGCTCTAATTCTGGTGGTCCGATGAAGCAAAGACGGCCAAGTTAGCACAAAAAATTTATTTCTGGCATTATGTTGATTTGAGCAGTCTAACAGATTCTCGGAGAAGGGGAGAGGGAAGGCAGACGAGAAATTATACGCTAAAGTCGAGGCAAAAGGCTAAAAACCGATCAAGACAGAAAATTTTTGTCAAAAGAGCATGAAATTGACAATAAACTGTAAATTTATATACTTTCAACGGAATTTAGCATTTATGTCACTTTATGACGTTATTTTGGTCCAAAAGAGTTTAATACATGGGCCAAGACCAGCTGAACTCCTAGGCTATTCTGTGCATCAGTGTCAAAACTCCTACGAATCAACCTTAAGCGCATGTCCGTGCCTGAAATAAATACTGCACAAAGTAAATAATTTTACGCACGTAGAATTTGGTCATGGGCGGAGTCAGTTTATTCCGCATATTCCCTAAAATTTGACAATTAGGTACCGTAATATGTACACTGATGACACCACACGGTGTGGTGCGTTATAGCACGGGGAGTTACTGAATGCATTAAGTTCTATCTGCCGTCCCCGATTATTTCCGTGAAATGATTCTCTTCTGTCTGGTATGGCTCGCGTCCACCTGTTTTCCTGTATTTATCGAAGGACGCTACTGTAATTTGGATCATATGAAACCTTCTTTTGTAATGATTCGTTGACTCAATCGTGACACATGAGGTCGTCCTATTTAACTATTATCGTTCTTTCTTATATCGCTTTTCTCCCAAATGCTATGAATGATAAGAGAACGATTGATCTGTACAAACCTAATAAAAATAATTTTTCGATACGTCGAGTGATAAATGCTGAAGATGATAGACGCAATGGAACGACTAACCGAGGTTAGCCAAAACATGTTTATTTTGTAAGGTAACGAGTTAGTTTGATTATTCTTTGTAAACATTTTTTCAAAATAAGAGCAATTGCTCGGGGGTTACATTTAATGTAAATAGGCTGGTCATTTTTGAAAACTTAATAACAGAGACATTTCCTAAATTTCAGAAAACCTAAATCCAGCCCCTTCCCCAAGATTATTCACGCATTGAACTCGTTCGGCCCTTCCAGAAACCTTTTACGCTCTATTGAGAAAAATAATTGATTCAACAAAATTATTGCGTTCATATTGAATAAAATTAGAATTGCAAAAGAATCGCGCCTGTAAACAACATGATTCCTTGGAACGATTTCCTTTTCTGAATAAGTAATTCAAATTCGATCGCTTCTAAATAATGCTCGAAATATTAGTTCAAAATGAATTTTATTAATTCGTACTTTTTACTTTTACCGGTTGTTAATGGACGCCTAAATGAAAGCCTGCTTAATTTTAGCCATGCTTGAAACGTTGCTTCTGCGGATTAATTCGTTAAGGTGCCAAAAAACGTATAATTTAACTAATTTAAAAGGAGTTTACTAAGTCTCGTTATAATATAATAACTCGTTAATACTATGAAAATCTTTCTGGCACATTGAATTTGACGGTTTGTTGCACTATGCTTAAATCCCCAGTCGACAAAATAGGCCAAAACAATTATTTTATGAACAATAACGTCATTTTTTGACTATACATTCTTCAATGATTGCTTGGATAATTGCTTGCATTAAATTTTAGCCTCGTTTTGAGATGTCATCATTTTTATTTTTCTATCCGTCGTTAAATTTTCACTGTTTGTCGATGAAGTCAGATTATCAATTTTTTTTATCTGTACTGAGCGTTTTTAAAATTTATTTTTAGATTATATCATTTTAAACGATTACCTGGATGATATAATGAACGATATTACCGCCGAGGAATGTAGATGTGAGCTTGAGCTCAGCCAAAAATCTGCCGACATTCGCAAAATTTATTATCTAATAACAAGGAGTTTTCAACGTCGCCTTAACGACAGCGTCAGTTTACTTAGAAAAAGAGTCTTAGAACTACAAGGTAAATAAAGAAATAAATAGATAGATAAATAAATAAATACGATTTAGATAAATAAACGAATAAATGAGTAAATGAATAAATTAATAAACCGATAAATTGATAAATTAATAAATTAATAAATTGAGAAAAAACAAAAAAAAATTATAAATAAATCAATAAATAAATTAATAAATTAATAAATAAAAAATAAATAAATCAATAAGAAAATAAATAAATAAATGAATAATAAATAAATAAATAAATAACTTAATTGAATGATAAATTAATAAATAAATCAATAAATAAATAGATACATACATACGTCCAAGATTACTTCTGTTTACATGTTCAAATACATATGAGCTAATACTACTGCATTTTACATGGTAGCTGGTTTGAGAGCTAAATTGGGCTCCCAAAAATACGGCAGATACTTATATGCTTTAAGCCTGGTCTGGACGACCCGTAGAAATGGATTCGGACTGACATGTAACGGCTCGAAATTTAACATGCAGGGTCGCCGGCCATATTTAGGGGTGGGAGTGGGGTTGAATGACTTCCAATTTTAGGTTATAACACTTAAAAACGATTAAAAAGTTCCATTTTTTCCAAATTTCGAAGAGGTGTCAAAATTACTTCCGCTTTGGGAGATGCGTGACAACCACATTTGGGTTATGGATCCCCCATCCTGCTTTTCACCCCTCCCCTTCACATGTATGAGGTGAGCGAAAGATAGGTTTTAGAAACCTAGATTTCGAAATAGTTCAAATATATTACGGTAGACCCGTTGAATTGAGCCTGTTTTTTGCGATTTTTACCATTTTTGTCCCATTCAGACCCTGACAATGCGGTTGCGGCCCATTGATGGTCAGGACTATGTTTGCACATCATGGCCGGTCTGGGGGGTCTGCCTGCCTGGGGGGGGTCCACAATTGGGCTTTTTAGGCAAAATAACCTCAAAAACTGACATAAGTGCTAAAATTGCGTTAAAATTACGTTATTTACTCAATTTTGTGGGCAAGTTAAAGCATTTTTAAAGAAAATTTTCAATTTTCATCCGTTTTAGCCTCTATTTTGCCTCATTTTACCACAAAATTTTTCACTTGTCTGTTAGAGAGGGGATTATGCAGGACCCCCACATGCATGTCTGGAATTCATTTTTAAAGATTTGGTGTCGTTTCACTCGTAGATTTTTTATTTTAATGAATAATGCTCGATGTGAAACGCCGAACCCTTTCATCGTTTTGTCGGCATTTATTTACTTTTGAAGTTTTTTCAGAATCCCACTTCTTCCAGAGTCTTATGCGTGGCGAGCCCCAACTCGCATGATTGATCCGACAACTTTAATTTAGTTTTTTTGAAATTTTTTTGGTTTTTTACTTAATTCTTATTTTTTATAATAAAAAATGATTTTTTTCTTGGTACTTGTCAATAATTTTTTCCACTTTCAAAAACTTTGGAACAATATTTAGAAGTTATCGTTGCAACTTCGAAATTTTGTGCTTAATCGAGTTGTTAGTCCCGTATGACTAGCAAAGGGTCTACAAATATATTCCTGGTTTTTGCATAAATTAAATGTAATAATTAAACGGTTGAATTACCTAATTTGAAACTATTATTCGTTTACGTCTAATTTTAGAAGCCTCAAATGATCCTCGTCTTATTTTTTAAACAGTGACTTCCGAAAAAACGGCTTCGGCTCCCATTATTGTCGATCTTCCGGTAAAAATCGTAGAAAATTTGCTGTTTTAAGCGATTTTGCTAACTTTTAGCTGAAAAGTGAAAAATTATCCATACATGCATTTTTTGACTTTATTTTTGGATTTATTTAATTTTTCTGAGATTTATGTCTTCTTTTATTTTCAAGAAAGAGCAAGCATAAATGAGTATTTGAATGCATACTCAATTGTTTTCTGTCCAAAAAAGTGCAGAGCCGTCTACCCTCCCCTGTCACTAAAAATTTGTTGGGCGCCGTAGTGAATAATGTGTACTTTTTGGTGATTTTAGCCATTTTTTCATTAAGATTTTTTAAGTTGTTTAGGCGCTTAGCGCCCGGGTAGTAATCATTAATAACATTTACTGAGATGCCCTAGAAATTTTATTTTGGCGTCAGAAGAGTAAACTGTGCCCAAAACAAGAACTTTTTACTTCTTAAAAGATTTATCAGCATTTTTCGGTGCTTTGCCGATTTTTGCACTGATTTTGCGCGTTTTTTCGGATAAAACTTTCGAAAAGTTTCATTTCTTTACGGATCAGAAAAGATTCTCCGTATTAAAAGACGGCAAAAGGCCGAAACTACAGTTATAATGGACGGTCGGACAAATTTCGACACTGTTTAGAAATTTGGGGTTCCGCCCCCACTGTCGAAAATCCTGGATCCGCCGCTGGCCGAAAATGGAAATTTTTTAAAAATTTTCAGGGCCGAACCCCTGACTTCCCGTGCTGTGCCTATAAGTCGGTAGTCGGTACCTGAATATACGTAGAAGGGGGCATGAAAAATAAACTTCAACCCTTTGTTACGCACTATTCAAATAAGACAATCCATCTTGTTCAAACAATGGGCCAGGAAAGCGTGTGTACTTTCACCCTCGGATGCGCGTATTCGGAAATGAGTACAAAACATTCGCTTTTTATCTCCTTCATCGTCTTTTGTGAGTGGGTTTTAGTCGAAAAAGAAACGAGAAGAATTACGTAATTTATGACCGAGCCAAACGGACGCCGAGTAGTGCCCCGAAAAATCTGGTAAAAAGGACACAGTAACTAACTACTCACTGGGGTATCATAAAATCCCTATGGTAGCCACTAAAGAACAGGTTTAATAGGGGGGTAATTATCGTTTTGGTCGACTGTTTTTGTGGTTCCTACACTCGCCGAGGACGCAATATCCATCATTTTCATTATTTGTAATTATCATCACTGCCGCCGTTCATTTGTCCGCCGAATTTTCGCCACGTTCTACGATACAATAACGGTAATGCGAACTTAATTCGACGACCATGCGTGACACCATAAACCACATACTCACTGTTTTATGACACACGATCGCGTGTCATAAAACAGCGAGTCAAGCTACAGTAAGATTTCGGACCGGGTTCATGTGAACTGCCGGCGGGCCATTGAGAAAAATTCGGGAAAAGTGCCGCGCGCCACGTCAAAAGCCTTCGTTTTTGACCCCTCGCGGCGATAATTGCGGCGGACGGACCGTCGGAAAAGTGTCGAAATATTTTTTGGCCGTAGGAAACGTAATGACCGGGATTTTCGACCGCCGAAAATAACGGGGCTCGACGACCGGGCGTTTTTTAGCGGGCTTATCTAGCGCAGAAGACGCGCATTCGCCTTGTTCTGAATTTTTAACGTGGAATTTTCGGGCCGTTTTCGGTCGACCGACCGAAAGAACGGGTGGCCCGTCTGCCTTTTATTCAAAATTCACGACAGTACGAAACGGAATAAGTGCGGGTGTAATACGGACAAAATACGATGGATATTTAAGCAGTTCCGCCAATCAAAGGCCCCGCCCGGCCCATCGAACATTCCATTTCGCGTGACTGAAATACTGAGGACTTAAAACGGAATTTATGTCATATTAACAGGACGGAAACGATTTTATTGGGGCGAATGGGCGTAATTATAGCGCAATAAATACGGGTTCGCATCTTTTTGGCAGAATGAAAGGGATGAAATAAGTTTGTTCCGAAATGTAAAAGGTATTGAAAAATATGATGGAGACGAGTTGACATGATAATATATCAGATTTCAAAAGATCTGCCCAAATTTACTCAAAAACAAAGTGGAAGATTGGGAAAAATTTTGTGGGAATGAAATTATTCAAAAAGACCGATTGACGTGTCTCCCATCCCAGCTATACATTAACCGAAAATGGGTCAATGCACTCTCCTTGCTTCATTTCATTATTCATCATTATTTTGCATGTTATTCAGCGATATTAGAATATTAGCAATTTGTTGAAGTTATCTTACTTTCTATTTGTAAAGTGGTCAAAAATCTCATGCAAAATTATCTGAAGGCCAAAATAATTGATGTTGCCCTTTTTATACTCAAATCGAATCTACCTTGTACGCTACTCATAAAGGAAAATTAATTTCAGCTTCATGAGTGGGATCCCAAATTCTCAGAAATGTGAACAGCTCCGTATTTCTAATATTAAATTTTATTTTAATATTTATTTTTGATATCAATGCTTTTTTCATTTACAGAATATTTTATATTGTTTTTCGAGTTTTATTTAGAAAACATTATTAGACGACTCTTCCAAGCCGAATATCGCCTGACGGCTATGCTTGGTGAACAATTTCAAACTGTCTCCGTCGCCGTGCGTCGGCCCGTAAATTCGATGTTCCGTCAACTCAAATCGACCATTTTATCGAATTTTAAGTACAAATGGAGGAAGAGTTTCGATTTGATGACCGAATCTACAGTAATCCGACCCTACCTTGATCCGCAAGTAAGAAAAATTGCGCGCGCATTTTTTGAATCAATTTTTATGCCCGTCTTTTCGTGCGTCATAACGACCGATTGCGTTGATAAACGTAACTCGAATTATTCGCGTTGTTTGGCGGAATGGGCCTCCGAACGTTCACTGATGGTGTACGATAATGCTGAGCGAGATACGGAACACGAGGATGCGTGGTTTCGCATGGAAGGCGTAGAAACGTCGCTACAGTATATTTATAATTTCGCAAGGGGTCTCGCAACGAAATCGAACGAACTTGATCACGTTTTGAAAGGCTACGACGTTAACGCATCATTTAGCCGCAATAATTCAGTCCGTAATTGTTTAACGTTACTGATTAGGACTTTTTATTGCCCTTCTTGCCGTCGTGTCGATAACAAAGTTCATATTTGCCCGGATCTTAGAAAAACGATCAATCAGCGATGCCTCCAATCCAATAGACATTCACTCGAGGACTTAATTCACCTGTCGGAGGAATTCAAGTCATGGTTGAACGATTGGCCAAAATTTAACACATTACGTAATTTTTCTCTAATTCTGAAGGACGCCGTCAAAGAATCTATTCTCGATTTAATTCTCGTTCGAGGTCCCGATATTGCCGCGAAAGTGGTAATTGCACACAGTATTTTCATTTTATAAAAGACTAATAAGTTAATAAATTTGCGTGCAATGCAGATATTACGTAAAATGTGGTTACTTCTTCCGAAAGAAAAACGACGTATGAGTAGGATATGGCTCGGATAAAATAGTGCATTGAATAAAAAAATATAAAAAGCGGAATAATTTTTTCAAACTAATATCTAGTGTAAACGACACGAAGCTAAATAAAAAACTCAATCATAAAGCTTATGTCTCCGAATTTTAATTATTGATTATGCATAACTAACAAAATCGATGTGATGAGGAAATCATATCTGAATTACAAACATCGTTGAGAATCGATCCGTTTTTTTAGGATTTGAAGTCATTTTGTTTAAAGAAATCCCTTTATTAAGCATTGACGCCTTTATATCTTTTTATTTGAATCGTAGGTACCAGCTGCGCAGGCACTTAGCTATGGGGGATAGCAAGGGACTAGTCCCCTCCAAAATTTTGATAATACGTAGTATTTTTTGTGTTAGGTTCCCCCTGAGGAAAAAATTAAAAATTCTTGAAGCGTATCAGGAAGACCGTTCAGAATAGATTTTAGCAAGCTTTTTGGCTGATAGGCCCAGAATTTTCGAACGTTTTCAAAATTTATTTTTTCCAAATTATTGCTTTTTCAATAATTAGAGCTCAGCTGAGAAACGCCCAAATATACCATTATATTTATTTGTCTACAAGTATTTGCTGAGATATTTGACTTCAAAATTTTGCCCCCCTAAACTCAGAAGGCCAGCTGCATTACACCAGCTACGGAGATATTGTTCTGCGCCGAAAAAACGGCCAATTACCTTATTTGATAGTTGTGCCAAATTTTTCACCCTTTCATTTCTTTCTACGAAATTTATTCAGCGTAACGAAGTGGCTTCGGTTTATAGAGGCTGGATAAGTTTCATACTGTGCTATGTGCGAGATGAAATTGGATAAATTAAAGAATTAATTTGGTATTCTGCACGTCTGATAGATCAATTGTCATTTTGCAGTAATAAACCTCAGTTCTTCATTAAATTCTTTCGTGCAAAGTGAGCTGCATTGATAAAATAATGCTCTGGCATTTCTCTAGTAAACGTTTCAAACGCTTCAAGCTTTTTTAATACATTTTTAAGTGATTGTACAAGTTAAGTTCTCTTTTTAAACTTGTTTGGTCAAAATTGAGAAATTTGCAAGCAAAAATTTTTATTATTAATATTTTTATTATTATTATCATTAACTTTATTATTATTATTATTATTTGTTCAATTATTTTTGTTATTATTATTATTATTATTATTGTTATTATTATTATTATTATTATTATTATTATTATTGTTATTATTATTATTATCATTATCATTATTATTATTATTATTATTATTATTATTATTATTATTATTATTATTATTATTATTATTATTATTATTATTATAATATTAATATTATTATTATTAATAATAATATTATCGATATTAATACTTATTTTCCTTATTTCTGTTATTAATATTATTATTATTCTGAAAATTACAATGTTTTAGTAACAGTTTAATAATAGAGATTCAGCTCCTAATAAAAATGAAAGGCAGCAAATTCATGAATAACTTACCGAATTAACTGACATATACATAATTCAGAAGATACGTTTTTGCAGTATGAAGCATGTGGTCCACAAAAAGGCGACAGCTCCGATGGTCAAAGGTCCTGGTCGAGAAAGAGGAAAATTCCCAAAAAGGAATTTACTGCGCGACGTTCGGTGGATGAACATGATCCGTTTTACATGATAGTGCAATCCATGCAAACGGTACCTACACTGCTGCAAAATTTTAAGTTTTGGCATTTATTTAAAAATGTGAAAAGAATGTCAATCCGCAGCTTCTAGTCAAATTCTAGCACTTGGCGGAATTCCAATGATTTTCATTCAGTTTTAATCCGTATTTTACCCTATTTTTCTCCGGAAAAATTTTCAATGTCGCCATTCTGACGTCTTAACCAGCCAAACGTCCATCAACGCGTACATATCAGCTTTAGCTTAATTCGCTCTATTTTTACTTTGGTATAAAATATAGCTTATGAATCAGAAGAAATCAATGATTCATTCGTCTTTGTTTCTATTTGCAATTTCTCACGTTGCTGCTATTTTATGTTTATTATAATTTTTCTTGAATGTTCAAGGCTCAGTCCTTTTAAATTCCAGAAACGAATCTTCTGCAATTTTAAGCTTAGGTCTTTACTACTTACAGATTAGCAGATACGTTTGACGCTGAATCACAGGTAACAAACCCCCTAATTTTGAAGAGAACCATTTCTATAAGAAGGCTTTTTCAGCCAAAGCCTACCGGAAATTTAGTCAAATTTTCAAACTGAAGGCTGTTACGGTCAAAACCTAACACAAGCTAATTTTAGCCTGAATTCGCAGATAAAAAATTCATTATAACATCAAGTTAATGCTCAGATTTGCTGAAAATTCGATTACAATCTACTCATGTATTTAGCGGAATCAAAAAAAAATCGCAGATATTTATTACCGTTAGCATACATGTACAGCATGCGGCACGGAAATTCTGGGGGTCAGACACGAAGCTTTTCAAAGGCTAAAAAACGGTGGGTAACGTCAAAAACACTGTCTTTTACGTTTTGGACAATGCTTATTCTTTCTAGAACATGAAAACAATTGAAAACATTTTGAAAAAATCGAATAAATTGAACAAAATATAGTCGAAGATTTGAGACTTTTCCGCTATAAATGAGCTAAACACGCTTAAAAAGACACACTTTTTACAATTTTTCCGGAAATTCTCGGAGGTCGCAGCTATTTTGCGGGGGAGGGGTCAGTTTAAATTCTGGTAGGGTTCGAACCCATCCCCCAGAACACGTATTGACCATTAGACGTACGAAATGTTACCGGATTCGAATAACTAAGCAGTTGTTCTTCGTAAAAACGGCTGTAAACATAAATGAATTATTTCCTACTGATTTAGTGGCGGATCTCGAATTTTTCTTAAGAGGGGGTACCCAAAACTTTGACTTTTTCCTAAAAAAGTCAGAAACAGGTCCGGAAACTTGCTTTTTGCGTTCGAAATACGATTTTTTGGTTTTTTACCTTGTCTACATTTATTTAAAATCATTTTTGACGCAACATTTTTCGAGAAAAGTTTGAAATTTTCGACAATCTTGTGCTAAAAGATCGTTAAATTTCTTTGATATTAGCGGAAATTAGGCGCGAAGCGCCAGAAAATCTGTGAAATTTATTCGGAAGGATGTTTAGAACCTTAATTTCTTAAAAAAGTTTCGAAAATTTTATAAAGTTATGCTTGAAAACAGAAAATCAATGCTGAAATAGGCATTTTTGCACTTCTGATCGATTTGAAAGCTAGTCCATGCGCTAAAATTGGCTTTTAAGCCGCCAAGAAAGTAAATAAATGTCATTAATAGTTATTATTCGACGAAAATTGCCGAAAAAAGTTCGAGAAATTATGATCACCGGCGGGCAAAAATCATTGCAAATCGCAAAATACTCTTCATCTCGCCAATTATTTTTCGCCAATAGGGGGTCGGCCGCCCCCGTCCACTTTTTAAAGCGCCCCTGTTGCGATTTGTCAACTTTATCGTCACAAATTTAATTCATTTGTCTACAATCGACTTATTTTTTCTTCTCTTTCCTCTTCTACATTTTTTTCTTTCCTTTTTCTTACGTTTTTTATGTAAGTTTTCAATTTTTGCCTCTTTTTTCTGTTTCATTTAGACTTTTACGCCTCATAAAACATGTAATCTCTCATAATATAATTATTTTTAGGTACACTTGTACTATTTTACGTGTCCTTTTTGTTGTCTTGTCTTACTAATAGCATTGATGCACGCACTCTCTATAATCTGTCTTTTTTCTTCTTTTTTCAATATTTGCATGGTTATTTATTTAGTTTATTTACTGATTTATACTTCTGTTCATTTTCTATCATTTTTTTCTCTTTTCTCCTCATTATTTACTATTTTGATTCTTTCTGCACATTGATGACTTCTCACTATTGATATATCGGTTGAATGTTATAGGCTAATGATAACTTTTCTAATTTTCCTGAGATCAATGTATAGGTATAATATTTAAGAGACGTAAAGTATGAAAAGACGTGTTCTTTATCTTAATGTTATATTTTTCGAGCCTTAGGAATCTTTAGACTGCTGCTAAAGAGGTGTGTACAAATTAATTTTAAGCGAAATTTATTTGAAAAAAGAGCATCTGTGGCACGTGACTTCTTTCGCTTCTCCCAAAATTGATTGCCCCCAAGAGCTTTTAGCTGATGACTTCAATAAAATCGGATGCATGCTAATCTAGCTTCAAGAAAGATTTTGAAGCACGCTTTTGAAGGCAGCGTTTTTCTGTACGATTTTTTCTTTAATCTAGCTTTTTCGTTGCTGACTTCGAGCCATGAATCGATAAATTAAATTTAATTATATTGATACGGTTACAAATTGTATAAATTATGAATTATTTGGATCATTTTAAATTAATTTATTGATTATTGATTAATTATATAGTCATAAAGCAAGTAGCGAATTAAAATTTCTAAAATGGTTTTACATTACAATTTACTCGATTTATGAAAATACGATGTGAATTTAATTTAAACGGGATATTTTTGCGAGTATCGAATCAAAATATGTTTTAATCTATTTTTTGATTTCTTTTAACTTCAAATTTTTGGATTCTTCGTAATTTTGGGGTTACTAAATTATTTAGAAACGTTAACCTTGGGAAGGATGTTTTTTTGCTGAATAGCGAAAAATGTTATATTAATCGTAAATTCGAGGCTAACCCTCGCGCTAATATCCGCGAAAGTAATAAAAATTGAATTAATCAATTTTCAATTGATTATTAATTAATTCCTGCCTTCAATTTGGAGGAACAGCCTAATTATCAATTAACTATTAATTAATTACTGCTTTCAATTTGGAGGAACAGCCTAATTTTGACGGAAAATCTGTCCCATTCTTCCTTTACACTTTGCTCACATTGCTTTTAAGTTAAATGCTTTATTCGTAATAGCTGTTTAAAAAAATATCGCATATTGCTTGTTGATTTTGCAGCATTCTAAATGCAATTTGTTTTTATAATTTTTTGAGATTCGATTATTACGAATTCTTTTCTTTTTATTTTCAGTTTCATTTTTTCTAAATCAATTTATCAATTTCTATTCGCTCTTCAATCTAAATCTCTTATAGTTATAGATTTTTTAATTTATTAATTTTTTTATTTTTTTCCAATTTTTAATTACTGTCTCAGATTGTATTTTCGCTTCAATTTTTGCAAATTTAGTCCATTCTATTTTTCAGGATGTATCTCAATTAGTCAGTGGTTGGCCCAATTATGTAATGACTGACTTGGAAAAGAACTTATTCGAATGTGATAAATATTGTGATGAAGGAAACGCACGAAATTCGTCCGTTTGCTGGAATGGTCGCAATTTTACAAGGTAAAAGTAATATTGATTACTCTCCTCATTGATGAGTTTAGGCAAAAATGTAGGGTCAACTTTTTTGGATATCCGTAATCGAGTTAATTGTTCAATAATTTTCAAAAACGTATGAATTTTCCATTCTATGATTTTAACAGGCACTTTACATTCAACTAAAATACTTGGCACTTATTCAAATTTTTTGTCAAGTTTTTTTGAAAAACAAGTCGCATATCAACGAATGTAGTGATTTAAGATCCACAAAACCCCAGAATTGGCATTCTGCCTACGTTCGGTCGCAGTCGAGATACAAAGCCACGGAAAATAACAGTCTATTTCATTTGATTTTACAAAAGATTTACATTTAATGTCACTTTTGGGGCATTTACTTTACATTTAACAAGCTAAGTTTTAATTTTTGCTTAAATTCGTACAAAACTGTCAACCTTAAATAAAAAGGAGACTAGATACTCAATATGAAGCACTTCTGAAATATGTTTAACCATGTTCTTTTCACAATCAGCATCTGATTTATGTTCTTACTCTTTTTAGTTTTACGAACACTAATTGTATAATTATATTGTATAATTATTGTATAATTATTGTATAACTGTATAATATATATATATATACAATATATGATATACAATATATAATATATAATATATAATATAATATATATATATATATATATATATATATATATATATATATATATATATATATATATATATATATATATATATATATATATATATATATATATATATATATATATATATATATATATATATATATATATATACACTACATCGTATAATTCATGTAATGCCTATGAATTTCGGTAAAATAGCTGGCCAATTCTGGGAAATCGAATAGCTGGCGACATCCCTCTAAAACATCAAAAGTGGCCTAAAAAAGTAATCTTTTGGTCAGATTCGGATTTAACAAAGTTTAGGGTTAGGAGGTTGAGGGATGGGAGAGGGCCAACTTTGGATAATGGATTCCCCATTCCCCTCTTATACATATAGGTCCTTTTTATTTCTTTGACGGGAGCATTAGCTACTTGAACGTATTAAAGAAATTTCAGTATTGATTTTTGTGAGAATACTATCGTTACAATTATTAAATATTTCTATTTTTTATTATTTTTATTTCTTAAATTATTTATTTCTTTCCCATTATGTCCGCAAGAATGAAAAAGAAAATTTAAAGAAAGTAGGACAAAACACATTGCAATAGTTAATATGCCTCCATCCATATTCATCACTGCAGCGTTACTAATTGTCTACGGCGAGTCTGACTTTCGCTATTTCCGAAAATTAATGAATAAAGTGGGTACTTTGACCATCTGGAATACTATCGCCGAAAATCCATGCGTAAAATTTCGTGAAGCGGTTACACGAGACCTTTTCGTATAATCGCATCAGTCATATTCAAATTCGGCGCGTGACCTTTTGACCTCTTTTTTCTCGTTTCTTGCCAAATAATCCGTGTTGAAATTTAACGCATTTTTAGTCCACTCACCGGACTGATTCGGCGAAAGTGAAAGGCTCCATTGTTGTACTCTTACGCAACGTTTATCGCCTTAATTCATCGTTGTGCACGTGTCTATCAGATTATAATTTTGTTCCCGATGCATTTAATGTACTGATCGTTGTTTTTATTTTTCTCTCTCTTTTTTTGATTTTCTACAGACGCTAAACTGTACTAAATGCATTTTAACGCCCGATCCAAATCAAAGCATTTGATTGTCATGCCGATGCTGCTTATTACTGTAGATTTATTCGACAAAATATTCGATTGTTAGATTGAAAATTGTAGAAAATTAGGCAGCGAAAGTGTACAAATGAAAGTTAAGCTGTGAAAAAAGTGACCGCAGCAGCAATGATCCTCGTTTTATTTAAAGATTTTTGCCTTAATACGAGCTTAATCTGAGTTCAATATTCTATTCTAAATAAAATTGGTTCACTGAAGCAATTTATCGATGTAGAAGTATTTAAACTCAGCATATCTGTGTTATTTCTCCACATCTGATAACTATAATTTATTTAATAGGCAGTTATTCCTCTCAGAGCTGATCATGGACCTTACTTCTACAAAATTTTACCACGATCCGTATGATAATACGCTGTGCCCATTTAAGCAGTAGCTCCATGTAAGCAGACCCGACTACACCTGGGCGTCTGGACTCCCGGAGAATCCAGTGAACCCCGCTCCCGGAGAAAAATCAATAGACCCCAGAATTGAATTTTCATAGCTGTTTCTGTCGATTCTGCCCCACCGGACCCCTCAAAAAAATTTAACTGCTGCCCGCCTGTGGACCTGACACGCATCGAAAGCACCAAAACTCTGGAGTTTCTGGCAGGTGAGAATTCCGGAAAACGTCAAACATTTCATCCGAAGTTTGCGAGGTATTTTAATTTTTAAAAATCCACAGTAAAAGGCGTAGATGTGCCGTAAAATGGCGACAAATTAAGCGCGGACTATTCGTTCTGTTGCTCCTATCGTACTTCTATAACTTGGTGAACGCCGTTGAATTCATTGATTTTTCAAGTTTACTTTTTCTTCAGAAAATTTTTTCCGTTTTTTCAAACGTTTTTTCAATTTTTAAAACTTCAAATTCAATTGCGTTCGTAAACGTCGGAAAAAGTATGTGTTGACCTGCGATCCTTTCTTTCGAGAGGCTTTATAATTGATGGAGCACTTCCCCAATCTTCGCATTCTCAGTGCGTTGCCTAGGACCTCGCTTAAGCAGGTCATAGACCAACAATATTGCCTTTCACAAAATAGTCATAAATTTGGCTTCATACAGCAAGTAATAACTGATTGGAAAAAAGAAATAATATAATATGAATATTTCATCAAAATCTGCGAGCGAACAATAAAAAAATCACAAACAAACAATAACAAAACAAACAATAACAATCCAATAGCTTGCTCCAATATTTGTGGCACGATTACAATTAAATTCATTGCAATTTTTTCATTTCGCATAGATCATGAAAAGGATAAATGACAAAAAAATTTGGCGGCATTCTTCTAATAATTGATCTTGAATAAAAATTGATTACGTGGTATTGGTTAAGATCATGCGGCCAGGAGAGAACTTTCATTTCAAAACGATATAAAATAATATTATAATAATATATCCTAAAATAATATAAAATAATTTTAAAATGGTTGAAAATAATAAAACAAAACTTCCTCAAAGCTTCTACGCGAATTTCGGTTTTAACTCGATTTAAGAGCGTAAAATCGTGAAGTTAAAATTGATGTAATATCGATTTTTCTTCCTTATTTATTCAGGTGCCAGAAAAAAAAATTTGCCCCATATTCTCATTAAATTTAATGCCTTTTTCCGACTTATTCGCCGAGTGTCCTCGATTGCGCCAAATAATACAGCTCAAAGCTCGGTTTATTAGCTCTATAATATACGCTGACCGCATCGCCGGAGTGGGTGCACTAAATCATATAGCAATGTATACAATGGGGACTTGGGGGAATTATGCAAATTCGGCCAACGGGAATCAACGCATTAATAAAAAGTCTCATTTAGGTCTATTTTTCGACCACAACTTGCGCGCTTATTCGAATTGGAAAAAAAAACAAAGCGTTAGAATCGATCGATTACTCCGACCGGCCCGACTCGATTTTTTCCCTTAATAGCCATTCTATTAAATTGGCCCACTTAACGTCTGCTGCTCCGTTCGCTAAACTTCTCTCAAAATCCGCAGCCGTTTTTTACCGTTATACTTTCGGGAACTATGTTCCCTTTTTTTTCTTTTTCTCGATTTATTTTTCGGCGATCGGTCGTTTATCGAGCCGGTCGGCTGGTTAACTTATTTTTCCTGATGCGATTTTTTTGACAACCGCGTATCAATCACACGAGATTTTCTTAAAATAACGTTTACTTTGTTTCTATGGCTAATAGACGTTTCTTCTTTGGACGTTGTTCGTTCGAAATTCTTCGACAGCTAATTACTAGTATCCAAATTTCTGAACCTGTAGCGTTTGCTTATATAATATGTAGCGGGTGGCTGGAAATTCTAGCAGGGTAGGTGGGCCGTTGTTGAGGGTTAATAGTGTTTTACTTTTGCCCGAAGTATCGGAAAAGCACCGATTTCATCTTTTTTATTGAATTTATTCTAAATTTATTCTTTGAATTCATTTACGAAGTATCTGTTTTATTTCAGAAATTTAGATGGTTAGGGATCCCAGTCTTCGAGGGGCGAGCAGGGCGACCGACTTCGGCTGGGGCCAGGGATCTCATCCAGACATGCTTAGCATGGGGATTCTGGGGAGAGGTGAAATATAAAAAATGTATTTTTTGGGCCAAAGCATGGTATTTATGCGTCAAAAATATCTTCTTTTCGGCGTTTATCAAGATATTCTACCTTTCTTGAGCATAAAAATATAAAAAATTTTTGAAAAAAGATCAAAAAAGTCGAACGAGTTGAACAACTTACAACTTACAGTCGAAACGTGAGTTTATGGCGCGAAGCGCCGAAAAATCCGACGCTTTTGAGCATACAGATAGTTGAAACTCTTAAAAAACACCTTTTCTGAGAAATTTTTAGGAAATTTTTTGGAAACTTCCGAAAAATCGCGGATTCTGGGGTTCTGAAGGGTAGGAGGGTAGGGTCAGAAACCTACCCTCGAGCCCCACATCATGTATGATCCCATCTGCCCTGCTGCATAATTGTTTATGATGATCTTGGTAAGCTGCGTACTAGATTTGATTCGCCGTAAATGGGTTCTTTCATATGTTTGATGATTTAATACTTTCATTTATGAAGTAATCGGAGTTTAAATTTTAGTGATGACTTTCCACCTCTTTTTATTAGTTTTTATTATATTGTCAGTCTTACTTTTAATTGTAACAGTGTCACTTCGCTTCTTTTGCTGTCGCAGCTTATGAGACATATTGAATTATTAGAAAAGTGAATTAAGTTAAATCAAATTGAACATTAAGCTACTATAACATAATTGTATTTTTGACTTTCGTTATTATATATTTTTATGCTATAATTTTATGGTTTAGCCATTTATGAAAATTTAATTTTTGTGATTCGAATCTTATTTAACAGTTCGTTGCAGCTTTTTTAGTTGTTCTTTATTAACTTATTATTCTGCATTTCCGCCTTTTCGTACCATTTTGTTGTCAAAATTTTTTTGAATTTTATTATTTGTTTATTTTATTATAATTATTCGACGTTCTTCTACGATTTCAATTAAAGTCTTGATACTTTTGAATTGATGAATCATTTTTTATATTTTTTTCGCTTCGGATTCTGTTTCATCAAAAAATTATAAATTTAAATGATATTCCCGCGCTACCGTTCATATTGATTAATTGTAATATATTTCTGTTCATAAAATTTAATTACGTCATAAAATATAGATAAAAAATAATTTATCAAATATGCTCGAGAATTACGTTTTACAAAATTGATTTATTGCCACCACTCGTCGCGCGCCTGCGAATTTTTGCTTCGTGTCGTTTCGATAGGACCCGAAATTCATAAAAGTTTTTTTCGACCACCGTCTGTTTGCTTTTCATTCGTTTGAGCGAGCATTTGGTCGACATAATTTCATTATGGATAATTTTTTCACTTCGTTCATCCGTTAGGCGCCCAAAAAATCGGTCGATGCCAAAATTATGGGGCCCGTTAGATTTTGGGCCGTGTGCTGGTTACTCAGGTAGGACCGATCGGCCAAAAAATATTTAAAAAATACCAAAAATAATATTTTTTATTCCGAGAAACCCGACCGCTTCGAAATTAAAAATTAGAAATTAAATTGTGAAAATTTTTTTGAATTTCATTGGTACTCATAGTTTGGCGATGTGAAAGAAGTATTCTACAATAATACGATAGTACTAGAGGTCCTTCTGTTCTGCCTAGAGGTGAAAGGACTTTATACAACCTTAAATCTTACGTTCACTTCGGCGTTCGCTACTCAGGCTTTTATTATTTTTCGCTTTTGTTTTTTGCCTTTATTTTATGCTGTTTCTATTTTCACTATTTTTATCATTTCACCTCAGCTCTTGATTGAAATGCGTGTGACCTTCGGGGACGTTGCTGAAAGTCTTCTCAAGGCTCTGATGCGCCTTGTTGCTTGGCTTTGATTTTTTGAATTGTTTTTATAATTTTTATAATGATTTTATAATTTTTGACGCTTTTTGTTGTTTTTTCAATTTTTGATGCTTCTGTCCTAAACCTTTTTTAATCGCTACATTCACGAGTCGCTAGACTGTCGTGCCCGCGCACGAACTGCAGTAATAATAAAACAGAATTATAGATATAAAGTGCTTTAATGAGAAAAGAGAGATAACCGACAACATAGGTCCGGATATTGGAAAGAAGAAACGTCAATCGATCTTATCACTAGACAAACCCTATCAGGTTATTTTCACCAGGCTGAATCCATTGATGACAACTTTTAAAGAATGAAAAATCAAATCCCAAATTTTCTTGTCTAAAAAAGGTTCTATTAGCTTATTGGTCTCCATAGAAGTAAAAGTTAATTAAATTGTCGAACCTTATCTTTTTTAATTTCTTATCAATTTTTATTTACTTGTTATGTTAAACTTTATATGTTACATTTTTATTTATTTACTTATAAATATTTTTTATTTAGTATTTCTTTATTTTTTATTGCTTGAATATTTTTATTTAATCTTAGTTTTTTATATATTATCTTTAATTTACTTTTTACATTTTTATCGTTTTTTCAATATTGTCGTTATTAGATTTATTTATTTTAGTTTTTTTGATATTTTATTTTATTTTGCATTTTTATTTTATAATTAATAATGTTTTGTCTTTTTAGCTACTTACCTGAATTTAATGACGGCGCGGCCATTCAGCAGCAAAAAACCAAATCCGCCGGTGTAGCTCGCGTGGACGCTGGAGAAGTTTTTCAAAAAGTAAGTAAGAAATTTTTACTAGTAGCTATTATTTTTTAATGAAATTAATTAAATTTAAATTTTGGTAAAATGTACAGTGAAATTTGACTGTTTGCTCATTCAGTCTGAAAATGACTTGAAAAATTTAGAAAATTTTTCATTTATTAATTTATAGCTTTTTTGATACTAATTTTATGTTTTGTGCAGAAAAAAGTAACAAAATATTTTTGCATTTATGTCATTTTTATTATTTATTTCATATCAATGTTAATCAAAAATAGCGAAACATTAGAACATCAAACGATTTTAATCTTTTAATTTCAACTAATTTCGGCCTCAAATAGTTGCAATTTTTCACGATACAATTTAGTAAATCGTTTTGCGCACGTTTATAATACGTCTATCAAATTTGTGTAGATTAAAGCAATTTAAATTATGTAATATTTTATTATTTATTGCGTTATTAATTTTTAATTTGCTCTAATAGGCAAAAACTACCTTCACTTTTCAGCGAGTGTTTTTATTTAATGAATTGACACCAGTTGGCTGACTTTAACAGACGCAATTAATAAATGACATTTTCGAAGAGGTTATTCGCGCTTTTTCTAATTAAATTAGCCAAAACCATCCGACACAAAGTAACATTTACCATCTCGAATCATTTTTTACGTCATTAAGCCGGTGGTGCTATGGTTAAGCATGTGTTTTAAGTGTTTAAAAATGATTTATCCGCTAACGTTTAAAGAAAGAAAACGAGTTATTCTACCAGTCAAACGAAGTTTTGTAACGTGTTTAGCGCGAAAATTTCAGCAGTGATTCTTATATGTCAAAAGTCACTTTAATTACTTTCTTTTAAATTGAATGATTTTGTTTAGAAAATTAATTTTTAGACCTGTATGCAAATTTTTTGTCACTTCAGTTTCTGCGTGTCTGGGTTTTACTGACATACGACTACTACGATCATGCATGGACAGCGTGTAAATTCTGGGGAGTCGGGATTTTTTTTCAAATAAAAAAGTGAAATTTATGATTGGGGCACAAAAATCAATTTTTTGCCGTATTTCATCTAATTCGATTTGTTTACTTGAAATAAAAAATCGTAAAAAACGAAAAACCTTGTGAGGCCTGGGGTCCTCTAGATTCTGTAGTGGGGGTCCAAACCATAGATGCTCAACATGGTTGATTGGGGGGACGGTCATTGGTCAGCTGGTCTGGGGATCAATAATTGAGCTTTTTCTGGGTCAAAATGGATCCAAAAACTGGTTTAAGCGCTAAAATAGCGTTAAAACTACGTTATTAATAGAGCTTGGATTTTTAGGTGAAAAAATGCCATTTTACGTGGATGATTGCGTGTAATAATAAGGCAAAATTACGTAGGAGTTTTTTCAATGCTTATGCATACCAGTACGACATAACTCATTTAATTCATTCATTCAGAAACGCATTAAAGCACACAACATCAACCATCTTAATGTTTTCAAACGTAAAATATTGACGTCTATCAACTAAGAATTCACTTATGAGAAAAGATCGCTCTACTATGCACCAACCAAAAGCAATACTTATTTATAAAACATTTTTAGTCAAGAGTTTCGATTTTTTCTGACGTAAATGGTACTAAATCAGAGCTTTTTGATAGGTTCGATGCAATTTTTTCAGAAAAAAGCCAGATAGCATCTCCACACGTTGGCGTGGGGGTATTTGGGGTTATGCGCCTCTCAGAAGTTCGTATACCCCCAGAGACCGAAATACCCCCAGAATTCGATTTTTCTTTTGTTTCCGCAATTTTTTGATGCCAATGGATAATGATCGATGAGAAACGTTGGAAAATGGTGTGATTTTCACCGTACCACCATTTTAAGACCATTTTTTGATCTTTGAGTAACCTTGCACCCCCTAGAATTTTGGTGCTGCTCACCTGTGAGCATCACCAACATAATACTGATTGCTGAGCAACTGGCTGTGTTTGACGACTACAATAAATTTTTACGTTGACTAACTATTTAAATCGTAGATTAAGCATCTAATCAGAGAAGAAATGGTAACGATGAAATCTTCTTATATTGTGGAGCAAAACTAAGCTTAGACGCCGGCGTTTTTGGCACAGCGAGTAGTAAATATCGTTTATATGTGCGTCAATACAGAAAAATTTCAAATTACGTGTAAATTTTCCAAATTACTCAGAATACGTTAGATTACGTGTAGAATTTCAAATGACGTGGAATGACGCGCGAATGAGCCTATCCCACCACGCCAATTTGAAAAAGTTAATGGATGTAGGTTAAAAATCCGGGCTCTAATTATTACGCACTTTCTGGTCAATTGAAACCACCTTCGAAGAAAACTTTCAATCTAATTTTTTAGATTTGATTTCGCCTCATTCTTCCCAAAAAATTTCCAATTATTCCATTCAGCAGGGTCTTCAGAACCCCAAACTCGCCAGCGTGCATAACGTGTATGTTTGGTCCAGACTATAGATGCACAACATGGCCGATCTGGGGCGGCTTCCAACGGTATGGGGGAGTAAAGAATTGACTTTTTCTGCCAAAATGACTTCAAAACTGTTATAAGCGCTTAAACAGCATTTAAATTGCGTTATTACACAGTTTCTGATCCACTTAAGGCACTTTTGGAGAGAATTTTCAATTTTCATCACTTATTCCCCTTCATTTTCCCTCATTTTATCAAGAAAATTTGCATTTTATTATTCTGGGAGTAGGGTCTACTCCCCGGAACCCCCTACGTCTAAGTCCGGTCCAGACCAGACATGCACGTGGAGGGTTTGGGGGTCTAACCCACACATTCCCATAAGGGGAGGGCGAGAGGGGTATTACCCCCACCTCAGGGTCCGAGACTTGAATTACTGTCGGACGATTTTGAGTTATCAAACATTTTCTGCAAAATTTTTGGGTACAAAAGCAGCGAAGATGTTAAAAATTTTCGGCGCTTCGCGCCGACTAATACATTTCTATTTTGTCTACCCATAAAATACATAGAACGAACTCAAAATAATCTAAAAAGTCAAAATTTTCGATGAATTCTCATATTTTTTCTTACAAGAGTGACGAAACTAGTCAGAATGGGACAAAAAGTAGTTAAAAATGCAGTTTTTCACATTAAAACATGCTATATAGGATGTTTTAGCCATTTTTCGTATTTGACCTGCAAAAAAAGGCTAGACTCTAAATTTAGTAGTCCTAAATCTTAGGATTTCACCCCCTGAGCATTCGATTTTGGGAAACTATGGTCTAACCCCCTCCCGTCAGAATAGAATGGAAAATTTTTTGGTGAAAATGAGACAAAATGAATGCCAAAAACGGATGAAAATTTGTAATAAAACTTTTTATGATAAGCCAAGTACTAAAGCTAATAAACGATTAAGTTCGATAATCAAACCTACCTTAAAGTAATCGAATCTTAAATATATCTAATCAGAAATAATGGAAAGCGTAAAAATATTCAAAAAAATTTTGTTTTTATTGTCGAAAAAGTAGCACTTAAAATATACACGATCCTGATTTGTTTTCGTTTTTTAAAATATTCGCATCTGATTTTTCCGTCCGCGGATTAACGAGTATTTCTTCGAAACTCTTCTTCTGATATACTTTAAACCCCTTCGCTCCGTACGGTTCATTTTATTCTGTTTTGTGTCCGTTGTCTATTTGTTTTGCTTTTATTCAGCTGGACGGAATGAAGTAATATCCAAAATCTGAATTTTTTGTAAAACACATCTTTCTGCTATTTTTGAGATCGTCGATTACGAAAAAAATCTTCATTGCGCGGAAACCAAATAAATTGTTGTTTAGAATTTTTAGAACGAAATTCCGAATTTTTTTGGAGTTCATTCTTTTCAGCGTTGTTAGACTTATTCCGCGAGAAGCGGAGAAAATATTTTTTTGGAATTTCCCGAAAAAAATTTTAAACAAATTTTGATCAAATTTTTATCTTTTTTGAATATTCAGATTGGTGCCAGACATGAAGTAAGCCTATGTCGAGATGGGGACAAATTGCGAAGTTAGTAGAGATATTTTTGCCCCAATCAAATCAGGCTTAGCTCATGCTCTGGCGCTAATGTGAATAGGTATAAACTAAGCCTTAGCTAAGTCGCTTGATAATAAAAAACCTGTCATTTCAAGCTTTCATTACCTTTTTCAGGTTCTTCACTTTTCTGCGCCTGTTTTCAAGTATCCTGTCGTAGTTTTATCCTTGAAAGCCTAAAATGAAAAAATTTTTTGTTTTAAAAATTATTGAAAAAAGATTTTTATTGGTTTTCGCGTGATAAAGCTTATTTTTCCTTCAATAGCGACCTTGAAAATGGCAGGAAAATGTTTTTTTAATTGAGAATTTCAAGATTTCTTCACTTTAGCCGGTTTACTCGTATTTTTTTATTTTTACCCATCGGAACCCAAAAGTTTCCTTAAAGGGTCTAACAATGTCCGGAAATTCGTATATTATGCTTAGAGTATCGTTTTTTGCTGACTTTTAATTATTTCTGATGCAAAAGAGTAAAAAATTTTCGAAATTCTCCAAAATTTTTCCTTATGAAAAACTCGCAAAATCAATGCAGAAATTAACACAAATCGCCGAAAAAACACTCGACGAAATCATTGCCGGAGCTAGCAACATTTTTGTTCCGTGCAAAAACTACTCTTCTGACTTAAATTTAAGTTTTCTAGAGCCCCAAGAGAATCAGTAAACTTCACTGGTGAGTACTATTCAATGCGCCCAAATATTTTTTGACGACATGGGGGCGGCGGTGTCCCCCCGTGCTTCCCCTAAATTCGCCAGCGTTATTATTCGTCCCTTTTTATTCAGAGTAATCGCCGGCGCTTCTCATCGATACATTCCGAATTATTAGCCGATTCGGCGGCGGCGGCGTTGACGTCGGAAAATTCGGCGACGACGCCGGCGTCGTCGCCGCGCGACGAAAATAACGCCGACGGCTCGGGTATCGGTCCGCAAGCGGAATTGAATAATCAATTGGAAAATCTCCGATCACCGGATTCGGTTCGCGAAAAACTCGCACCGACGGACGACATCGATTACGCGGATCCGGACGGCGTAAGGCGGGACGACGGCGGATCCGGAATCGGAGATCAGGACGACGTCCAATTTTCCGGCTTCGGGTTGGACGAAGGCGGTTCTCGCGCCGAAATGCCATTGGCTCCCGACGGAAATGGGGTAGAGCCGGCGGCCGCTCCCGTTTCGACCGCCCGGCCGAGACATTACCACCGTCAGGGATCGCCTCGTCGTAAAGGCGTTCTAGGATTTTTCTTACGGAGATGGGTTAGGGTAGGGAGCATAGGTGGGCGGCTACCAAAGTTCTGGGGGATGCAAGCCTTTTCTCAGAGGTCAAAACATGGCCTTAAAAATGGTGGTATGGCGAATTAAACACGATTTTAACGTTTTTCATTGAGCACTATCCGTTGGTAATTAAAAAATTGCGAAAAAAACAACAGCAAAAATTTTAAAAATTGGATTCTAGGGGGGTATATTGGTTTTTTTGGGGGGGGGATGCTTTGGGTTCTTGGGGGATTCACACCCCCATGCCCAGGTATGGTAGGGGTGGTACCCACACCTGGGCGTGGGGGGTTTAGGGGTATGCACCCCCCAGAAACCAAAATACCCCCCAGAAATCAAAATACCCCCCCCAGAATTCAATTTTTGAAAATTTTTTTCGTTTTTTTCGCAATTTTTTGATGCCAATGGATAGTGCTTGATGAGAAACGTCGAAAAATGGTGTTTTTATTGCCATACCACCATTTTTAAGGCCATTTTCCGACCTTCAAAAAAATCTCGCACCCCCCAGGATTTTCTTGCTGCCCACGTATGGTGGTACCCAAACTTTTACCAATACGGCCGAAAATATGTCCAAACGCAGCTATATTTGCGCGTGGGCGGAACAGCGTTTTCCGCCGTTTTTCTCATCTATTTTTACTTAAAATGATGCCTAGTGCAAAGATTGTCGAGAAAATTTGATAATATTAAGCAATTTTGCCCAAAAAGTGCTTAAATTTCATTAAATTCAACTTAAAACCCGGCACCGTGAGATTTGACGAACGTTCGGTAGATGAGACGTTATGCAATAAGTTAATAACATCCGGCGTGAAATCATTGGAAAAACTGCGATGATTGATGGCCAAAATCATTGCATGCAAATTTCCGTTCTTCAACTTGCTGATTATTTTGGGCCAATGGGGGGGTCGGCTGCACTAATCAAGTGCGATTAATTAAAATAGTCAGCCGATAAAAATTCATCGGTATAGCGAGAAAAAGGAATATTAATATAGACACCTCGTCGCCCAGGATGAGCTTAAATTTTACCTAAAAAGCGAACTCGGAAATGTTCTATCACCTACTTAATTTTTGCGCTATTAGTACTTCGTTTTTCACTTCATTCCTACAACATAAAGATTGCCTTAAATCCGAAAAATAGTCCGAAATCAGTGCGGTAGACTTAAACTTTCATTAATTATCGAAATGAGTAAACCCGACGATTATCCAGAGCAGTGACGAATCTAGGATTTTCCTAAGGGAAAAGCAGTCGAGAATAGGTCCAAAAAATTGTTGTTCACGTGCGAAATGGCGTTTTTTCGGCGTTTCGTCTAATCTTATTTAAAATCGCTTTTTAGGCGATATTGTTTCGGAAAATTGTCAGGCGATTTCGCCCGACAAAATCATTAGATTCTTCGATTTCGCCAAAAATCTGGCGTGAAGCGCCGGAAAATTTGTTAGATTAAAGCGAATGTACGTTTAGAACATCAAATTCCGTATTTGTAGCATTTGACGTGGAACATCGAAAATTTTCCAAAGTTCTGCTTGAAAAATAGAAGAAAATTATGCCGGAAAAGCAGTCCGTGCTCTTGAAATCGTTTTAGAACCCATTCCCAGAGCAAACACGTGACTTTGGGGCCGCCAAGAAAGTAAATAAATGTCATTAATGGGTAGGCTTATAGGGGAGGCGCCCATAGGTGAGTGGCACCAAAGTTAGGGGGAGGGGAGTGCAAGATTTTTTCAAACGTCAAAAAAATGGTGGTAGGGCTAAAAAACACCATTTTTCAACGTTTCTCATCGAGCACTATCCATTGGCATCAAAAAATTGCGAAAAAAAAACAAAAAATTTCAAAAACTAAATTCTAGGGGGTTATTTTGGTTTCTGGGTATGTGCTTACCCCCCGAACCTCTCCACGCCCAGGTATGGAGGCGCCCCCTCTTCAAATCCGCCATGATACAGAGCGCAATGCAGAAGATGGTAATCGCCAAAAAATTTAATTTTTGGGGGAATAGTTGACGAGTTGGATATGGTGCTGCGAAATTGGTTCATTAATATGATTAATGTCATGATCAAACTTTAATATAATGTTTCAAAAATGTGAGTCTTATTGGCTGGTATGATAAATTCATTGATCGTCTTTCGAATTTGCTTCTCAAATGTTAACAGATGGAAAATTTGCCGGGAAATCAGAAATTAGAGTATTTAGTTAAAATAATACTGAAATATTATAAATAAAAGGATTAGAAAACTAAAATTTTGAATCGGAAATAAAAAAATCAAAAGTTAAGCAAAGCAAGAAATTAAGCTAAATGCAAAATCTAAAAATAAATTAAAATAGAAAATACATACTGATTTTCTATTTTAATTTATTTTCGCTTTTAACTTTAATTTACATTTTTGGCACTTGAAAACAAACTAAAAATACGAAAAATGCGGTAAATTCAAATTTAATAAGATTTTTAATTTTTTTAAATTCAAGAAGTTCTAGTTAAATTTTGGTCATAAAACAAAGTAATATTTTAACATTTAAATGAAAAATACGAAAAATGCGGTAAATGCAAATTTCATGAGATTTTTAAGTTTTTTTTTAAATTCATGAAGTTCTTGTCAAATTTTGGTCATAACACAAAGTAATAGTTTAGCACTCGAAAAGAAAAGTCACGGAAAAACACAAAAAAAATCAATTCCAATTGAACTTCGAAATCTTCTTTTGCATTCAAGAAAATCTCGTTTAATCTTATTTATGAGAGAAAGTATTATTCTGTACTTGGAAAGAAGATTTACCAAAAAATACGCCAATGGAATTTTGGAATGTTTTTCAAATTTAAGGAATTTTTGTTTAACACAAAGTATTATTTTTGCAATTAATAATTAAATTTCCGAATAAATACGAAATTACAGTTCGAATTAAATGCTAAAATCTTTTTTTAATATATTTAGGAAATTCTTGTTATATTCTGTTCACAACACGAAGTGTTATTTTTGCACAAGAAAAGGAAATTTACGAAAAAATGCGAAAAGTACAATTTTAATGAAATTTTTAAATTTTTTTCACATTCAGAAGAATTTCTTGCTAAATCTTGTCTACAAAAAGTATTTGCTTATCCGTTTTCTCGCTTAGGATCGCCTCCTCCTCATTATTCAATATCGAATTCGCTTGATGGCTATTCAAGGGCAGATGAAACTGTTCTACGACATCGCCGCATTAGCCTAATTATTATTTTATTTTCATTATCATATTGGTTCGTGTTTTTACACCAAATCTGATCCGCTAGACATTTTTTTTGGGTTACAGCCATAGGTGACGGCGGCACCAAAATTCTGAGGAGGGGGTCGTACGATTTTTCAAAGGTCAAAAAATGGCCTTCAAAAATGGTGGTATGGCGAAAAAACATCATTTTTCAACGTTTCTCATCGAGCACTATCCATTGGCATCAAAAATGCGAAAAAAACAAAAAAAATTAAAAATTGAATTCTGAGAATGGGATATTTTGATTTCTAGAAAGAGGGGGTATTTTGGTTTCTGGGGGTTGCATTTCCCCACGCTCAGGTGTGGTCACAGCTGTTGGCCCGAGCTAATTTCGATGAAAAAAGAAAACATTGACTTCATCTATTGATCGTTGCTTTATTGATAAGTGGATGTGCTCGCCTCGCCTACTACTTGGTCGATATTCACCTAATCTTGATGATTGCAATATGATCATGCATGAGCAGCAGGGCCTAAATTCTGGGGTCTGGAATGAATCCATGAATTTCCAAAGGTTAAAAAAGGCCAGAAAAAATTTTGTAGGCGCAAACAACGTTATTTTTCGCGTTTCCTATCTGTTGGTATCAAGCATCTCTAAAGAAGAGATTTTTAGAAATTTAATTTATAGGGAAGGGTGTTTCCTCATATTCTTCTCTTTTATGATTATTTTCATTAATTTTTCCATCTTGTTTTTTTAATTATTTTCGTCTAATTTTTAGAAACTTTCAAACAAGGGTAGCGATAAAATTTCGGGGGCCTGATGGGTAAAAACTGAAAAAATAAGATTTTTAGGAAAGCCGATTCTTTTGAATTCATGGGTTTCAAACAATATAGGGACAGCACCGAAATTCTGGGGTGCATGATTTTTCAAAGGTGTAAAAACAATCTTTAAAATGGTGGTATGGCGAAAAAACATCAGATTTCAACGTTTCTCATCGGGTACTATCCATTGACATCTAAAAATTGCGAAAGAAACGAAGAAAAAAATTTCAAAAATTAAATTCTGGAGGAGGGTATTTTGATTTCTGAGGGAGTATTTGGCCTTCTAGGGGGCTGCATGCCCCCCTCCCGCCGAACCCCCCTATGCCCATGTGTGGTTCAAAGCTATGAATAGCCGTCAAATTCCGGGGTCCGATTGGGTAAAATTGCCAAAAATAGTACCGAAATTCAAATTTGGAGTCTAACGATTTTGGGGAACAGTCAGATTCTCGGGGAAGGGATTCAGATTTCCCACCCTTAGCCCATATTTGGTCCAAATCCTCATGGACCGCTAAGAATGGTTGGATCTCAAGGTCCAACCGGAACCCTCATCTCTTTTCCGCGTCCACGTGTGTGTTTATTATAATAGAATGAGCTGTTGTTGTTTTGTTATCTTATTGTGCATACCGTTCTACTGTTATAAGCGCTACAAAGCACTGCTCCCATTAAATGAGCATTAAATTCAATTAAATTAAATCAACAAATATAGGTAGGCTTTTCCGAATGTTCAAAGAAACCATTCGCAAAGGGAGCTTATGAAATTCGCTCTAGTAAATTTGTAGTGCACTTGAATCCTAGTAATGCAGTTGAATCCTGGTATAGAAATAGCATTTTCTAAATCCGGCAGGAATGGCCAAAAATGAAAAATTTCTATAAATTGTCGGAAATCAAGCCGCAAGCCTGATTACATGAAGTCTGCTATTTTAATACGAAACATCCTTTTTAAAGATAGCTCAGTGATCGAATTGACCTGGGTCCGGTTTCAATATCTTTAGGCTTAAGCCAGGCTTAAACCTGACTTCAATGTTAAGTGGCCAATTTTTAGCCTCGTTCAAGCCTAGCTTAAGCCAGGCTTAAACGTGGCTACGTATGTTTAAACATTGAGTCAGATTTAGGCCTGGCTTAAGGCTAAAGATATTGAAACCGGACCCTGGCGATCTGTCAATCTTATTTAGGTTGAAGTGAAATGGTCAAGGCCTCGTTAAATTTGAATGAAAATAGTACAAGCTGCTTTATTTTAAATCGTTTTTCGAATCTAATATATTATCATGCAATTTAGGTTGGCCACTGCGAAATTATTTTTAAAGGTAGCTATCGCCACGCCGTTTTCACACAAAGTGAAAAATTTGATGCATTTATGCTTATAACTTTTGAGCCATTGATGCTTATTGAAGAATTGAGAACAATAATTATTGTCATTCATTGAGCTGTCATAAAAAGTAATACAGATTATATTATAGCATGCAAGTATATACTGTATACCAGCAAGCCATAGCAAGAATACCTCCACACCACCGAATAATGGTGCTTAGTGAATTGGCTATTTTTGATGATTAACACTAGAACTGCTTGATGGATTTCAATAAAATAAAGTGTTCTGAGTTGATAATTTTAAAATGAAAACTACTTTGCAAAAATTGTGCTAGCTTATGTCTACAGTATGCTAGGCTCTAAAAAGTGCTCGAACCTTGGATGGCCACTTCATTATGATAGGTTTTGCTTCATATTTTAAAAAATAGCATACTAAATAGATACATTTTGTGCTCTAAATTTCACCTTTTTCTTTTTTATGTTTCTGAGTAGTTCGTCCTGCTATTTCGATTTAATTTTTTCCAATATGGCTGCGCCCATAAGGTATGCATTTTACTCGCGCTATGTTTCATATTTTTAGATGTATAAGCACATTTTGGAAAGCCCAAAAACATCTATTTTGAATGATATCATCTATTTGATTAATAGAATTCCAGTTTTTCAACGGCCGCCAGAAAAGCTGTCACACTATAACTTTTGTTGTTTTCAGCAATTATTCTGTGAGTTTCTAACGTATTTCAATGTTTTCCATGTAAATAGCTGGGAAAATTAATGTTCTTCCTAATGAGCTACATACGTATGTCTTATGTTCTGCATCCTTCTAGTTCGTTCAGGAAAGTCCAAAAACCTCTAAATTATTCATTGTATAGTGAAAACGACGTGCATAACGAAGAAACGTTCTCATTAGTGCCTTTTTATATAGCCAGGAAAACCATAGAAAATTAAAAGCATAATAAATATGGAATGTTGTAAATTTCTTGCCAAATGAAAGCAATGTGGCGATTTTCTGAGCAGGACAACTATAGTCTGTTTCTTCGTGCATAAATTTTGAGAATTTCATCGACAGTAAGCCGAAGGTTACGATAATTACTTATCTGATCAATATTATAATCGCAATCTGTCAGCTTATTGTCGAACGATGGTTTTAAAAGTTAAGACCGAACTTGCGTGAAACAGACTATAGTTTAATTAGGATAAATTTCCTAATTTTTTATTCTAGCCAACCAAACGCACGTAGACATTTTGTTCTCATAAACTTATATAGGTCGTTTATATGTAGGTAGGTACATGAAAAATTTTTACACCTATCACAGTAAAAATTTTTTACGAGCGCAGAAACAAGTAAATCATTATTGGCATAGCAAACTTGCCGAAAATGTATTCAAACATGCCAGTGTACTGTGAAAGCAAAATGCAGCAATGAATAAGAATTGCTTTATATAACAGTCCCGATCACACGTGGGCGTGGGAGAAGGTGGGGGTTAGGGGTATGCACCAGCAGTTGGAACACTCCCCAGAAATCAAAATACCCCTTCAGAATTCAATTTTTGAAAATTGTTTGTGCTTTTTTAGCGATTTTTTGATGCCATTGGATAGTGCTCCATGAGAAACATCGAAAAATGGTGTGTTTTTCGCCATACGACCACTTTTAAGACCATTTTTTAACCTTTGAAAATCTTTTCTGCCCTCTCCCCCTCAGAATTCCGGCGCTGCCAACCTATGGTCCCGATTGTATTGTCCGACTTTCCCGTTTCTGCGTATACTCATTTATATTTGATAGATTGCAATAACCGCATACTAATCAGCCGCTAAACGATAGCATAAGATGGTATTGTCTATCGATTTGGTTTAATGAGCAGGTATAAAAGAATGAATAAGTTAGAGGGCGTATTCAATATGTAAACTATTATACTACCTGCTTTCTTGTTTACTTGAAGAATGGGTGTTAGGATCTGTTCGGAAGAATCTACTCTTACGTAATAAACAAGTTTAATCTTGTAATCCCTATTATGGAAAAATCAAAAACTATATCGATTTGAATAGTTAAACGCACAGAGCCAAACTGAAACGGTGTCGTTACTTTTATCGATCAGGCTCCAGGGTGCCACGGGGTATGTACCCCCGAGAAGGCCGAATACCTCCCCAGAAACCAAAATACCTCTCCAGAATTCAATTTCTGAAATTGCTTTTGTTTTTTTCGCAAATTGTTGATGCTAATGGATAGTGCTCGACGAAAAACGTTAAAAAGTGGTGCTTTTTCGCCTTACCACCAATTTTTAAGATAATCTTTTGACTTTTTGATAAATCTTGCACACCCCAGAATTTTGGTGCTGCCCACCTATGTTGGCTTCCTCGTAATTAAACCAGGTGCACATAATTGAATTATACGTCGGGAAATCGACGTCGAATATGTTCTGATGTAATATCTGCTTTGTATTTTTCATTTTCTGTTTCTGTTTTTGTAAGTCAGAGCGGAATTGCGTCTTATCCGTTACACTGGTTAAGTGAATGAATACATACACGTACAACGTGTTGTGCAGTCCGGATACATTTCCAAGAATTAACTGGTTTCTTACGCTCATCAACCTACAGCATGGACGAAGAATTGGGACGGCCGGAGAATCGGGAAATTTGTGTGCTTAAAAATAGCGTTTTATACAATTAAGCGGGTAGTTTGGACAGTCGGAGAATCGGGATGGTCGGAGAACACGGTCGGGATGAACGAAAATTACGGGAATCTAAAAATAGCCCGTTTTATCATTAGACGGAAAATAGGGATGGTCGGAGTATCGGGGAAGTCGGGGAGTCGGAACGGTCGGAGAAACGGGGCAGAGCGGACGCGATGCTGACTATTATCAGTTAAGCTCATGATGAGGGATTTGTATATATACTGTAGGTTGTTTTTACCATTTGCCATTCTCCAGCGGTAGGTACATTTTACGTGAATAAGGGGGTATGTGCCTAATACGCATATGTACGAGGAAACGATATATAAATTATCCCTTTAATTTTTATCTGTTTTTTGCGCCTTTTACGAAACGCGTGTTCGACGTAATTAATATCAAATGACTAAAAATATATCACTTCGTCAACGCCCCCAAAAACGTTGATGAATAAATAAAATTATGCTAAAAGAATCTAATTTTGTACACACCTTTCATACGGCACGCTGGTTTGAAATTGTCTAGGAGACACACGTATTGTGTGCTCATTATTCATGCATGGCTTCGCATTTCCAAGCTAAACAGACTATAAATTAAATATGCAAATTTTTCCTTGCAACACCCATTCAATTCTGTCTCGCGGCGCGGAAATCTCGAGGCGTTCGATCGAATAATGTTTCAAAAATAGGAGCAATAAAGCACTAATTGCATATTTCCTACATTATGAGGTGCTTGATACATTTGAGCAATTCTATATTGGGTTCGTTCGCTGGTACGTTTTCATAGCTCAGAGCCGCTGAACACGCAATTACCTATTCCTGGGTCAAATTCCAGTATGGTGTTCGGAGAGAAAGGTTATATTTTTAATTTTTATAATAACTATTTTAATAACTCGAGCGAAGTTGATAAAACTTGCCAGAAATGACTTGATATATATCGTCAACCTTGTGCTGAAGTTCATTGCCGTACTGTAAGCATAGCTGATACTACACTGCAAATTCAAACGTGTCCCTTGAGCTAGATTTGACGCACCACATTTTATCTAGATAGAGCTCAGTGTCGTGCAAATTTATGTAATAAATGCTAGAATTTGTTCGGGTAGCTCAAGAAGGTCGGTACGTAGTAATATTTGAATGAAAACAATATTAAGATGGCGCTATTAGCAGAATTTCGGTTTTAGAGTGTTCGCCATATCTAAGCGTGGGAGGGGACGGCTTGGTGTATGAACCCCCTGAAACCAAAATACCCACCGAAATTCAATTTTTGAACTTTTTTGTTTTTTCGCAATTTTTTGATAGCCAATGGATAGTGCTCGATGAGACACGTTGAAAAATGGTATTATTTCGCCATACTGCCATTTTTAAGGCTATTTTTTGACCATTGAAAAAATCCTGCACCTCTCAGAACTTTTGTTACGCCCACATATGGGTTTCACTGATCTTAGTGTCAATGTTGTCTCAATATCGCTTTTTCCTAAGGAGAAGACATTGGACCAGGGTGAAGGACGCTGTGACGTAATCTTCTATAAAATGTATAAGTATCGACTAACAGGCATCCCTTTGAGCAAAAATAATTTATTTCAAACAAGTTTTGGCATAAGTTTCATTTAGTCACTGATTTTATTAGAGCATCACACTTTGCTGCGCAAATTTTGAAGACAATAATTCGTGCACGGATGGGTCCGAACTTTCAGCGACTACCTAAAATATGAAATAAAACTCATTAAAAATCATAGTACAACTTCCTGATCATATTATTATTGGTACAGCAATTAGTGTACCATGCCTTGTAAAAATGGAAACCTTACAGAAGTAAATTCGTGTTTGAGTTTGGTTAATAAGGCGCCAAGCGACTAATACTGTAATTTTTTGCTAGCATATTTAGGAATAATTGCGCCATAAAATGGCGAAAAAGTTTAAACAGTTTTTTCGTAGAGTTTCAACTAAAAACAAAATGTATCCTTTTTCCGAACACCCTGTACAGGTTTAAGCTTGGCTTGATAATAAGTGCGGCTTAAGCCTGGCTTAATGGTTTCAAATAAAAAGCATGATGTAAGCCTGATGGAATTCAAGATCATTCTGATCTAATTAAAACAACGAGTTTAAGCCAGACATAAGTATAGCTTAAGCTTGGCTTACTATCAAAAAATTAAAGAATAGCGTGATTGAGGCTTAAGATTGGCTTAATTTACAACTGTTACTGATGGCTTAAGTGCTAAGCGAAGCCAGGCTAAGGGAATACTTTATTGAATTCGTATTCTGGATTAATATATTTTTCTGCGTATATATTTAAACGTTTGAATTTTCATGCATTAGTTTTATTATTTTGATTTATGAAATTCTTTTTTTATGATTCCACTTATAAACATACTGGACAAAATTGTTTTTCTCGCTGGTTCTAGGTTTCTTAGTACACTTTTGTCTTTCGACATATTTTCCTACATTTATTCCCCTATAAAATATATCGTTTTGCTCGAATGGCCGATTTAATTGATGGCGTATCGTTTGTGTAAATCATAGTTGATAATTATTGTGTATATTTAATCGACACATTCTCATAATTTACATATTTTTGAGGGAAATTAAATCTTTTGCAGATTAATTGAACAAAGACTGATTTTGAAAGTTTAAAAATTAAATTATTGCTTGAAAATTATTGAAAGTGAAAAATTGAAAATTGTTGGAAAAGAATTCAGCAATATTTAAGAAAAAACTCGAATCAGTTGAAGTTATTAATGAAATAAAAGTATTTTTCAAGGAATGCACCGTGAAAGAATAATTCTTTAAATTTTGAAACTCGTACTCGAAAATTTTGAGACAGTCGCATGCAGTTATGCTTTCAGAAATAATTAATCATAAATAATTAATTTTTAGTTGAAATGAACTGCAAGCATAATCACAATAGCTAATTTTTAGCATAATCGAGGGAGCGAGCTACTTATGTGCGTGATAGATTTTCAAGATAGCTGAGACCCCCCAGAATTTGAAAACTCTTAGAATACCAAGCGTCCCAAGAATCAGGGTTTTTGACACCTTTAAATACAATTTAACTCCGTTAGATCCCTCCTTAAGATAAAATGGAACATTTTTTGGCAGGCATATCAAAACAATGTATTATAGCCACACATGGGCGTGGGGGTTTGGGGGTATGCATCCCCTCAGAAGTTGAAATGCTCCCCCCAGAAATCAAAATACCCCGCCCCAGAATTCAAATTTTGAGATTTTTGCTTTTTAGCGATTTTTTGATGCCATTGGATAGTGCTCGATGAAACGTCAAAAGATGGTGTTTTTCGCCATACGACCACTTTTAAGACCATTTTTTTACTTTTGAAAAATTTTCACCCCCAGAATTCCGGTGCTGCCCACCTATGATTATAGCTATTCTGATTGCCTCAATTAGGTACAAAAATCGAAAATGATAGTCTTAACTGTTCTATTTTGTAAGTGCCTGTTGATTAAGTTTTATTTTGACTTCACTTAAACTTTTTCTTCGCTTTTATTGCTCTGGTCCTAAATTATTCACATTCAATTAACTGAACATCCGTTCGTGAAGTTGACAATATGTACTCAGGTCAGCATCTGTATCAATTTGTAGAGGCATGTAATTTTGTCAAAAAATAAATAAAATCAAGAAATAAACAAAAATAATGAAAATTTATACTGTAAAGCGAAAAATTAACATTTGCAATTGTTTTATAATTAAATTTTAAATCGAATATTTTTATTAAATTTAGCCTCCGAATTTGTGTGTTTACCTGTAAGACGTGAAACCAAGAAAATTAAAATTTTTATAGACAAAAATAACCTTTCTAATTAATTCGCTATTTCTTAGTCATTTGCCGCAAATAAATTGAAGTAAAAAGATTGATAAGTCTTTTTATTATACTAAGTAAAATGATAATATCTATTAGCCAAACTAATACAATCAGATAAAAAATATAAACAAAGCCTAATCACAATTCCTAATTCCCTTGTTTATTTCCAGCGATCGCTAATGATATTTATGAATAAATATTTTCTATTTTTGACGCCTAATCAGCTGCGTCACTAAATTTCACTTATACTTTTTCTTATCAACATCGTTGTTTTCCAGCTTTTTTTACGAATGCAATTATTCCCGTATTTATTGAGAAAAAATTGCTCGAGAAAATGTTCGTCGAATTGTGATTTCAGTGATTTAATTAATTTTAGAAAATGTACGATTTCGTACTAGAAGATTTATTTTTATTGATTTATGTACTGTACATGAATTCTGAAATGCTGAAAATTCGGTAACTGCGTTCATTATAGAGCTTCAATAATTATATGTACACAAAACGAAATATCAGCGAAAAAGGAAAAAATTTGATAAGAATAAGAAAGAATAAGTAAATACACTATAACGTCTTTCTCGGAGACATTCTGATTTTTCGGCAAGTTCGCGCCTTTTATTGAAAGTACGAGTAGAGTAAAATATCTAGAATGTTTGGGAATTGATTTTTGACGCTATTTGAGACAGATTAAGCCACAATTCTTCCATTTTTCGGAATATCCATACGTAGATTTTTCTCCTTTTTTGGCTATATATAATTTTGCCGATTTTTTCTCATAAATTTTTTTTATTTCATGCCCAATTTCTTATCATCGCAAATGTAAGTAAGGGTTTGGAGGATTTAGACCCAGCAGAATTATATTAACTCACCAGAATGAAATTTTATCACTTTTCCCGCGATTCTATGATTTCTGACCCTAGAATTCGGTTGATGCTCATTGTTTTATGTGCCTAAAAGAAGCATCAGCAAACTCATTACAAGTTCAGGCGGGCAAGACACCATTCTAGGAGATTTTCAAATTTTTTAACATCATTTTTTGACACCAACCTTTAAAGCTCGACTAGATGCAATTCGGATCAGGGAATTTCTTTCCTAAGCCTTCAGCTTTTTGAGAAAAAAATTCAATGAAATTACTCTAATCTCAATTTCCAAGATTATCGCGCGCGCGCATTTTCTCGAAATAGCTTTCTGAATGCAAATAAAATAAAATGTAAAATAAAATTAAAAAATAAAATAAAATAAAATGTTATTGCAGAAGCTAAGTTTATTGTTATAAATTTTGAGTAGATACTCAAGCATGTCCAACAAATAAAAAAGATGGCACAGCATCAGACAAGGCGAAGCAGAGCCGAAAGAACGCTTATTTTCTATGGCATCTCGAAACCGGATTAAGCTTACTTAAATACGTTCTAAACGCTAATCTTTTTCTTCAAGTCATAAGATAAATAGGTGTGTACGTGGAGAGAAAATTGGGGATTATGTAGGCATCTACTTGTTGCTCGATTCTTCGCAAACTTTTATGCTAATTAAACTTTTCTCCGTCCGGATTTTTGCCAAAAGTGTTGCTCTAAGCATCTTAGTTTCTGTATTGTTCGTATGCGGACTTTATTTGCCAATGCAGGGGTCTATTTATAGAATAAACATCGTAAAAGCATATTTTAAGTAAATACGAATTTCGAAGATTGCGGCTTGGTGAGCTTATATGCCTTCATTCACATAGAATATTCTAGATTTAACCAAATTTGATTTATTTTGATTGATTAAATGTTATTTTTCAATTTACTTGCCTTATTTATTTATCGTATCTATTTTTATTTACGCTTTTGTTTACGGTACATAGAACGGAAATAATTCAATACACGTCCTATTCAGTCAACCTAAACTGACGCACTCTCAGCAAAAGCAAGTCCTTCGTCATACGATGCAATCAGTTTTGATTTTGGCAAAAAAAGAATTCATTGATGGATCTGAAATGAAAACGATTGCTATTCAATAAACAAACGGAGATGATTAGCTTGAGAATGATTTTTATCGTCGCTGATGAAAATATTAATTAATTATCGTTCGCAAAAACCAGGGCGTTTTTTCGGATGGTTTCGGTAATCGTCAGTTGTAAGATAATATATTTTTGAGTGGAAAACTTTATTTAATTATTTCTGTTTTTTAAATAAAAACAATGTTTTTACTTTCTTAATTCTTTTAATATTCGTTTTCACTTGGATTAAGTAGAAAATTTTTAATTATCGTAATAGATACGAATTTCTTAATTTTCATAACGGTTTTGCTTTTCGTTGACTAAACTTCAAGTTAGTAAGATTGTGTAGATCATTTAGAAAATTTTAGAGATTGACAAATTATTAAAAAAGCTAATTAGTTAAAATTAAATAAAATAAGTAAAATAATTGAATTCGAATCAATTACGTTTTTTTAAAATTAAAATTATATTTAAGAAATAGTTGATAAATAGTTGATACAGTTACCTTTAAGAGAACGATAATTTAATCTAATCTAATCATTTATTAATTTGATTAACGATAATTTAATCTCCTTAACTAAAACGATAACGATAATTTTAGAGGCGCTTTACTTGTCGTTAATGAGACGGTAATTTATTATCAAACATGAAATTTAAAATTTTCAATTTTCCTTAAGGTTTTAAATATAATTAATTATTATCGTCAACGAAAAGTAAGACGATAGACATTCTACGTCGTTTTAATTATCGTTAACGAAACGAAATAAAAGAAAGATTAGCGTGAGTAGTTCGCATGATCGTTAATAGAATAATTTTCCATTATAAATTAGAGCTACATAATTTAAAAGCCGAATCTAAAAACAAT
>JAVLUZ010000114.1:0-11841 GCA_036768485.1 Mermis nigrescens
TCTTTAATATAGGAATATACCCGACAGCAAAGTTAGATGGTAATCCGGATTTTATTATTATTCGAATTGATCAATTGTATGAAAAATATGTAGATACAAGCTTTAAATTCTAAATACATATTTTTATGTATTATTTCGCAATAGTTTGGATGCCCTGCGTATTTTAACAAATAGATCATTTTAAAATCTATGTATGTTAAAGCAAGGGCAACAAAATATAGCAAAGATAAGAAGGGCTTCTCGTGACTTATTTATTTTATGTCCTTAAGGTTTCCTACAATTTACTTTTTGATATCTTTTTTCTTTTTCATTTATTTTCGGATGATGATTTGAATACCTGATGAAAAAAGTAAGCTTTGAAAGTTTTGTATCGTTCAGACATGCACAGCGTTGGAATTCTTAGGCGGGCTTTGAAATTTCGAAATATCTCTTTTTGGGCTCAAAAATGGTGGACATGCGTCAAAAACACGGTTTTCGGAGTTTCTGACGATGCTCAATCTTTCTAAAGCATAAAAGCACAAATCAAAATAATCTGATAAATTTAACAAAATATAGTCTCAAAGTGAGTGTATGGCGCGCAGCGCCGAGAATGTGACACTTTTTAGCAATAAGACAGCTAAAAACGCTTGAAAAGCACCTTTTCTGCGAGTGTTTTAGAAACTTTCAGAAAACCGCGAATTCTTCGGGAGATTGGTAATGGAGAGGTGCGAAAAATTTTCTGGGTGGTAAACATTTGGAGGGGAAAGTAGGTGAAAACCCCTTAACCCCCAAGATCATGCATGGCATTATATTTTATCACGGTCCAGAGTTGAGGGAGGGGTGAAATCCCGAAATGGGGGACCAGTAAATTAGTTGGTGTATTATTATTAGCCGACACTATTTTTTGTACGAGCTTCTTCGTGCATGTACAAAGATCTCCGAAAGGGTCTTTGTTTGAGCGAACAAATTTTTGTAGATGTATTATATAAATATATTCTTAAACATGCACATTTTTACATAGTATCAGCGTGAGACCTGCGACCGGCATGCAGTGCTGAACAGTGTTTTTTATACAAGGTACCTTTGTACATGTACAAAGATGGTACTCAAAAATCGTTGTACATTTTGTACACGCTAATTTTTGTGTACTCTAATATGGTACAGCAGCGACTTTAGTGTGGTAAGACAAGATTTTCCGGCCTTTGGTAGTGTATTTTAGGTAATTTCTGGGTTTCTGAGTATTTGACATATTTTCCATTCTAAATGCAAGTTCTATCATTTTAAAGATATACATATAGGACAGACAATTACTGATTTCAGCGTGCAGCGCCGAAGATTTCAGGGAATTTTACACCTTTTCACAGTTTTCGTCTTCCCAAAAATCTTCGTACATGTACAAAGACGATCCTGAAAAGTCTTTTTACACCGGGAAAAATCTTTGCCGAATACATAAAAAAACCGTGGTCCTAGATGTGATAATTCGGCCTGAGCCTTTGATGGAATTTACACATAAAATTCGACTGAGAGAGCTCAAACAAATTGTACTACAAAATCAGAAATATTACAGAAATTGTAATATGCCAATTAAATCTTCTAATAAGCATTACTGCGCTTATAAATCCAATGCAACATCAAGATAAATTGGTCAATTTTATCTTTGGACGGCAAAAAAGTGCAAAGTTATTAGATAGTACTAATTTTTGCATAAAATTTTTAAAAACAGTAGAAATAGATACAAAAGATATTTGAATCTGCATAAAGATGCCTAGATTACACAAACATTGATTTTGGATTGTTTAATGCTTCTGCTTGAATCTAAATACAGTATATCAGCGATATTTTGCGCGAAGCGCCGAAAATTCTTGGAATTTCCTTTGAAAATACTGAAAAAACCTTAACGTCAATATCACTTTGCCCTAGAAAGTATTTTAACATTGGATCAAAATGGCTCCAAAAATAAATGCATGAGCTGAAATTTATTTTCAGCGAAAACCTGCATTTTTAGGCCATTTTAAGGTGCGATTTCCGGCCTAAAATTGATAATTATTTACCCCTCTCCTAAAAATGGCCGAAAACCATACGTGTAACATGGGGGCTTTGGAGAATTCGCCACCCAGGGTTGGTCGTTCTAATAGCCCCCAACGTTAGTAAATTTTTACCCACCTTCCCCATTTTTGGCGAAATCTTGCGCTTTTTGGCTATTTTTAGGTGTTTTTGCCACATTTGGCCAAAAATCGGAGCCGCTCACTCCCCCCCCAAATGGTCGAGAAATATACAAGTAACAGGGGGTTTGGGCCACGGTTTTTTTTGTACTCGGCAAAGATTTTTCCCGATGTACAAAGACTTTTCGGGACCGTCTTTGTACATGTACAAAGATTTTTGGGAAGACAAAAATTGCAAAAAAGGTCTAAAATTAGAAAAAAATTTCGGCGCTTCGCGCCGAAATGAGTAATTGTGTGTTCTATATATCTTTATAATGGCAGAAATTGCATTTCAAAAGTAAAAATGTCAAATTTTTCGGCGCTTCGCGCCGTTTTAAGACGATTCTTAGTGATTTTTGCCCTTAGAGACCCAGAAATTAGCTAAAGTACACTACGAAAAGTCGAAGAACTTTGTTTTTACCACACTAAAGTCGCTGCTATACCATATTATCGTGCCCAACAATTTTCTGTGTACAAAATGTACAAAGATTTTTAGGAAGACAAAAACTGTAAAAAGATTTAAAATTCCCACAATTTTCGGCGCTTCGCTCCGAACTGATAAATTATTTGTCCTATATATCTTTAAAATGGCAGAATTTGCATTTAGAATGGAAAAATGTCAACATTTTTCGGCGCTTCGCGCCGTTTTCAGATAACTTTTAGTACTTTTTGGCGTCAGAAACCCATAAATTAGCTAGAATACACTACCAAAGATCGAAAACCCTGTTTAACCACACTAAAATCGCTACTGTACTAAATTATAGTACACAAAAATTTGCATGTACAAAATGTACAAAGACTTTTGGGGACCATCTTTGTACATGTACAAACGGACCTTGTACAAAAAAACACTGGTTTGGGCCATCCGCCACCCACGCTTTTAAGCCCCGAGCCCCGTCCATAGTCAGAAAATTTTTGACCACCCTCAAACATTTTTGGCGAAAATTTGTGTTTTTTGGCTATTTTTAGGTGTTTTTGACATTTTTGACCTAAAATTGGAGTCGCTGACCCCCCTCCTTCTTAAAATGGCCAGGGACTTCTACCCACAATTTCCAGCCGTTACGTGCCGAAGACCCCCTATCCCGAATTTTTTTTTGCTGTCACATGCATGTTTTATAGTGATAGTTTGTCTATTTACTCTTGCTCACATTAAAAAATACTGTATCAATTCGTGAAATTATAATAGTTAGGTGCACTTTAGCCATACTAAAATTTTAATTTGAAAAATTCTAAAGGTTTTCATCAAAAATCGTCTGACAGGGGTGAAATCCCAAAAATCCTAAACAGTAAATTTAATGTTCACGATTTTGCTGCTGTTTCAATGATCAAAATAGTCTATAAAACGTCTTTTCGTTGTAATCTCGAATTTTAAAAGCATTTTTAGTCCATTTTGACTGCATTATATTACTTTTAACACTTAAAAATGCAAAAATTTTATCAATTTTGGGTGCTTTTTGTGTAAAAGTACTTAAAAGTACTAATCTGGCGCGAGGCGCCGGAAACATCCTGACGTTTCGTTTTAACTCCTTTTGACCTCAAAATTTATGCAAAATACGTTCCATCAGCTCAAAATTGTCGGACAGTACCTGTCCGGCTGACCCTTAAGGGGGGGTAATACTCCCGTCGCCCCTATGTGCATGCGTGGTCTGCCCCATTTGGCCTAATCCTTTAGGTGGGCCTACCTACATATATTGATGCGAGTTCGTTTCAGAAATAAGATAAAATTTTAAGGTTAGCAAGCCACGCTCCTTGGGTTTAGTTCTTCTGTTGTTTGTCAAGCGCGAAAGACTCCTACTCATTGGACGCGTTGAAACCAAAATTGTGAAAACTGGGTTTTCGGGTATGTCGGTGAGTCGTTTCGTGTTATATGTATATGTTCTTTAGTGGCGGATCTAGGATTTTCCTAAAAGGGATGGTATCCCAACTTTTCCAAAAACAGCCTAAAATAGGTCTGAAAATTTGCCCTTCTCTATGCTTACGTGAAAAGCTGTTTCTGCTCTTGAAATTGTTTTTAGCCTATTCAACGTGCAAAAATATGACTTCCGGGCCGCCAAAAAAGTTAATGAATGTCATTAATATGTATACATACAGTGCCCGCCACGAATGTTGACGCTCTAATATGCTTCACAGGATGATAGATCATGTGAAAGGATAAATGTTTAACACGTCGGTCATGCGTGGGCGGAAATGGGACCGACGTGTTAAAGATATATCCCTTAGTAAGGCCAATCATCCTCTGAAGCATATTAGAGCGTCAACATTCGTGGCGAGTAGTGTATTATCTGGCGCGAGGCGCCGGGTACATTTGAGAAAATATGATTACTGACGGCTAAAAATCATTGCAAATTATACAGGGTGGGCCAAAAAAGCCTACACCCCGATGTTGCAGGTCATAATTTTGGCTGATATGAAGTTAAAGCCTTATGACCAATTGCATTTAATAGACAAAAATCTTTTATTTCGAACTATGCAAAAACTTTCGGCCAGTTGCCATCATCGGTTCAAGCGCTATTGTGCTTTATTTATACCCTGCTTCGATGTTGTTTAAATACCGAAGGTGTCATTAGTTCTTTCGTCACTATTTTCTCTTTTTTGACGATATGAATTTTTTGCAGCTAGTAGGAGGCGTATTTACTCTAGGGGTTTATACAATGTGCTAATCAAATTTCTGACTGCATATATCGTCAAAAAAGGGTACTTACATATATGCTCAATAATGAGATACAATGCATAAACTCTGGGATTTAAACATATCAAAGTGATGTGTAAACAAATCGCTTCAGCGCCCGAACTGCTGGCACCTGGCCAAAACTTTTATGCAGTTGACATAAAGATATGTCCATCTACGGAATACAGCTGGTCTTAAAATCCTATGTCCATAATTGCCTAAGTTATGATGTAATATCGTGTGTAACTTTTTTACCTGGCCCACCCTGCAAATCCATTCTCTAATTCTCTAAGCTCTACAAATATTATTTACCCGATTTTCATATATATATATATATATATATATATATATATATATATATATATATATATATATATATATATATATATATATATATATATATATATATATATATATATATATATATATATATATATATATATATATATATATATATCAGTGATCGTACGGGGTCAGATTTTGACCCCCGATCGGGGTCGGGGATGAGAAACCAAACCCCCGGTTGTCGGGGTCGGGGTTGAAGATTAACAATTAACATTGCATGATTACATACCAATTCGGAAAGGATAAAAACTATACCTTCACTTGTTTGTAGAGCATACTAATAATGCTGGTTATGTTCAACATTTTATTTTCATTCCAAGTTCAAGCATAGTTTTAGCAATTCAGCATTACTTTCAATTTTAATCACTAATCGCTCTTGCTTTTTCGTATTCTTCCACAGTTTTTTCATAACGGTTTTCTATGGCGCACTGATTGTAGAGGAGCCAATGGCGCGAAGCGCCGAAAATTTTCGAAATTTTTACCGTTTTCATTTAGATTTTTCGCCTTTTTATTGACAAACAGTTCGGAAATCATAAGTGGCACAAAGCATCAAGAAATTCAGTCATATCTTACCGCCCTAAGACAATAATCGGCGGTGCTAAGCGCAGGAAAATTTTGACGTCTTTACTCTTTAAACTCAATTTATACCGCTTAAATCATACAGAACAGATAAACTAATTGCGGCGCGAAGCGCTGGAAATTCTTAAAAATTCCTAATCCTTTTACCTCTTCTGTCCTCCTAAAAATCTCTTTCAACATGCGGCTGGGGGTCTGGGGTGGCGCGCTCAAGCGCCACCAGCGAGGTCCAGAGCAGAACCCCCGAAAATTTTGTAAAAAAGCACTCTAATTTTTAATTAGTAAAGTTAAAATTTTCGCAAATTGGCAAAATCTCGGTTCTGAATTAAGTCCAAAAAAAACTTAAAATTGATGAACACCAACACTGCACAAAACTTCTGAGCTGAAATGCGTTTTTCGACCTCTGCTAAGTACGTAGCGCAGCAAGGGGTCGCAACCAATAAGTCATTGAAAGATGTATCAATGAGAATTTTGTTCTTACCATTTTCAGGCCCATTTGTGGCCTTCTTATTAACTAGTTCAGAAAACAGAAAATGCGCAAAAACACAAGAAAATTTGGCCTTTCCTTTCATTTAAAATAGAATTATGTATCCTTGTAAAGGAAGATAAACAAAGCAGAGAATAGATAAATTGGTATGTAAACATTTTCGCACTTTTACTATTATGTTCAACAAGCAAATGCAGTTCCATTCAATGAACTAATAGTGCATTAAATCACTAAAGTGCTGCGAATTGCTTGATTATTTTAACAGATTCAAGATTTTAAATTCATTGGATCTGTATAACAATAAATAATAATGACTCTGCGCGAAGCGCCGAAAAATTTTGACGTTTGTGTCATTTTAAACTCGATGTTCTGGACACATTGCCTCAGAACAATCAACATAATTTCTGAAAAATTCCGGGGGAATGTGCCTCCATTCCCTCCCGGCTACGCCTGTGATTCCGCAGTAATTTCGTCGCCTTTCATAATGGAAAATATGCGAACATGTATGTACGTCTTAACAAGATGGCGACCAGGCGTACTTTTTATGAAATATCGCGAGTGTCGAGTTTAACATATTAATTTTGCTGGTGAATGAATCGTCCTTGTTCCGAATTTATTTGCTATTTATACAATTCTTCTATGTACCAACAAATAAAATGCTATATTTCACCCCCGAAAAAGGTTCAACCCCGACTCGAAAAATCGTGCCCCCGGTCGGGGGTCGGGGTTTAGGCCGGGGTTTTACGGGGTCGGGGTCCCCGTACGATCACTGATATATATATATATATATATATATATATATATATATATATATATATATATATATATATATATATATATATATATATATATATATATATATATATATATATATATATATATATATATATATATATATATATATATATATATATATATATATATATATATATATATATATATATATATATATACACTAGCAAAGAAAAATGCTCCGATGGAACAAAAAAGATGAATATACTTGGAATTGTGGATTATTATGGATGTAAAAGGAGGGGACTAGGAAAAATCTACCTAAAGTCGGAAAATCTGCTAAAAATCACACTTTCTCTAAGCAACGCAAAAAATCGATGTATATTCTGCGGCCAACAGATTAAAATAAATATTCAACCATAACAATGATTGAAACAGCAGCACGTTAGCTATGCAGTAGCTATGGGAAATGATATTAAGTAAACTAACAGTCTTCCAAGCCAATTGAATGAAATAGCAAACATCGAAGACAATTGAAGACATGGTTGGTTAAAAACAGTAGGAAACACGTAAGTTGACTTGAAACAGACTTAATGTAGATACACTAGCATGCCCGAAACGATTGTGTGCACTAATCAATCGGCTCCTGCTTTGCTTGCTATAATGCTCATAAAACAAAACAACTTTAAATACAATACCTCTTAGTTTTCTATCAATCAGGTGCCAGCAATTTAAAAAAGTAACCTTGATAGATTTCGTTTATACACTCTTATCTGAAACTTCGAACATTTTTAAAAAAGACACTTTTTTAGAGGCCGCAGAATATACATCGATTTTTTGCGTTGCTTAGAGAAAGTGTGATTTTTAGCAGATTTTCCGACTTTAGGTAGATTTTTCCTAGTCCCCTCCTTTTACATCCATAATAATCCACAATTCCAAGTATATTCATCTTTTTTGTTCCATCGGAGCATTTTTCTTTGCTAGTACACTACTTTTAATTAGCGTGATTTCAGTACATCAGTCAGTAAACACAATCAGTAACATGCCACAATAATGACAACAGTCCAAGAACGCGAAAAACAATATTGTTCTTAACATCAGCATTATCCTTTTTAAACAAGACAACCTTATTGACACCATCCATTTTCAAATTAAAACTGCATTAAGTTATTTCTTCTTAATGTGCAGTTCACTTATAATCAAGCACAAAAATTTAACCAACGAATTCACCTTGCAAATCCTCACTCAATCAATACACAAGCACACTGTGTTGTGGCTTTTGAAATTGAACACACCCAATTTTCAATTTTCAAATTGAAAATGGGATCAATTTTCAAATTGAAAATTGGGTCAATTTTCAAATTGAAAATTGGGTGTTTGAATTTGCGATGAAGAAAATAATCAAAAGATAGTCACTTGGTTTATTTAAGCCGAGTAATAAAATAACGACCGTCCACCAATTCCAAACTAAACGCAACTAATCTGATCACTATGAAAAAGTTTTGAAAAATGAGCTTGCTAAGCGAGAGTTGTAAACCAAGAGAAACTTAAAGTTAAAACCTACCATTAAATTATGAGAGAATTATAAAAGATTTTAAACTTCAAGAAAATGGAAAAGGCGGGATGTTGGTAAATTAGAAGGCAAAGATTTTCGGCAAAAATTCAAAAACTTCACGCAAATATCAAATGTAAGGAACACTAACGCTTTGATTTGGTAGTAAAATAAATTTGTAGTATAGACTACATATTAACAACAAATGAATAGTGCAAACTTTACACAACTACTAGGTGTAGAGAATACTAACAGTTTACGGCTTATTAATGTACATGATTACAATAAAGCTGTATATCTTTGTCGACTTCTGTGCACAGTAGTGTGATTGCTGGTTCATTTTAAACCACTTTTGCAGGCAATTTACATCAATTAAACGATAGCTCTCCATGTGCAAGATTTTGTGAAACATATTATAAACACGGCTAAGAAAGATTTAACTTTAATGCAACCCATTTAAGACAAAATTACATCTCTTCAATGATCTAAGGACACTTGAACATAATTTTTAAATCACTTTAGATTACTTTTGAGGGTAAACAAACTCACTTAATTGATGTCTCACATATGAATCCTTGAAAATTTCTTGACTTCAGTTACAAAGTCTCTGCAAGTCTATCGAATTAGGGTTAACACGTAACGTAAACTTTACACAAACACATAGCGTAAAGAATATTTTAGTCGGATTCGTAATTTTGATATTGCTCCGATATTTCTTTCAACATTTATGGAAAAATGAGTCTCCATAATGTTTTAAAGACAATAAACATTAGGTTTAAACCACTTTGCAATACTGCTGAGTGTAAGCAAGCGCGCCCAATTGACGTATATATTTCATTCCCTGTAAATTTTTATATCTCAGGAAAAAATTTCGATTTTTGCAATGCTCTAGAACAAAGGCTAACATGCAGTGTAAAAAATTACTCGGATATTATGATCAACATTCATGAAAAAATTATGTCTCTACAATGGTCTGAGGACATATAAACAATGAATGTAAACTACTTTACATCACTGTTGGATGTAAACAAACGCGCCTACGTGACGTCTCACATTTGATCCTTTGAAAACTTCTAGGCTCCAAGAAAAAATTAGGTTTCAGGAATGCTCAAAAACGAAGATAAATATATATGTAGTGTAAACTTCATGTAAACACCTAGTGTAAAGAAGATTTTAGTCAGATTCGTAATTTTTATATTGTTCCGATATTACGATTAATATTTATGAAAAAATTAAGTCTACATAATGTTCTATGGGCAAACTAACAATTGGTGTAAACTACTTTACAACACCGTAGAGTGTAAACATATGCGCCAGACTGACATATCAAATCTGATTCCTGGTCCATTTCTAGACTTGATAAACGTGTCCCTGACTCGTAACCGGAGAAGCAGGCAGAAAAAACAAGACAGAAACGCATTTAAAACTCCAAATTTTTGACTTTACACTCGCTAAATATTAATGTATAGACAATTTGCTTTGACATGCACCCGATATAAAGCACTTTATTTTTATTCTATTAGACTTATCCCGACTTCTGGACGGAGAAAGTGGCGAACAAAAAACGCAACAAAAACGTATTTTCCATCATTTAGAACACTGTAAACTTTAAAATTCCGTACCGAACTCCCCATTGAGTTTAAAGAAATTCGGTTTGGTACAATTTGTAGCTTTTAAGTCGTAGTACATTCCTGTGTGCCAAAATTCTGTTGCAAAAATTATTTGGCATGATTTATCAGTCAAACTTCGGAAAAAACGTGTTTTTTAGCCCATTTTTTACCTCTGATTTCGAACTTTACACCCCCATAAATAACTCAATATTGCGTTTTTTTAAATGCGGTTTGCTGCGATGTTTAGCCCCTGTGAGGCACTTTATTAAAACTGTCTTCGATTTGCACTGACTCATAAGCGGAAAAATTTGGCAGAGAAATCTTAGTTAAAATCCGTTTTTTTACACCATCCACTAGAGTGTAAACTTTAAACCCCAGGATCTAACTCACCATAGAGCATACAAGACTTTGCTTATATGCAAAATGTAGCCCTTGATCCGCTCTACATTTCTGTCAGAAAACATTTTGAAAACCTCATAACCGGAGTTAGTATCGGACATAGGAAGGTTGAAAACTCGACCAAAAAGTGCTTTTTCACCCCCAGATTTTCGCACTCTTTACACTGCCGTTCGATAAATAATGCGAATTTCAAAAACAAAAAAAGTGTCATCTGTAGAATTCATCCCTCTATTATCCTATTCTGTTCAATCCTCCGAGTCATCAATACTCAGTTGTCCACATGCCGCAGTAAAAAGGTCCCAAAATTTGTCCTATGTTATAACGTTACACAAAAACTTTACACCTTCTTTACACAGTCAATTTTTAGTTTCAAGAAAAACAAAAAAACACGGGCAGCGAATTTTTTTATTATCTTTCTTTTAAAAAAACCGCACCTTCCAGAAGTGTCCCGTTATAGCTGTAGGGGGGTGCCCAGGTGTTGGGGGTACCCAAGTATATTATAGGTACGCGCTAACGCGCTACCTATGATATATATATATATATATATATATATATATATATATATATATATATATATATATCGCGAAATACTCGATTTATCCTCGGTGAACATGCAGAATTTATCATCACTTACTACATTACGTGCGTGCTGTAGCAGGAAAGTATTGATATCTGCTCTTTTTAACCGAAAAATACATTGATTGCACGTACCGGAAGTGGAACGAGGAAGTAGAAAACTTGTTTTAGGCTTAAACCCGTGAAGTTGTTATTATATTGGTCGCATAGATGTGCAAGGTCAAACTCTCAGGGAGCGTTGAAAAATCAAGGAAAAAATGCTTTGTAAAAAACGATTCTAGAGCAAAAACGATGGTATTGCTTGAAAACCATCGTTTTGGAGCATTAGTGGGAATATATAGCCTTTTTAAACTCACAGACATGGCTAATGTAGCCTGTTTTGCCTTTTTTCGACTAAAGATATGTAGTCATTTAGCCCTTCAGTTCAGAAGTGTGCCGAAATCTATTCAAGCGGTCTTTTAGATGAGCTTAAGAATTTTTCATTTTTCCTTGATGGTGAACTCTTTTAAAAATTACTTGTACTTTCAAAGTTCCGGGGAATAGTTCTTCCTATCCTCCCACAGATACGCCACTTTTTTCCAAAAATCGGGCTGGGGAGGTTAAAATTTTCAGACTTTGTTGCAATGGCTGGACATCCGGTATAAAGGTGGGGGTCCTCCGAACCCCCTTCCTCTTACCTGTATGGGGTACCGTTTTTTATGGGCCATTCCGTATTT
>JAVLUZ010000115.1:0-37202 GCA_036768485.1 Mermis nigrescens
GGTGGGGCTGTTGGGATTTTTGGTGGGGCTGTTGGGACTGGTGGGGGTTGTTGGAACGGGTGGGGCTGCTTGGGATTTTTGGTGGGGCTGTCGGGATGGTGGGGCTGTTGGGATGGTGGGACTGTTGGGACGAGTGGGGCTGTTGGGATTGGTGGGGCTGTTGGGTTTGGTGGGACTGTTGGGATTATTGGTGGGGCTCTTGTGATTTTTGGTGGGGCTGTTGGGATGGTGGGGCTGTTGGGATGGTGGGGCTGTAGGGATTTGTGGGGCTGTTGGGATTATTGGTGGGGCTGTTGGGACTGGAGGGACTGTTGGGATGGTGGGGCTGTTGGGACAATGCGGCTGTTGCAATTGGTGGGGCTGTTGGGATTGGTGGGGCTGTTGGGATTGGTGGGACAGTTGGGATTATTGGTGGGGCTGTTGGGACGGTGGGGTTGTTGGAACAGGTGGGGCTGTGGGGACTTTTGGTGGGGCTGTTGGGTTGGTGGGGCTGTTGGGACTGGTGGGGCTGTTGGGATTTGTGGTGGGGCTGTTGAAACGGTGGGGCTGTTGGGACTGGTGGGGGTTGTTGGGACGGGTGGGGCTGTTGGGATTTTTGGTGGGGCTGTTGGGATCGGTGGGGCTGTTGGGATGGTGGGGCTGTTGGGACTGTGGGGCTGTTGGGACTGGTGGGGCTGTTGGGTTTGGTGGGGCTGTTTGGATTATTGGTGGGGCTGTTGGAATGGTGGGGCTGTTGGGACTGGTGGGGTTGTTAAGACGGGTGGGGCTGTTGGGATTTCTGGTGGGGCTGTTGGGACGGTGGGGCTGTAGGGATTGATGGGGCTGTTGGGATTATTGGTGGGGCTGTTGGGACTGGTGGGGGTTGTTGGGACGGGTGGGGCTGTGGGGACTTTTGGTGGGGCTGTTGGGACTGTTGGGATGGTGGGGCTGTTGGGACGATGGGGCTGTTGGGATTGGTGGGGCTGTTGGGATTGGTGGGGCAGTTGGGATTATTGGTGGGGCTGTTGGGACGGTGGGCTGTTGGGACTGGTGGGGCTGTTGGGATTGGTGGGGCAGTTAGGATTTTTGGTATGGCTGTTGGGACGGTGGGGCTGTTGGGAATGGTAGGGCTGCTGGGATTTGTTGTGGGGCTGTTGAAACGGTGGGGCTGTTGGGACTGGTGGGGGTTGTTGGGACGGGTGGGGCTGTGGGGACTTTTGGTGGGGCTGTTGGGACGGAGGGACTGTTGGGATGGTGGGGCTGTTGGGACAATGCGGTTGTTGCAATTGGTGGGGCTGTTGGGATTGGTGGGGCTGTTGGGATTGGTGGGACAGTTGGGATTATTGGTGGGGCTGTTGGGACGGTGGGGGTTGTTGGAACGGGTGGGGCTGTGGGGACTTTTGGTGGGGCTGTTGGGTTGGTGGGGCTGTTGGGACTGGTGGGGCTGTTGGGATTTTTGTCAGGGCTGTTGAAACGGTGGGGCTGTTGGGACTGGTGGGGGTTGTTGGGATGGGTGGGGCTGTTGGGATTCTTGGTGGGGCTGTCGGGATGGTGGGGCTGTTGGGATGGTGGGGCTGTTGGGACTGTGGGGCTGTTGGGATTGGTGGGGCTGTTGGGTTTGGTGGGGCTGTTTGGATTATTGGTGGGGCTGTTGAGATGGTGGGGCTGTTGCGACTGGTGGGGCTGTTAAGACGGGTGGGGCTGTTGGGATTTTTGGTGGGGCTGTTGGGACAGTGGGGCTGTAGGGATTGATGGGGCTGTTGGGATTATTGGTGGGGCTGTTGGGACTGGTGGGGGTTGTTGGGACGGGTGGGGCTGTGGGGACTTTTGGTAAGGCTGTTGGGACTGTTGGGATGGTGGGGCTGTTGGGGCAATGGGGCTGTTGGGATTGGTGGGGCTGTTGGGATTGGTGGGGCAGTTGGGATTATTGGTGGGGCTGTTGGGACGGTGGGCTGTTGGGACTGGTGGGGCTGTTGGGATTGGTGGGGGAGTTAGGATTTTTGGTATGGCTGTTGGGACGGTGGGGCTGTTGGGAATGGTAGGGCTGCTGGGATTTGTTGTGGGGCTGTTGAAACGGTGGGGCTGTTGGGACTGGTGGGGGTTGTTGGGACGGGTGGGGCTGTTGGGATATTTGGTGGGGCTGTCGGGATGGTGGGGCTGTTGGGATGGTGGGACTGTTGGGACGGTGGGGCTGTTGGGATTGGTGGGGCTGTTGGGTTTGGTGGGACTGTTGGGATTATTGGTGGGGCTCTTGTGATTTTTGGTGGGGCTGTTGAGATGGTGGGGCTGTTGGGATGGTGGGGCTGTAGGGATTGGTGGGGCTGTTGGGATTATTGGTGGGGCTGTTGGGACTGGAGGGACTGTTGTTATGGTGGGGCTGTTGGGACGATGGGGCTGTTGCGATTGGTGGGGCTGTTGGGATTGGTGGGGCTGTTGGGATTGGTGGGGCAGTTGGGATTATTGGTGGGGCTGTTGGGACGGTGGGGCTGTTGGGACTGGTGGGGCTGTTGGGATTTGGTGGGGCTGTTAGGATTTTGGTAGGGCTGTTGGGACTGGTGGGGGCTGTTGGGACTGGTGGGGCTGTTGGGATTTGTTGGTGGGGCTGTTGAAACGGTGGGGCTGTTGGGACTGGTGGGGTTGTTGGGACGGGTGGGGCTCTTGGGATATTTGGTGGGGCTGTCGGGATGGTGGGGCTGTTGGGATGGTGGGACTGTTGGGACGGTGGGGCTGTTGGGATTGGTGGGGCTGTTGGGTTTGGTGGGACTGTTGGGATTATGTGGGTGGGGCTCTTGTGATTTTTGGTGGGGCTGTTGGGATGGTGGGGCTGTTGGGATGGTGGGGCTGTAGGGATTTGTGGGGCTGTTGGGATTATTGGTGGGGCTGTTGGGACGGAGGGACTGTTGTGATGGTGGGGCTGTTGGGACGATGGGGCTGTTGCGATTGGTGGGGCTGTTGGGATTGGTGGGGCTGTTGGTGATTGGTGGGACAGTTGGGATTATTGGTGGGGCTGTTGGGACTGGTGGGGGTTGTTGGGACGGGTGGGGCTGTGGGGACTTTTGGTGGGGCTGTTGGGTTGGTGGGGCTGTTGGGACTGGTGGGGCTGTTGGGATTTGTGATGGGGCTGTTGAAACGGTGGGGCTGTTGGGACTGGTGGGGGTTGTTGGGACGGTTGGGGCTGTTGGGATTTTTGGTGGGGCTGATGAAACGGTGGGGCTGTTGGGACTGGTGGGGGTTGTTGGAACGGGTGGCTGTTGGAATTTTTGGTGGGGCTGTTGAAACGGTGGGGCTGTTGGGACTGGTGGGGGTTGTTGGGACGGGGTGGGGCTGTTGGGATTTTTGGTGGGGCTGTTGAAATGGTGGGGCTGTTGGGACTGGTGGGGGTTGTTAGAAAGGGTGGGGCTGTTTGGATTTTTGGTGGGGCTGTCGGGATGGTGGGGCTGTTGGGATGGTGGGACTGTTGGGACGGTGGGGCTGTTGGGATTGGTGGGGCTGTTGGGTTTGGTGGGACTGTTGGGATTATTGGTGGGGCTCTGGTGTGATTTTTGGTGGGGCTGTTGGGATGGTGGGGCTGTTGGGACTGGTGGGGCTGTAGGGATTTGTGGGGCTGTTGGGATTATTGGTGGGGCTGTTGGGACGGTGAGGGACTGTTGGGATGGTGGGGCTGTTGGGACGGTGGGGCTGTTGGGATTGGTGGGGTTGTTGGGACTGGTGGGGCTGTTAGGATTTTTGGTGGGGCTGTTGGAACGGTGGGGCTGTTGGGACTGGTGGGGGTTGTTGGGACGGGTGGGGCTGTGGGGACTTTTGGTGGGGTTGTTGGGATGGTGGGGCTGTTGGGACTGGTGGGGCTGTTGGGATTTTTGGTGGGGCTGTTGGGACTGGTGGGGCTGTTGGGACGGGTGGGGCTGTTGGGATTTTTGGTGGGGCTGTCGGGATGGTGGGGCTGTTGGGACTGGTGGGGCTGTTGGGACGGTGGGGCTGTTGGGATTGGTGGGGCTGTTGGGATTGGTGGGGCAGTTGGGATTATTGGTGGGGCTGTTGGGACGGTGGGCTGTTGGGACTGGTGGGGCTGTTGGGATTGGTGGGGCAGTTAGGATTTTTGGTATGGCTGTTGGGACGGTGGGGCTGTTGGGAATGGTGGGGCTGCTGGGATTTGTTGTGGGGCTGTTGAAACGGTGGGGCTGTTGGGACTGGTGGGGGTTGTTGGGACGGGTGGGGCTGTTGGGATTTTTGGTGGGGCTGTTGGGACTGGTGGGGTTGTTGGGACGGGTGGGGCTCTTGGGATATTTGGTGGGGCTGTCGGGATGGTGGGGCTGTTGGGATGGTGGGACTGTTGGGACGGTGGGGCTGTTGGGATTGGTGGGGCTGTTGGGTTTGGTGGGACTGTTGGGATTATTGGTGGGGCTCTTGTGATTTTTGGTGGGGCTGTTGGGATTGGTGGGGCTGTTGGGATGGTGGGGCTGTAGGGATTTGTGGGGCTGTTGGGATTATTGGTGGGGCTGTTGGGACGGAGGGACTGTTGTGATGGTGGGGCTGTTGGGACGATGGGGCTGTTGCGATTGGTGGGGCTGTTGGGATTGGTGGGGCTGTTGGTATTGGTGGGACAGTTGGGATTATTGGTGGGGCTGTTGGGACGGTGGGGGTTGTTGGGACGGGTGGGGCTGTGGGGACTTTTGGTGGGGCTGTTGGGTTGGTGGGGCTGTTGGGACTGGTGGGGCTGTTGGGATTTGTGATGGGGCTGTTGAAACGGTGGGGCTGTTGGGACTGGTGGGGGTTGTTGGGACGGTTGGGGCTGTTGGGATTTTTGGTGGGGCTGATGAAACGGTGGGGCTGTTGGGACTGGTGGGGGTTGTTGGAGACGGGTGGCTGTTGGAATTTTTGGTGGGGCTGTTGAAACGGTGGGGCTGTTGGGACTGGTGGGGGTTGTTGGGACGGGTGGGGCTGTTGGGATTTTTGGTGGGGCTGTTGAAATGGTGGGGCTGTTGGGACTGGTGGGGGTTGTTAGAAAGGGTGGGGCTGTTTGGATTTTTGGTGGGGCTGTCGGGATGGTGGGGCTGTTGGGATGGTGGGGCTGTTGGGACGGTGGGGCTGTTGAGACTGGTGGGGCTGTTGGGATTTGGTGGGGCTGTTGGGATTATTGGTGGGGCTCGTGGGATTTTTGGTGGGGCTGTTGGGACTGGTGGGGCTGTTGGGACTGGTGGGGCTGTTGGGACTGGTGGGGCTGTTGGGATTATTGGTGGGGCTGTTGGGACGGAGGGACTGTTGTTATGGTGGGGCTGTTGGGACGATGGGGCTGTTGCGATTGGTGGGGGTTGTTGGAACTGGTGGCTGTTAGAATTTTTGGTGGGGCTGTTGAAACGGTGGGGCTGTTGGGACTGGTGGGGGTAGTTGGGACGGGGTGGGGCTGTGGGGACTTTTGGTGGGGCTGTTGGGATGGTGGGGCTGTTGGGACTGGTGGGGCTGTTGGGATTTTTGGTGGGGCTGTTGGGACTGGTGGGGCTGTTGGGACGGGTGGGGCTCTTGGGATTTTTGGTGGGGCTGTCGGGATGGTGGGGCTGTTGGGATGGTGGGACTGTTGGGACGGTGGGGCTGTTGGAATTGGTGTGGCTGTTGGGTTTGGTGGGACTGTTGGGATTATTGGTGGGGCTCGTGTGATTTTTGGTGGGGCTGTTGGGATGGTGGGGCTGTTGGGATTGGTGGGGCTGTTGGGATTGGTGGGGCTGTTGGGATTGGTGGGACAGTTGGGATTATTGGTGGGGCTGTTGGGACGGTAGGGGCTGTTGGGACGGGTGGGGCTGTGGGGACTTTTGGTGGGGCTGTTGGGTTGGTGGGGCTGTTGGGACTGGTGGGGCTTGTTGGGATTTGTGGTGGGGCTGTTGAAACGGTGGGGCTGTTGGGACTGGTGGGGGTTGTTGGGACGGGTGGGGCCGTTGGGATTTTTGGTGGGGCTGATGAAACGGTGGGGCTGTTGGGACTGGTGGGGGTTGTTGGAACGGGTGGCTGTTAGAATTTTTGGTGGGCTGTTGAAACGGTGGGGCTGTTGGGACTGGTGGGGGTTGTTGGGACGGGTGGGGCTGTTGGGATTTTTGGTGGGGCTGTTGAAATGGTGGGGCTGTTGGGACTGGTGGGGGTTGTTAGAAAGGGTGGGGCTGTTTGGATTTTTGGTGGGGCTGTCGGGATGGTGGGGCTGTTGGGATGGTGGGACTGTTGGGACGGTGGGGCTGTTGGGATTGGTGGGGCTGTTGGGTTTGGTGGGACTGTTGGGATTATTGGTGGGGCTCTTGTGATTTATGGTGGGGCTGTTGGGATGGTGGGGCTGTTGGGATTGGTGGGGCTGTTGGGATTATTGGTGGGGCTGTTGGGACGGAGGGACTGTTATTATGGTGGGGCTGTTGGGACGGTGGGGCTGTTGCGATTGGTGGGGCTGTTGGGATTGGTGGGGCTGTTGGGATTGGTGGGACAGTTGGGATTATTGGTGGGGCTGTTGGGACGGTGGGGGTTGTTGGGACGGGGTGGGGCTGTGGGGACTTTTGGTGGGGCTGTTGGGTTGGTGGGGCTGTTGGGACTGGTGGGGCTGTTGGGATTTGTGGTGGGGCTGTTGAAATGGTGGGGCTGTTGGGACTGGTGGGGGTTGTTGGGACGGGTGGGGCTGTTGGGATTTTTGGTGGGGCTGATGAAACGGTGGGGCTGTTGGGACTGGTGGGGGTTGTTGGGACGGGTGGGGCTGTTGGGATTTTTGGTGGGGCTGTTGAAACGGTGGGGCTGTTGGGAATGGTGGGGGTGGTTGGGACGGGTGGGGCTGTTGGGACTTTTGGTGGGGCTGTTGGGATGGTGGGGCTGTTGGGACTAGTGGGGCTGTTGGGATTTTTGGTGGGGCTGTTGGGACTGGTGGGGTTGTTGGGACGGGTGGGGCTGTTGGGATTTTGGTGGGGCTGTTGGGACTGGTGGGGCTGTTGGGACTGGTGGGGCTGTTGGGACAGGTGGGGCTGTTGGGATTGGTGGGGCTGTTGGGATTGGTGGGGCAGTTGGGATTATTGGTGGGGCTGTTGGGACGGTGGGCTGTTGGGACTGGTGGGGCTGTTGGGATTGGTGGGGCAGTTAGGATTTTTGGTATGGCTGTTGGGACGGTGGGGCTGTTGGGAATGGTGGGGCTGCTGGGATTTGTTGTGGGGCTGTTGAAACAGTGGGGCTGTTGGGACTGGTGGGGGTTGTTGGGACGGGTGGGGCTGTTGGGATTTTTGGTGGGGCTGTTGGGACTGGTGGGGTTGTTGGGACGGGTGGGGCTCTTGGGATTTTTGGTGGGGCTGTCGGGATGGTGGGGCTGTTGGGATGGTCGGACTGTTGGGACGGTGGGGCTGTTGGGATTGGTGGGGCTGTTGGGTTTGGTGGGACTGTTGGGATTATTGGTGGGGCTCTTGTGATTTTGGTGGGGCTGTTGGGATGGTGGGGCTGTTGGGATGGTGGGGCTGTAGGGATTTGTGGCGCTGTTGGGATTATTGGTGGGGCTGTTGGGACGGAGGGACTGTTGTGATGGTGGGGCTGTTGGGACGATGGGGCTGTTGCGATTGGTGGGGCTGTTGGGATTGGTGGGGCTGTTGGTATTGGTGGGACAGTTGGGATTATTGGTGGGGCTGTTGGGACTGGTGGGGGTTGTTGGGACGGGTGGGGCTGTGGGGACTTTTGGTGGGGCTGTTGGGTTGGTGGGGCTGTTGGGACTGGTGGGGCTGTTGGGATTTGTGGTGGGGCTGTTGAAACGGTGGGGCTGTTGGGACTGGTGGGGGTTGTTGGGACGGTTGGGGCTGTTGGGATTTTTGGTGGGGCTGATGAAACGGTGGGGCTGTTGGGACTGGTGGGGGTTGTTGGAACGGGTGGCTGTTGGAATTTTTGGTGGGGCTGTTGAAACGGTGGGGCTGTTGGGACTGGTGGGGGTTGTTGGGACGGGTGGGGCTGTTGGGATTTTTGGTGGGGCTGTTGAAATGGTGGGGCTGTTGGGACTGGTGGGGGTTGTTAGAAAGGGTGGGGCTGTTTGGATTTTTGGTGGGGCTGTTGGGATGGTGGGGCTGTTGGGATGGTGGGGCTGTTGGGACGGTGGGGCTGTTGGGACTGGTGGGGCTGTTGGGTTTGGTGGGACTGTTGGGATTATTGGTGGGGCTCTTGTGATTTTTGGTGGGGCTGTTGGGATGGTGGGGCTGTTGGGATGGTGGGGCTGTAGGGATTTGTGGGGCTGTTGGGATTATTGGTGGGGCTGTTGGGACGGTGGGGCTGTTGGGATTGGTGGGGCTGTTGGGACGGTGGGGCTGTTGGGATTGGTGGGGTTGTTGGGACGGGTGGGGCTGTTGGGATTTTTGGTGGGGCTGTTGAAACGGTGGGGCTGTTGGGACTGGTGGGGGTAGTTGGGACGGGTGGGGCTGTGGGGACTTTTGGTGGGGCTGTTGGGATGGTGGGGCTGTTGGGACGGTGGGGCTGTTGGGATTTTGGTGGGGCTGTTGGGACTGGTGGGGCTGTTGGGACTGGTGGGGCTGTTGGGATTTTGGTGGGGCTGTTGGGATGGTGGGGCTGTTGGGATGGTGGGGCTGTTGGGACTGGTGGGGCTGTTGGAATTGGTGGGGCTGTTGGGTATTGGTGGGGCTGTTGGGATTTTGGTGGGGCTGTTGGTGATTTTTGGTGGGGCTGTTGGGATGGTGGGGCTGTTGGGACTGGTGGGGCTGTTGGGATTGGTGGGGCTGTTGGGATTGGTGGGACAGTTGGGATTATTGGTGGGGCTGTTGGGACGGTAGGGTTGTTGGGACGGGTGGGGCTGTGGGGACTTTTGGTGGGGCTGTTGGGTTGGTGGGGCTGTTGGGACTGGTGGGGCTGTTGGGATTTGTGGTGGGGCTGTTGAAACGGTGGGGCTGTTGGGACTGGTGGGGGTTGTTGGGACGGGTGGGGCCGTTGGGATTTTTGGTGGGGCTGATGAAACGGTGGGGCTGTTGGGACTGGTGGGGGTTGTTGGAATGGGTGGCTGTTGGAATTTTTGGTGGGGCTGTTGAAACGGTGGGGCTGTTGGGACTGGTGGGGGTTGTTGGGACGGGTGGGGCTGTTGGGATTTTTGGTGGGGCTGTTGAAATGGTGGGGCTGTTGGGACTGGTGGGGTTGTTAGAAAGGGTGGGGCTGTTTGGATTTTTGGTGGGGCTGTCGGGATGGTGGGGCTGTTGGGATGGTGGGACTGTTGGGACGGTGGGGCTGTTGGGATTGGTGGGGCTGTTGGGTTTGGTGGGACTGTTGGGATTATTGGTGGGGCTCTTGTGATTTTTGGTGGGGCTGTTGGGATGGTGGGGCTGTTGGGACTGGTGGGGCTGTTGGGATTATTGGTGGGGCTGTTGGGACGGAGGGACTGTTGGTATGGTGGGGCTGTTGGGACGGATGGGGCTGTTGCGATTGGTGGGGCTGTTGGGATTGGTGGGGCTGTTGGTATTGGTGGGACAGTTGGGATTATTGGTGGGGCTGTTGGGACGGTGGGGGTTGTTGGGACGGGTGGGGCTGTGGGGACTTTTGGTGGGGCTGTTGGGTTGGTGGGGCTGTTGGGACTGGTGGGGCTGTTGGGATTTGTGGTGGGGCTGTTGAAATGGTGGGGCTGTTGGGACTGGTGGGGGTTGTTGGGACGGTTGGGGCTGTTGGGATTTTTGGTGGGGCTGATGAAACGGTGGGGCTGTTGGGACTGGTGGGGGTTGTTGGGACGGGTGGCTGTTGGAATTTTTGGTGGGGCTGTTGAAACGGTGGGGCTGTTGGGACTGGTGGGGGTTGTTGGGATGGGTGGGGCTGTTGGGATTTTTGGTGGAGCTGTTGAAACGGTGGGGCTGTTGGGACTGGTGGGGGTTGTTAGAAAGGGTGGGGCTGTTGGGATTTTTGGTGGGGCTGTTGGGATGGTGGGGCTGTTGGGATGGTGGGGCTGTTGGGACGGTGGGACTGTTAAGACGGGTGGGGCTGTTGGGATTTTTGGTGGGGCTGGTAGGACGGTGGGGCTGGAGGGATTGGTGGGGCTGTTGGGACTGGTGGGGCTGTTGGGACTGGTGGGGGTAGTTGGGACGGGTGGGGCTGTGGGGACTGTGTTGGGATGGTGGGGCTGTTGGGACAATGGGGCTGTTGCGATTGGTGGGGCTGTTGGGATTGGTGGGGCTGTTGGTATTGGTGGGTCAGTTGGGATTATTGGTGGGGCTGTTGGGACGGTGGGGGTGGTTGGGACGGGTGGGGCTGCGGGGACTTTTGGTGGGGCTGTTGGGTTGGTGGGGCTGTTGGGACTGGTGGGGCTGTTGGGATTTGTGGTGGGGCTGTTGAAACGGTGGGGCTGTTGGGACTGGTGGGGGTTGTTGGGACGGGTGGGGCCGTTGGGATTTTTGGTGGGGCTGATGAAACGGTGGGGCTGTTGGGACTGGTGGGGGTTGTTGGAACGGGTGGCTGTTGGAATTTTTGGTGGGGCTGTTGAAACGGTGGGGCTGTTGGGACTGGTGGGGGTTGTTGGGACGGGTGGGGCTGTTGGGATTTTTGGTGGGGCTGTTGAAATGGTGGGGCTGTTGGGACTGGTGGGGGTTGTTAGAAAGGGTGGGGCTGTTTGGATTTTTGGTGGGGCTGTCGGGATGGTGGGGCTGTTGGGATGGTGGGGCTGTTGGGACGGTGGGACTGTTAAGACGGGTGGGGCTGTTGGGATTTTTGGTGGGGCTGGTGGGACGGTGGGGCTGTAGGGATTGGTGGGGCTGTTGGGACTGGTGGGGCTGTTGGAACTGGTGGGGGTAGTTGGGACGGGTGGGGCTGTGGGGACTTTTGGTGGGGCTGTTGGGATGGTGGGGCTGTTGGGACGGTGGGGCTGTTGGGATTGGTGGGGCTGTTGGGTTTGGTGGGGCTGTTGGGATTATCGGTGGGGCTGTTGGGCCTGGTGGGGCTGTTGGGATTGGTGGGGCTGTTGGGACTGGTGGGGCTGTTAAGACGGGTCGGTGGGGCTGTTGGGCCTGGTGGGGCTGTTGGGATTTGTGGTGGGGCTGTTGAAACGGTGGGGCTGTTGGGACTGGTAGGGGGTTGTTGGAACGGGTGGGGCTGTTGGGACGGTGGGGCTGTTGGGATTGGTGGGGCTGTTGGGTTTGGTGGGACTGTTGGGATTATTGGTGGGGCTGTTGTGATTTTTGGTGGGGCTGTTGGGACGGTGGGGCTGTAGGGATTGGTGGGGCTGTTGGGATTATCGGTGGGGCTGTTGGGACTGGTGGGGGTTGTTGGGACGGGTGGGGCTGTGGGGACTTTTGGTGGGGCTCTTGGGACGGAGGGACTGTTGGGATGGTGGGGCTGTTGGGACGATGGGGCTGTTGCGATTGGTGGGGCTGTTGGGATTGGTGGGGCAGTTGGGATTATTGGTGGGGCTGTTGGGACGGTGGGCTGTTGGGACTGGTGGGGCTGTTGGGACGGGTGGGGCTATTGGGATTTTTGGTATGGCTGTTGGGACGGTGGGGCTGTTGGGACTGGTGGGGCTGTTGAGACATCACCCGCAAGTGCCTATTGCTTGAATCAGCCTATTTTTTTGGTGGGTCTATTGATAGTGGGTCTTCCAGCAGTTTTTTCCGGTGGGTCTACGTTTTTACGTACCTACCTGTTAATTAAATGCGCACTGAGTATCTGATACGCGCCGTTACAATCATACCAACATAATACACGCGCTGATAATATAATACGGATACCTAAGGCACGCAAGTACCTATTGCTCGAATCAGCCTCTGTTTTTGGTGGGTCTATTGATAGTGGGTCTTCCAGCAGTTTTTTGTGGTGGGTCTACCTTTTTACGTACCTACCTGTTAATTAAATGCGCACTGAGTATCTGATACGCGCCGTTACAATCATACCAACATAATACACGCGCTGATAACATAACACGGATACGTAATGCACACAAGTGCTTATTGCTTAAATCAGCCTCTATCAGGCCGATCTCCCTGCGCTTAAATCAGCCTCTTTTAGGCCTAATCGTCTCGTCCTACGTTATCGTCTTCAATGACGTTCAGCTTTCGAAGCCTAATAAGCCTCTTAATACTCAACTTCAAAACTAAAAAAAAGTAGTTTGAGAAAAAACATTCTCTTTCTGATAGTATAAATTTTATTGCTATCCGGCCAAAATTGCGGAGAATAGTCGAACCTGGAGCAAAAACGCAGTGAAAAAAGGGTAAAAAATGCGAAAAATAAGGAACTATTGGTCGAAATGCGGAAAAAAACGGCCGCATCATCTACATTAGGTACCCCATCTTTTAAAAAAACCATGAAAAAATACTCACTGGTTCAGGTGCTAGCTCTGACAGAAGAATTTGCTGACCTGGACTAATATATAGAGACGCACGAAGTGCGCTTCCCTTAACGTGACGTCACACTAGACTTTAACAACGTCTTCTAAGAGGTGCGACGCACTTCCGTGCGTCTCACAATAATGCTAATGATTTATAATTTTGTAATCTCTTTTGAGCTTGCATAGTTAGCGCCTTTTTAAACAAATTCGATAGCTTCAAGGAAAATCGAATGTCGATCGTCACCCTTATGAACCATGTATCCGCCCTAAATATTTCAGATGAATAGACGCACGCATTCATTTACTTTAATATTTAAATCGTGCGTATCAAAGTAGATGACCACTTGTTTCTCAACCACTTCGACTTTGATATACGGACCTCGTTTCCGAATCCTGTACAATCGCAAAAAACGTAAGACACATCAGATCACTTGAGAAACGATGCTCAAATTTCATATAAAATAAATAATCATGTAAGAAACCCGAAACAAAGCATCGGTAAGGTTCATTATACGTTATTTGTATAATTTAATAGCAGTTCATATTGATGAAAAATTTTCTAGGACAAAAAGCTACGGAAGAAACAAAATAAAATTTTCTGGAAAACAAATACAGGGAGTCCCAGAAAAGAGTACAACATGTTTGATAATAACTAATGCTTTGCTCAATATATCGAAAAAAGACTCCAGTATAAGACAACAAAATTGTCAAGTTTATTGATACACTCACGATATTGCTTTTTTAATTCACACTTTTGTAAAATATCACTTTTTGGCATGTTACGACGGAAAAACTTAAGTAGCCCGAAGAATAGTACGAGTGCATAAAGTCTTCCTCGTAACGTAACGTTTGTACTGTTAAATTTGAAAAAATGTGGTTTATATGTATCATTTGGCGTTATTAGAATAAGTTCAAAGTAGCGAATTCGGGTAAACCGTATTTTTTTGTTGAAATCAAACACAGTTAAAATTAACATGGTGAAAACTCAAAAAGCTAAATTGAAATGTATAATAACATTGAAATTCTGTATCTAATAATATTAAGCATGAGGGTAAAGATGCGTTCATAGCTATTTATAGACTAAAGTTCCAAGCAAATTTGCTGATTAGTTAGCTATTACTTGTTGGCATTATTTTATTATTATTGTGATTTTATTATCGTTCTATGATTATTATTACTTCTAATAATTATTATTTCGTTATTATCTATTTACGTATTTTACTATTATTATTATTGTTACCTACTTATTATTAACATTTTCAGTTATTATTATAATTAAATTTAATTAATTTTTTAATCATTTCATTATCATTATTATTTAGCATTATCATCATTTTTTTATTATTTTTCTCATTTATTACTATTATTATAACTTTATTTTATTATTATTTATTATTATTATTACTACTTTATTATTAATTATTAATGTTATTTATTTATATTAATAAATTTTATTATTCTTATTTTATTATTATTAGTATTAAATAATATTGTTAATTGTAAGTTTTTAGTTATAACTAACTATTTTATTATAATTACTTTATTTTATTATCATTATTTTATTATTATTGGTAAATTTATTATTTTACTTTTTGTTATTGTCATTATCATTATTATTATTATTTTATTATTATTATTGACAATATTATTATTGTTTTTATATATTATTATTATTATTATTATTATTATTATTATTATTATTATTATTATTATTATTATTATTATTATTATTATTATTATTATTATTATTATTATTATTGTTTTTATGATTATTATTATTATTATCATTATTATTATATATTATTATTATTATTATTATTATTATTATTATTATTATTATTATTATTATTATTATTATTATTGTTATTATTATACATTTTTATAATCATTTTTAGTTACAATTTTTTCCGTTGTGTTATGACTCACAAAAGTAGTGTTTACAAAAATATAAGCCAAGAAACCAATAGCTCCGATAGCTAAATGAAACTGGAAATTTGTTCCCATATATACAAAGGTGAGCGTGGGAGGGAGTGCGTTCGGGAGGTATGCAGTTTGCACCCCGTCCATAAGGCCGGATACCCCGCACCCCCCAAAACCAAAACATCCATCCCCCAGAATTCAATTATTGAAATCTTTTTTTAAACGATTTTTTGATGCCAGTAGATAGTGCTCGATGAGAAACGTTTGAAAATGGTGTTTTGTTCGCCAAACCACCATTTTTAAGACCATTTTTAACTTTACTAACTGCATACAAAATATAAATCATGTTCAGCAATTTTAGGTTTCTCTTCGGGTTTGCGTGATTTCCCGTCGATAACGAAATTGGTCTCGTTTCCAACATGCGTCAACAAAATATCTAATTATCAAAGCATTCTACACGCACATAAACCGGATCGAATATCTAAAGTTTAATCCTTTGAAAAAATTTGTTTCCGATGTTACTCAAATATTTTTTATTCATCAATCAAAAAGCAAGAAATATATTTCGTTTCTAACTTTTTACGAATATTATCTTTGCCGAGTTTCCAGTGAAAGAAATTTGACTTTTGCCAATTTTTTAAAATATAATGAATAAACTGGTGAGTCGACATTAGAGCGCAGCGACATTAGAGCCCAGTCATAATAGATGTTTTTCACGTAACTTTACAAAACTTTTATGCTGATAAATGAAAGAATTCGCCGGTTAAAGCTTCACGGACGAAACGAGCATGCCTTTGAAAAAAGTTCTACTATATCTTGCACTCAAGACATTTGCACCGATTCATATACTTTCAGATTCAGAATTGGACACGCTTTCTATTATAACGGGGCAAAGTTAATTACCTACACATAAATATCTCGAAAGTTAGAAAGTCCATTAGAAAGTGCATGAAAAGCTGCAAAATAATGTCCTTAAACGACATCCTTGCTACCGTAGTTTTAGCACTGCAGGTGTTAGAAAACAGATCAGTCTACTCCATTGCACAAAAGATTTTTAAATTAACGTCAACGTTTTTATTAACTAAGTAACACCTACAACTTTAAAACTAGAAAACGGAATATTTAGTTAAATGGCGCGGTTTTCCTGAAAAATTCAACAGTTGGGTTAATAATCTGATAAAATTATGAGTCTATATAAGAAACTTCTGATAAAAAGCATGCATCGTTAAAAAATGGATTCTACAAACAAGACTATTAAACCCCCAATTCAGCTATGCTCCCGCAACTTGCCTCGGCCAATGTATGCACTAACAATCGAACTTTGTTATTTTTGCCAAAAAATTTGCGAAGAACGAGACTGTTTTAGAACAGATTCGGGTCATTTATTTTTTTCGATACCAATGTGTCCGAAATGTTTGGAATACAATAAGGCCAGACAGGAGGCGGGGATCGCAGTTCTTGAGAGACACTTGGAAGAAAGAAAAAATATGGCTTCACGACGGGAAGAAAGCTTGCTAAAAATAGCATCGGAGTCTATATAAGGAACTGAAAATTTAAAAAACCATCATTCTTCAAATTTTTCACTTACTGTGCGGTCGAAAATGTCTTCTGGTCAGCAAATCTTTGTTACCTTTTGTTCCGAGTTGGCTCGGATTTTTTCTCAATTTCCATACAACGATTACCAACTTGCTCGAGTCACTACGTATTTTTGGAACCGCTTCTCTGATGCTTACAAAGATCAGTGGAAAGCGGCTGCTGCGCAATACAACACGCAGCGTGAGTTGACAGGAAAAAATAAACGGCGCGGTTTCTGGCATTTTGCTATTGCCTTAGAGCGGCAAATGGCCCGTTTCGAAAAATCTTTCTTTGTTGAAATGTGGCAACATATTCGGCCAGAACGTCGCGTTATTTGGACACTGTCAACCGAAAATACTATTGATACGCAAATTGAGCGTATCATGAGCAATATAGAAAACCTCAATTTGTAAAAACGTACATTCGCCTGAAAAAAAATTGAAAAAATTTTTTTGGCCTGCGCTGAAGCTCCGGGTCCTCGTCCCGCAGGCTGGGCAGCTGCATAAGCAGCTGGCAGAGAGAGCTTCATCTATATTAGAAAAAACACAATTTTTATACACAATAAAAATGGATCTCAGATTTAAACACCCCTTTACTTGTATTGTAGCCGGCCCCACAAAGGCTGGAAAATCAACTTTTGTTAAACAGCTCGTAAAAAATGCAAATAATTTTATTCATCCACCTCCGAAATTTATATGGTGGTTTTTCGCAGAAGATCAGAGTTTGCATAAAGAAATGGAAACTAGCGTAATTTTCATGAAAGGACCTCCTGATTTAAGTCTAGTTAGGCAACATAGCACTGAACCACAATTAATTATAATAGACGATCTTATGCAAGAAGCAAAAAATGATGTATTATTTACACGCGGTTGTCATCATTGGGATATTTCTGTCGTAAATATCGTTCAAAACATATTTTTTAAAGGTCTTAGAACATGTCGCATAAACACGGAATATTTAGTTTTAATGAAGAATCCGTCTGATCGGCTCCAGGTACAAACACTAGCCCGTCAGCTTTACCCTCATAATCCTAAGTTTTTTCTGGAAGCCTTTAATGATGCTACAAACAGAAGCGTTTTCTTTCCTTTTAGTAGACTTGACGCAATCTACACCTGAAAATTTACGTCTCCGCGCTAAAATTTTTTCGAAAAATCCTGTTGTTTACACCGAAAAAGTATAAAAGAACTTTCACGTGCTTTTATCTTTACCAAAAATGGCTCCAGAACGTTTAAAAAAACACATTAGCTACATTGACGTGTTGTCTAAGGCAAAACCTAAGCAACGTAAAGGCGATATTAGAACATGCCGAAAATGACCTAATTTTATGCTTATGCGAATGCATACTCAACGTGTTAAATGGTAATGTCCCTTTAAAACCGCTCGAGTTAAAAAAATTGAGTAAATTTAAGACACTGCTGCGCAACCTGTCTGCCTCAAAAATATCAGTAAAAAAGAAAAAGGACATATTGGCACAAAAGGGTGGTTTCCTTCCTACCTTACTCGCGCCTATATTAGGAATTGCAGGGCAACTTTTAGCAGACGCAATTATTAAATGATGATTCATACAAACAAAATGATTCTAGTCCCCCACGAGCTTGCTCGGGGGAAAATGAAAGCACTTCTAGGTACGTGTCAAATCTAGATCGTGAAATGATGAATATTTTAAATGATAATTCGTTACCTATGGATGCTAAAATTTTACAATATAATCAAATTTTGCATAGGTATCAAACAGCTAAGCAGGAACTTGAAAAGCCGTTACAGCTCGAAATTAAAGAAGAGAGAGTAGAAAAACCTTCAGATATAGTCAGGCAAGAAAAGAAAGAACCTGTGGAACCTATAAAGAAAGATGTCGTAGAAGAAGCAGTTTTTAGCACAGTGCCCCAAAAATGGCAGAAACAAGCCTCTTTATTACTTAAATATGCGCGGAAAAGCCCACACATAAAATGGGCGGACAAAGGAGAAATGATTATTGATGGTAATAAAATTGCAGGATCGAACATTGTTGATTTAGTTTCCGATTTTTCACGTATTCGAAAATCTGAACCGCCTATCGGCGCTGAAATTTTTCTCCAAAAATTAATCGATGAAAATATTCCAAAAGAATCTATTGTGAATAAAAGGCGATTGAATTTATTGCAAAAACAAGTTTATGTATCGCCATCTCAGTCATTTTCTACGCCATCGTCAGAAGAGAAAAAGCCACTGAAATACTGGATAAATCTATAAAAGAAACGTAAAGCATAATTAAACACTAAAAAGAATTTTACAAAAAATGAGACAACAATTCAATCCAGATAATTATAACGCTTGGTTAGACTACTATACCGACCAGGCTTCCCAGGTCGGATACGGTATGGCGGGGTTCAAGGGAATGCCGTACCAAAGGGGGCTGGACTTGGTAGTTTTTTCCGTTCTCTTTTCCGGATGGCTATACCCATTTTTAAATCAGCAGCATCTAGTGTGGGAAAACAAGCTCTATCTACGGGTGCACATATTGCAGCAGATGTGCTCGACGGCCGTAATATTGTTCAATCACTACAGGCTCATGGGAAAGAAGGCGCAGCTAATTTGCTAAACCAAGTTAGTGACAAATTACAACGGCAAACGGGGCGAGGTTTAGGCACCCGACCCAAGCCTATAAAAGAACTTAGTGTTGACGTATTTTCAACTCAAAAACGAAGTAAAAAGAAATAATGTCTTTAATCGATTCATTTTCAGTCGCTAGTACAAAAAGCGAACTTGATTTTTTCACTGTTCCGCCTACCCAGGTAGCCATAAAACGCGGGTTTTGGGATGAGATTAACTTAACAAATCCTGTAACAGACGAGGGTCCTTACGAATTTCACATTCCTCCCGACCCTCATTTTTTGCAACTAAATAAAAATTACATTTACATGCAAATTTCTATATCTAAAGGAACGCCTCAGGCTGATGGCACAGCGCCAGATGTAGGCCCTATCAATCTGATAGCCAAAACTCTATTTCGTCAAGTGAAACTTTTTTAAATAATAAGCTCGTACATGACAGCGGAGATAAATATGCATACCGAGCATTTTTAGAGACTGAACTGAATTATGGGTGGGATGCTAAAAATTCGCACTTGCAATCTGCTTTGTACATTGTAGATAGTCCGGGTTATAATGACACAGAAAACAATTATGGATTGAGAAAACGCATAGAATTTTTTGCGGATAAGACTATAGTTGAATTAAGTGCGCCACTACACATTGATTTATTTTTACAAGACAGGTTTTTACTAAATTATACTGACGTCAGGCTTGAATTAAACAGAAATCCTGACGCGTTTGTTTTGCAAAGTTTTAAGGGTGCTGAAAATGCGCATTTAAGTATTCAACAAATGAAGTTTTGCGTACGAAAGGCAGAAATTTTAGAAAGTACCGGACTAGCTATCGAAAGAGTACTTGCATCAAACACTATCAAATACCCCGTGCGCAGAGTTACGATGATGAATATACATATACCTAGCACTTGTCAATCTACTCCCCTTAACACATTATTTTCAGGGCAGCTTCCTAGACGCATTATTTTTGGATGTGTGGATGCAGATGCGTATAGGGGAAATATAAAAAAATCTCCTTTCAATTTTAAATCATACAGCATAAATGATGCAAAAGTAATTTGTGGGGGCGTTACCTTCCCCTCTCACCCATTCAGGCTAGACTTTAAAAATAACAAGTACCTTAGAGCTTTTGATCAATTATTCGAAACACTTGATATTAGTCGGGACAATAAAGGGAACGGGGTGACAAGAGAAGGGTTCAAAAACGGTCAGTGTCTGTTTGCATTTGATTTGACTCCAGACGAAGATGACGGCGGACATTGGGATTTAATTAGGGAAGGTACAACTAGCATTGAAATATCATTTTCCGAAAAAATTCCCGATACGGGCCTTGAAGTGATTGTTTATGCCGAGTTTGATAATTTAGTAATGTTAGATAAGAACAGAAATGTTATGTATGATTATAATGCTTAAAAATGAATACCTTCCAACTCTCAAATGTTTTAAAAGGCGACCAAGCGGTCGGTCAAAATTTTCTTGGTGTTTACCCGAGCGATAAATTACCACCCATTTTTAGCAAACCTGCTGCATTGGTAATGAATATGGACCCTAGTACCCAACCTGGTTCGCATTGGACTTGCATGTATTTTGACGCGCATGACTCATGCGACTATTTCGACAGCTACGGCTTAGCGCCTGATAACCAAACACAAAATTATATTCTACAGTATGCTACAAAAATTAAGCATAATAAAAAATGCGTGCAGCAGCCACTAACGTCTACGTGCGGCCAAATGTGTGTTTATTTTTTAATTTGGAGGTGCAGAGGGGTGCCCATGAAACTAATTCTAAAAAGTTTAGAAAAAAGTTATGCGGACGAATTTGTAACGGGTTTTGTAAATAGTCTATTTAAGATAAACACCCCAGTCATAGATGAAGATTTTATCATAAACCAAATTTGTCAAAAATGGATCAATTTTACATAACTTTGCCCAGCAACACGATAAGCGATAGGCAGAATACGCCTTCAAAGTTTATTGTACATTTACCGCAAAAATTAAAACTAATCGGTGATTGGGAGTGTGGTCTCTCGGAATTTATTTACCTCCATAATTGGCAAACAATAAGAAAACGCGAAACGGAAATTAAAATTATAAGTGCAGATGGTATTGAATATAAACTTCAAATGCAGGAAGGATGCTACGACTCCATCCAGGAATTTATAGAGGCTATGAAATTTTGTGTAGAAAAAGTAGAAGGAGTAGAATTCAATTATTACACTTCAATAAAACGCGTTTCTGTAATGATGCTCGAATCCTTTGTAAAATCAGTGAAACTGTCCGAAAGAATAGCACATATTTTAGGATTCAAAGAAACAGTACTAAAAGATACAGGATGGTCAGATAGGGAGCCGGGCTTGGTGGGGGTGGTCTTGAAACCATGTACGTCTATGCCAACATTTTAGAACCCCAGATCGTAGGCGATATTTCAGCCCCTCTTTTGCGCATCATAAACGTGGAAGGAAAATACCCCAACATCATTGACAGAATCTATGATTTTCCCCACTACATACCCGTCCTCGTAAAAGATATTTCTAGCATAGAAATAAACATAAAAGACGATTTGGATCTATTTATACCGTTTATTTCCGGAAAAGTGATTGTCAAGTTGCATTTTCGAAAGATTAAACCTTCATATTTTTAGATATAAATAGTCGTGTCTATTAAAATTTCATCATTCTCAATCATGATTACGATTCGAAATGTTGTTTCTACAGCTCGAGTCTCTTCAAAGCTTTTAAATTTGTATAAAATTAAGAGAACTTGTGATGGGTGTGGAATTTGATCATAAAAAGTTCAACGCTGCAGTAATTCGAATAACAGAGCCAAAATGTACAGGCTCTGTTGTTTAGTAGCGGCAAACTTGTTTGCATCGGTGCTAAAGGCGTTGAACAAAACAAAATTGCGAACGAAAAAATTCATGAAATGTTAAAGCAAAGCGGATACGAGCTAAAACTAACTGAACATAAAATTCACAATATAGTCGGATCAGGAAGTTTAGGTTCGATGATTAATTTACGGAATTTAGCTCAAAATTACAAAAAATTTGTTGATTACGAACAAGAATTATTCCCCGGTTTAAAACTACGATTTCCGGATGGCCCGCCATCTGCCCTTATTTTTACGACAGGAAAAATTGTTATAACGGGAGCTAGGAGTGAGGCACAACTGAAACGCTTCGAGAAACGCATAGTGTCTTTGACTGATGCCGTTCAAAATAAAATGATTGCACACATAGGATAAAAGCGGCTAGGCACCCGTGAGCTATAAATGAGATGAGAATGAATAACAAGTTTTGTCTCATAAGCTGTAGAAATAAAATGATTGCACACATAAGTTTTGTCTCATAAGCTGTAGTACCTACATAAATGTACAAGAAATAAAATGATTGAACACATAAGTTTTGTCTCATAAGCTGTAGAACCTACATAGATGTACAAGAAATAAAATGATTGCACACATAGGATAAAACGGCTAAGCACCCATGAGCTATAAATAAGATGAGAATGAATAACAAGTTTTGTCTCATAAGCTATAGAAATAAAATGAATAACAAGTTTTGTCTCATAAGCTGTAGAACCTACATGTCTCGAAGTTTGAAAAACATGCAAAAATAGAACAACGTGCCAATGCTTCAACGTGCAGTTCATGAACTAAAATTAGAGCAGTAGCATGGGGGAGGCTGCTAGCTAGTTATGCAAATTAAAATTAATTGGTTCCGCCCGTCCTGAATAACCGACTGTGAAAAGTTGGGGGCGCTTTCACGCCTGTACTTTCGTGCTTTATTGTGTAGTAGTATGACCCCCATCGTAGACGCTTAGCGCCTCATGGAGTCTCTATGCTTAAGCATGTGCTATGCTTAAGCACGGAGGCGCTGAAGGGGCAGGCTGTACTACTTCCGTTCTTTTATGCGTATAACCTGATGTTTCGTACGAATTCAGATCATATGCTAAAACTTGAAAACCATTCTTTGAAAAATCATCAAAACTGATATCATTATTGGAGTTTGCATACTGCTTGTGGACGATCCTTAGTAAATATAAGTATGCTTCAATAATTGAGGTTTTTGAGGTATGCGGAGGGGGTTCAATTGTCCATTAACTCTGATTTAAGCCAAAAGACATGATATTAGTGAAAAATTGAACGGGTTTCGCGAATATGTACCGGAAAAACTGTTAGAAGTAACTAAGGTAAGAATAATGAGTCGCGGTAATTGCCCATTATGCAGAACTAAGGGCCGTATTCACAAAGGCGAGCTAGCGTTATCCTCGAGCTAGAGGACGAATTTAGCTCGAGCTAAGTTCTTAGCCCGTATTCACAAAGGCGAGCTAGTAATTGGACCATTTAGCTCTAGATTTTAGCCCTGCTCGGAGCAGGACTTTATCTCGAGCTATCCGTTTTTTGTGCAGTCTGTTTCGTTTATTGTGCCTTAACTAATGGACGTGATACAATTCTTGGATGATATTGAAGCGTTAGATGATATTCCGAATGAAGAGAATGTTCAAAGGCCCATCAGGGAACGACTTAATCCATTTCATGCTTTTCGATGTTGAGAAGTTTAAAACACATTATAGATTACGGAGGGTTACGGCTAGCGAACTTATAAATTTGTTGGAGCCACAGCTCAAATCAGCAACTTATCGAAATGATCCACTAACACCCTACTTACAGGTAAAAAATTAATACATTTATTTTACGTCCATTTATCATCATTCATAATATACTTTGAACACACATAAGAAAAACTGCTTCAATTTAATCAGCATTCATTTAAATACGGTGAATGCGTATTATTTTCACATTTAGTGGTAAGAACTATAACTTGGAGCCGATTGATAAAGACAAGCCGTTGAATCATCCATGCGCTGTGACACTGAATTATTCCTATTTAGCTCGGGCTACGTAGCACACTGCTAGCTCGCCTTTGTGAATACGACCTAACGTTAGCTCGAGCTAACTGTCAGCTCGAGCTTAATCTCGAGCTACGTAGCTCGAGCTAAGACCTTTAGCTCGAGCTACACTCAGCTCGCCTTTGTGAATACGGCCCTAAGTTAGAAATGTAAGAAAGTCCTGTCGCAATGTGAGCCGTTCTAATTACTGATTGAGCGGCAGGATATTTCGCCCGTTTTGCATGTAACGCTCTTTCGATTGATAATATAGCTTGACTGCTCAGATTTACACGCCGAATTTTGATGCTAATTTTTGTAAGTTCGTACTTCTCAGCCGCATTTTGTGTACCTGAGAGCAAGAAGAATTTGTCGGAGACGAGGAAAAAGGTCAACGAAAACCGGATGCCAGGTACTATCAATTTATTTTGCATTAGGAAATTCAAATGTAATCTATCTCCCATTACAACTTCCGCACTTTTTGCAAGCTTTTTCACTCTTTTATCGAATGGAATGTTTGAGTTTGCATCGGTCGCGAGTGCATACACTAATTTTTTTTAAATAATTTTGCGAGCTTAAGCATAGGACTTTTGCAGAGTGTGAAAATTTTTTTGTAAAATTTGGGAAATTTTTTGTAAGTTTGGAAAGTTTTTTAGTAAAATTCGGAAAATTTTTCGTGAAGTTTGGAAATTTTTTTGTGAAGTTTAGAAAATTTTTAGTAAAGTCTGGAGTTGTTTTTGCAGAGTTTGGAAATAATTTGGCGCGCTTAAGCATAGGACTTTTGCAGAGTGTGGAAAATTTTTTTGTAAAGTTTAAAAATTTTTTGAAAAAGTTTGGAAATTTTTTCGTAAAGTTTGGAAATTTTTTTGTAAAGTTTGGAACATTTTTTGTAAACTTTAAAAACTTTTTCGTAAAGTTTGGAACATTTTTTGCGGACTTTGGAATAAATTTAGCGTGCTTGAATTTAGGACTTCTGCAGAGTTTGGAATATTTTTTGTAGAGTTTGGACATTTTTTTGTTGAGTTTGGAAAAATTCTTGTTGAGTTTGGAAAATTTTCTTGCAGACTTTGGAAAATGTTTTGTCAAGTTTGGAATTTTTCGAAGAAATTCGGAAAAATCCTGAATATTTCCTTCATTTGTACAGCTTAGAATTGTTGTGAATACTTACCCCACAAGGCTAGTAGTAATCTAGATTTTAGAATTCCATATGAGGCATAGAAACGCACATCTGTCTTTTGAAGATAAATGGCATGAATAATACATCTATATAAAATGTTCTACCCGAAATACTGAATTCCTGCCTTTCCAGTCGCCAATTTTTTCACATTTACACTATAATTACTATATTATGTATCCATAGCTGTATGAATTTAGTACCTGAGTATTTTACACAAATGTTTAAATCACAAATAGACAAAAGGATATTATAAATAATGCATTTAAGCTAGGAAAGATACAGATTTTCTGATAGTTATGCTAATGCAATGGAAGGAATACATTGAATCAGAGATAATTGGCCCAGCAACTTCCCGACTGGAGGTTTGAAGGTATAAATTAATTGAACTACATACACAAAATGCCTCTCTTCAGAATATAAACGGAAAGTTATAGAAATAAATAATGTTTATATGGAACAAAACCAGTATACCTAGAGCACATTATAAATATGTCTGGCACCAACATTTTGGTCGGTCACTTGAATCTATAGAAACGATCCTAGCACTGCCGTATTTCTTTACGACTTGACTCAATTCGAATAAGTTAGGTGACAACTTTCACCAAATACTACTTGCTGTATATAAATGGCTATCTTAATACATTTGTGAATCAGCTGTGCCGGTTTGCCAACTTCGATCAAAGATCTTGAAGGAATATTTTTGCGCCGCTTAGTATAACCCACAAATAGGTGGGGTCACAGCTTTAGATCAAGTGCTTGGGCACCTAATGCTTTAGCGCCTGCTTTCAATGCAATTTCGCCATCTTTTACTGTTTTAGCTCCTACACATACAATCTTGCCCGATCTGAAAATCAGTAAATGTTGCACACACATGTCAAAAGGATTCGCCCAACTGCTAAATTGGAACAAAAACGCAGGTGCTTAACAATATTCATTTACGACGTTTATTGACTTTTTGAGCCGAGAAAGTTAGTTTTTCCGTTTATTTACTTTTTGAACCGACACACTTAGTTTTTCACAGAGATTTTCCTACAAAGAAGTAATTTGCTATGGCCTTTGAAAAAACGAAAACATTTCAATAGGATAAAATTAATTTTTTGTTGAAATATCCGATGTAATAATTTAATCAATACAATTAAGCTGAATTACATTAAAAATAAGCTTACACTACTATTATATCTAGTTTTGGGTTAGCTAATAAGCTAAGATTGGAGTCAACATTGTACCAATCTGTTTCTTAAAATTAAGGTTTATTATTCAAAAATATACACGTTTAACCGAGTATTTTCAGGCATAGTCTCGAGTGTAGACACCACCAGCATTAAATCATCGTTATTGTTTAAGCATTCAAGGGAAAAATATACCTTCAAGATCTTTGATCGAAGTTTGCAAACCGACACCGCTGGTTCTCATATGTATTAAGATAGCCATGCATATACACCAAGTAGTATTTGTGCTAGTATCGTTTCTAAAATTCAAGTGACTGACCAAATTGTTGGTGCCAGACATATTCACAATGTATGCTCTAGGTATACTGTTTTTGTTCCATATAAACATTATTTATCCCTATAATTTTCCGTTTATATTCTAAAGAGAGGCATTTTCAGGGTTGCCAGGTGCAGGAGAATTCTCCTGAATTCAGGAGAATCTAAAATTTTCAGGAGCAGGAGCAGGAGAATGGGCTTTTCAGGAGAAATTTCAGGAGAAGTTGTAAACATGCAGGAGAATGCAGGAGAATTTTAAAATGTCTGGAGAATTCAGGAGAATCCTGAAAATCTAGGAGAATTCAGGAGAATTTTCAGAACTTAAACAGCAAGCTATAATGATTATCATACATTAACCTCCTTACTGTACTTACTGTAGTTAGTTAGTTGTTTCACATTAAGATCTTTTCCATTTCCTTGTTAACTGGTAAACTTCCAAAAATCTGGAAAACAGCTCACGTCATCCCCATTTTCAAAACGGGTGATCCTTCCATAACTTCTAATTATAGGCCTATTTTGTTAACGTGTGTGAGTTGCAGAATTTTAGAGAAAATATTAAAAGATAACATCTTAACATACATTCAAATAAACAAAATTTTTTCATCTATTCAGTTCGGATTTTTGCCTAAAAAATCGTGTGAAGCCCAACTATTAATGTACATAAACGAAATTATATGCCACATCGATTCTAAAAGTCCGGTTGATGCTATATATTAAGACTTCTGCAAAGCTTTTGATTCTGTCTCACATAATAAACTCCTTCACAAACTTTCATTTTACGGACTAAAAGGACGATTATTTTTGTGGATTACAGATTTTTTACATGGTCGAACTCAGCAGGTAAAAATTGGTGATTCTTTTTCTGAGCTCACTGATGTTACTAGCGGAGTTCCACAGGGTAGCGTTCTTGGTCCTCTTTTGTTTCTTTTTTACATAAATGATATCGCTTTTCTGAACAAAAATGAAAAGTTGAAAATGTACCTATTTGCGGATGATGTAAAAATGTTTTCCGTAACAGAACAAGCAGGTTTGTTGAACAATTTGTTACTGAATATCCATAAGTGGTCTGAAAAGTGGCAATTACCTTTATCTTTGGCTAAGTGCTCCGTTTTGCATTTCGGTCATAAAAATCCCAGGCAAAAATATTCGATTGGAATGGAGGATATTTTGGAAAACAACGAAGTAAAAGATTTAGGTATTCTTTTGAACGAATATATGGATTTTTCGCCGCACATTGCACATATAGTTAAAAGTGCATATTTTAGGATGTCATTGATTTTTCGAGCATTTAAGGCTAAAGATGCTGAACTGCTAATTATGGCTTATAAAACGTATATCCGACCTTTACTAGAATATTGCACGGTTATTTGGTCACCACACAAAAAGCAAGACGTGAAAAGTATTGAGAGAGTTCAAAGATACTTTACTAGAAGGGTCTTAAATTTTCCCGACTTGAGCTATAGTGAACGATTAGATTTTCTTAAATTAGACTCACTTCAGTTACGTCGAGTCCGTCATGATCTATCGATGGCCTATAAAATTTACCATGGTCTTATAGACATCGATTTTAACGAGTTGTTTACGGTGTGTAATGGCATCACTCGATCAGTTAACTCGGTAAAGCTAAAAATACCTAAATCTCGCTTAAATTTGAAATTGTATTGTTTTGCAAATAGACTCCCTCCTCTTTGGAATAATTTGCCAGAAGAAGTTGTAAATGCCCCAAACTTTCCCTCCTTCAGCAGTCGTTTAGAGAAAATTAGTTTTACCCTAGACTATAAGTAAGTGCAAACCGCCTTTATAGTCCTTGCGCAGGTTTTTGATTATATATTTCATTGCATTGACGACATTTCAGTGTATGATTCTTTCTTTTTTTAATTTGACCGAATTTGTATTGTTTTAATTCCGTCTCTGTCGCAATAAACTATTTCTTTCTTTCTTTCTTTCTTTATAACTATATCCAAATAAGTTTCGTGCTTCCGTAGTAAATCATTCATTCATTCATTTATTTATTCACTTAATATCACGAAGTGCAGAAATACATAGCTTTACACACCATCTAATTGTTTTTATCAGTTTCATAGACGTTTGCAAACACCGTTTTTTTCCACTTTTTGGTCTATTTGTCAACCAAAATTTTGGCAAATGGAAAAAATTTTTGGGCTTGGTTGGCATTTGTGGAAACTTTTTGTAATGTTAAAAATGCGTTTTATAGAGTTAAAACTTCAAAAATTTTTCAGCGCTTCGCGCCAAATTGATTAAATTCTTACTTATTAGTAATCCTTAAGCTGCGCCGCGCCAATTGCAGCATTTTTATCGACAATCTGGTCTAGAACTTCACTACGATTGAAAATCCTTATCTTCTGCACAGATTCGGTTAGTTTTTGTAATGCAAAAATGCGTTTTAGAGAAGTAAAACTACAAAAATTTTTCGACGCTTCGCGCCGAATTGATTTAATTCTTTTTTGTTTCTAATATTTGAGCCGCGCCGCATCAACTGCAGCATTTTTAGTCGACAATTTGATCTAGAACTTTACTACGATTGAAAATCCTTATCTTCTGCACGGATTCGGTTAGTTTTTGTAATGCAAAAATGCGTTTCAGAGAGGTGAAACTACAAAAAATTTCTCTTACTTGTTATTTATGTTTGAGCCGCGCTGGCGCCAATTGCAGCATTTTTATCGATAATCTGGTCCTAGAACTCCACTACAATTGAAAATCCTTACCTTCTGCACAGTTTTTGAGCTAAAATTTCAAAATTTTCTAGCGCTTCGCGCCATTTGATAAATTATAATTTTAATTGTCAAAAACGACTTCAGAATTGGCTAAAATGCTTTACTGAAGGAAGGAAATTAAGTTTCAACATAAATAACGTTACTGATCGTGATATTCTTGTAGAGCGCAAAATTTTTATACAAAAAGTGCATCAAACACCGCTATTGCATGTGTACATAAAATTTTCCACTTAAAAACACTGATTTTTCAACACAGGCGCTCTATTTTGAACGTTTTTAGACCTCCCAAAAAATGTGGAAAAAAGTCGGAAAAAGTGGAAAAAATTTTGGGTTCGGTCTATAATGTCAACCAAATCGCTGGGAAAAAAACGGTGTTTGCAAAGCGCCTATAAATATTTTTTTGATATATTTCAAAACGTAAGGATTTGCTTGCTACTGAAGTACATACAATTAGTAATAAAGTATTATTTATTTTTTTCAAAAGACATTGCAAACAGGGCTCTTTCCAGAAATTTTTGATGATGTAAGTGCAACTGAAAATTGGCGGTCACTGTTTTAAGCACAGAAACTGTTTTTTCGAATAATGTGTATTGTAAACAATGCGACCTCTTTAGCTTAGGCCCTTGAGCAGTATATCCTGATGAAGATCAGGAATCTGTTATTGAATGTTTGTCAGCTGTTGATGTTGAATAAAATGTTATACTTTGTGGTGCAGCATTAGTCTTCCATTATTTTTGCATCTGCCTGTATAATGCAGATATGCATATGCTCCATGAGCTTTTTGTGAGAGAATTAATGTTCATTATTTAGCCTTGAGTGTCCTTAGGATTAACAGGCAAGAGATCAGAATAAAATAGTTGGGTGAACCAAGGTAAATTGGCCTGAGCATGCTTGATATGCATGTGTACATACAATTGTAGATCTGCTGTACAACCTTTCCTGCAAAATATGAGCCAGGAGAATTTTCAGGAGAATCAAAATATTTTCAGGAGAATTGCAGGAGAATTTTTCCCCAATTTTACCTCTGTGCAGGAGAATCTGAATTTTGGGACCTGGCAACACTGGGCATTTTGTGTATGTAGTTCAATTAATTTATGCCTTCAAACCTCCAGTCAGGTAGTTGCTGGGTCAATTATCTCTGATTCAATGTATTTCTTCCATTGCATTAGCATAACTATCAGACAATCTGTATCTTTCCTAGGTTAAACTTATTATTTATAATATTCTTTTGTCTATTTGTGATTTGAACATTTGTGTGAAATACATAGGTACTAAATTCATACAGCTATGGATACATAATGTAGTAGTTATAGTGTAAATGTGAAAAAATTGGTGACTGGAAAAGCAGGAATTCAGTATTTTGGGAAGAACATTTTACATAAATGTATTATTCATGTCATTTATCTACAAAAGACAGATGTGCGTTTCTATGCCTCATTATGGAATTCTAAAATCTAGATTACTACTAGCCTTGTGGGGTAAGTATTCACAACAATTCTAAGTTGTACAAATAAAGAAAATATTCAGGATTTTTCCGAATTTCTTCGAAAAATTCCAAACTTAAAACATTTTCCAAAGTCTGCAAGAAATTCTCCAAACTCAACAAGAATTTTTCCAAGCTCGACAAAAAATGTCCAAATTCAACAAAAAATATTCCAAACTCTGCAAAGTCCTTTGCTTAAGCACGCAAAATTTATTCCAAACTCCGCAAAAAATTTTCCGAACTTTACAAAAAATTTTCCAAACTTCACATAAAATGTTCCAAACTTTACAAAAAAATTTCTAAACTTTACAAAAAAAAATTTCCCACACTCTGCAAAAAGTCCTATGCTTAAGCCCGCCAAATTATTTCAAAACTCTGCAAAAACAATTCTAAACTTTACTAAAAATTTTCCAATCTTCACAAAAAAATTTCGGACTTTACAAAAAAATTTCCGAATTTTACAAAAAAAATTTTCAAACTCTTCAAAAAATTTTCCAAAGTTTACAAAAAATTTCACATTCTGCAAGAGTCCTATGCTTAAGCATGCAAAATTAATTTAATCAGTGTATGCACTTATTCTTCTATTGCATATGACTCATTCAGAGTACTGTGACGTAGTTTAAGGCTAAAACACAATAAGTTTTTACCTATTTTAAAAGCAATGTCCAATTATACCTGTGGTTAGACAAAAATCTCGAGCGCTTGATTTTCTTCCATTTTAATTAATTACATAAGAATATGTAAAGAATCTCATAATTTCTAAGGCCTACCTAGAGTTTAATCATCCAGTCAGATGATTTCTAAACTTGACATGAAATTTCTTTAATTTTAGAAGGAAATAAGTACGAAATTCAGTACTTTTAGGTTATGTTAGCTCTTTCATGCTTATTCTTGCAGATATACATAAATCTAAACTGTTCCTAGGTATGTATGTTTATTCAGCTTTATTTTCAAGGTATACTTTAGCCTGCTGCCTTTAGATGCAATAACTTCACCTCCATAAGTGACTTGAACAGCCTTAGTGGTTCTTAATCGTATGCTCAAAGAGGCTCACTGCTCTCAGAATCTGTAAAATACGCTGTTTACTTAATTCATAAGACATGTATCATATTTGCTGAAATGAGTCTTAAGTTTTATCCCAACTTTGTGCTTATTATACTGTATTTTCTTAATTCAAATTTCTTAGCGATCATATTATACAGGCAAGAGACCCATGTTCTCTTTTTTAAGATTAGATTTGCACTGGAAAACTGTCCCAACTCACGGTTCTTGTTCAATGTGCACGTCTGTTTTCTTTTTACTTAATTTACATTATTTTGCATTAAATTGGTTCTTTGCATTTGCACTTATAAAAACCTATAAATAAAGACTGTTGACTACGTTAATTCATCTTGATAGACTTTTCAAGCCATCAAAAGCCTTGGCAAACAAAGCAGATATGTCAAACACTTCTATGAAATTTGTTTTTAGGCTGCTATTTAGACTATATAATATGATGCATGTGTACTTCTATGATGAGCACTTAAATCAGGCTAGATATGGGCCTTGGGTTGTAAATATACATAGCAAAACAATTAATAGTAATTCTGATTGATTCATGCACCATAGTGCACTTCCATGATTGTGCGTATGTGCCATTTTTATGATTCGAGACTGCAAATCTTATCAATTTAATTGTTAATTAGTAAAACGATAGGTGTACACGATATTACGCAATTTTAAGATTATTCCTACTATATGAGCCATTAAGTAACTGGTACAATTCCATAATTTCACCCTGTGTAAAGAAGCCATTATTAATTAATACTTCTTTTAATTAATTAATAACTATAACAGATTTGATATTTTATGTCAACAGGTAATAATTTTTCATGGGGAATTTCCCAGAGAGAAATTTTTAAAGTCTCTAAGCCGACCAACCTTGGTGTAAAATACCTAAATTTACATAAATGGCGATGTCTTTACAAGAAATTTACGATTTTTTTACGAAAAATAGCGATTTAAAAGAATATACAGACACGTGATGCCTTTCATAGAAATGACGATTATATACAAAAATATACAGATAAATGAAGATGTCTGTATAAGCGTGTGAAACATTGGGTACAAAGCACGTTTGTCATAGACTACACGGAAGTCTTTTTTGCACAGAAGTAAAAACATTTCACTCGTGATCGCATCAGGTTCGCTTATCCAGAACCGTTTTAACCATTACATTGTCCGATAATGCGAGTTCAAAAAACATAGAACGAAGCGATTCAAATTTTACAGTCTTTAAGTTGAGTGGGTCATTCGAATTGCTCTCAACTTTGACGGTTTGCCCTTCCATCTCCTCATTCTCGTTTGAAACTCTGTACCCATAATTTTTAGGTTCTCCGGCTACGAATTCCGAGATGTACGCATTTTCTCCGAAACCCTTCAGCTCGTTGGTCGTTTCTTCAAGATAGCAGCCAGTGGAAATGAAAAACGAGTCACTCGATTTGGTCAGGTAAATGATCGAGTCTAAAAATAATAAGAGAGAGCCATTAATTTCGTGCGTAAATATAATAGTGGTTTGCTTGGGCTGTCTTCCACCCCTGACGGTTACCCTCTCTGTTTTTTACATACAAATGTAAAATATACTAATTTTACAAAATACTCTTTTTAATATATAAAAATATATCTCACCCGTATCGAGATAGAGGACCCTTTCTTCGAGTTTTTCCAGGTATGAATCAAGTTTGAGCCTGGCTTGGGCGGTTACAAACGAGGCGATCACAGGGTTCGTATTTTGCAAAGCCTCCAAAAACTGGTCTTCGTTCGCATAGGTGATGCAAGCCAGTGAATCTAAAAAAACCTGATACTTAGGGTATTGACTTTGTCGCTGCAGGCACGTAGCTGGCCTTTCTATTTTGGGGGGACCAACACCAGTTTTGGGGGGGTCTGAGCCAAAAATAGCACAAAATAACGTGTAAAAGTCTTATTTTTCCGGTTTTTACTGAATTTGGGGGTCCGCACCCCCCCAGTCCTCCCCACAGCTACGTGCCTGTGTCGCTGAACACCAGGTCAAACAATGGCTGAAGATCCGTGAAGTACTCCATGTGGGAAAAGCTGTTTCGCTGCCCGAAGTGAAAGTAAAAAGGAAAAATATTAATTCCGTGATAATGTCAGACTCCGTCAATCTCGATTATCTGAAAAACAATGAAAAACGATTAATTACGTAAAATAAACGATTTTTTGGTGAGAAGAATTTTATGAATAAATAGAATTTTTTGAAAAAATTCTAGCAAGAAAATTGTGTTTTTGACGTATATTTACCGTTTTTAGCCCCAAAATCATGTTTGTAAGTTTTACCCCCTAAATCATCGCGCAACATAGAAGAATCATATCATAAATAAATTATCTGTGCTTATTTATACAATTTTTCTTGAGAAACTTTTAGAAGGAAATGGTGTTTAAACCAAAACAAGCATTTGAAGAAACTTTTAATCAAACCAATAATTTTGCCTATTTTTAATTTCTGGATTCTTTCACCCCCTCCGTGTATAAAATTTGTATTTTTATATAATTTTTCTCACTGTATATCTTTTTCCAGGGCCTTGTACAGCTCAAAAGAGACCCAGGCTCCGCTCAAGGCCCGCTCAGCATCTGAATGGTAGCAGTAATCGATTTGCTCGGTGGCGTAAGTATAACACAGCTGGAAGAGCAGTTTTCCATTCATTCATTCATTCGGTAAGGCAGGATCGGGTGATATTATACTTGCTGGGGCGGTAGCCCGGTGCATTTTGTTATTCCGGTATAGGGTTTGTTTACAAATTCCGCGAAATTTTTGGTGATAATTTTGGGATGCCTGAAAAAATAGGAAAAAAACATTAGTTTTCGCATTTAAAAATTAAACTTGAAAACGCTTAAGGTTTTTTAGAACGCACACGAGCACAATAAAGTGCAATCAGAAAAAAATTTGAAAAACATCTCACTTCGTCGGGAATTGACCATTCTTGTGTAATAGAAATTTATATAATACATATAATTGAATAAAAAACTAAATAATATCATAACACATATCTCGAATGATAGCTTAAGACATAGTTATTATTCAAAGCGTAGATCAGATATCTCAAAATAAGTGACACTCTAGTACGCCTATCAGTAAGCTGTGCAAACGTAATAGGACGCTAGCTTTATTTCTTAGTTAAACAAAAACATTGCAGCTCTCTTAGTTTTTGCGCCTGTCAAGCGATCTAGCTTACAGAAAAACGGTACTAATGCATGCATACAACGCAAAGTCAATCTCAATGTCGCTTAAGCTACGGGTTTAATGCTAAAGGAATGCATCACATTTGCACGTGGACCTAAGGCCCTTTTACACTAGACTGCAACCAATCCCATTGTCTAATCCTATCGCCCCGTCCAACTCGTTATTTGTTTTGTCCATTTCGTTTTGTGCTTGATGACATGTCAACTTTTTATTGTATTTAAGTTTGTGTTTTCACAATAAAACGGCATAGCGTCTCACTTTCGCTCGACTTACTAAATTTTAACTCAGTTTTAACATTTGTCTAAGCACCCAGCCGATCGTCCCACATTTTGTAGGTTCAACCGAGATCCCATTGGAGTCGGTGAGTATATGCTTGTGTGTCTAATGTCAAGAATATGAGTATAGACATTCATGATATTTAAGAATTATTCGAGGCTAGCACCGAAATTCTTGCTAATCGAACACTAGACACGGTCAAAAAAATGCAAAATAATAGTCCTGTATTTCTGAATCAAACTCAAGCTCGATTTTTAGTGGTAATTCGTATGAAAATGTCGTAGACTGATTTCTGCTCTTTAATCGAACGCTCATAGTCTTTGAGAAGATCAAAACATTTCTTTACTGCCTACTTTTTTACGTGGCTTAGCTCTTGGCTTTTTCAATCAGACGGAACAAGATACTCTAGCAAGCCCTCTAACTTTTGCACAATGGTAGATGCATTTAAAAATCAATTTCCGATAGGTAGGGGCAGTGCAATTAAGGAGTTACAGCTTGTACGTTGCATCCGAAGACCTAACGAATCAGTTTCAGACTTTGCAGTAGACACTAGAAGCTTAGTTCAGTGTATCCTACATTAAGCACAGATCAACGTGAAACAGTCGCAAAAGGGAGCTTTGAGGGGCCTACAGCCTGAGATTAAGAGATATACAATGATAGGTATAGAACCACAAAATTTAGATGAGGCTATTAGACGAGCAGTACAACAAGAAATTCAGGAGCACGTCTACAACTCAACTTCAATCTCAAATTCACAATCTAGTATGCCCGAGGCCTCAACTAAGTCTATGAATGCACTCTCACGTCAGATGGCGAATTTAAGCGTACATAATAAGATAGAGCAAACGTCACAGCAGTTTTTGAATCCAGAGCCAAGGGCCCTGGAAAGGGCAAGGAAAACCTGCTTGGACCGCTCAAGGTAAAGTTAAGTGCTGGAAATGCGGACGTTTAGGACATCATTCTATAAAATGCCGATCTTCAACATTACCGTGTGCGGAAAATTGCTCGCCAACAATTGCTCGAGAACAATTGCTCGCCAACAATTGCTCGCCCAGCAATTGCTCGTCTAACGCAATTGCTCGCCCAGCAATTGCTCGCCCAGCAATTGCTCGCCCAGCAATTGCTCGCCCAGCGATTGCTCGCCCACCAATTGCTCGCCCAGCAATTGCTCGCCCAGCAATTGCTCGCCCAACAATTGCTCGCTCAGCTATTGCTCGCTCAGCAATTGCTCGCCAACTATTGTTCGTCAACAATTGCTCGCCTAGCAATTGCTCGCTAAATGATTGCTCGACGAACAATTGCTCGCCTAACGATTGCTCGCCAATCACCAACAATTTCTTTGCTAGCCGAACGATTACTTGCTGAGCGATTGCTCGCCAGTGAATTGATCACATGGGAATCGCTCCCTAAGAATTGTAGCTTCTCATTTCTTCGAATCAGCAATTGTCATTCTGTATTGGAATCATATTCGCTATAAAGATGGAACTGCGTTCCTTCCAAAAATCGACCGTTCCCGGATCTTGTAATGATCCGGTCTGAACAAAATTGTGTAATTAAGTACAATTTAGTTTTGATGTGATCGGGAAAGTTTCCGACTTGAATTACTTTGCTTCAATGATCAGCTTGTAACTGATCGAACGAATTAAAAAAACTTAAAAATGCATTTCTCGACTAATCACAGGTGATTGGCGAGTCAATCGCCTGGCGGTGGCGAGCACCTGTCGACTTTATTGAGTGCATTAAAACTGAAAATTAAGATTTAAAGAATTAAAAATCATTTTAGTACACTAAAAATGAATACTTTCAAACTGAAACTACTGCTTCTTCTCTCTTTCCTATCAAAAACGAAACAATCTGTACATGAGATAAATGTATGAGCGCAAATGTATGCAACATCACAGCAGAACTTATTTGTATTTAATTATACCATTTTGTTCAGACCAGATGATTACAAGATCCGGGGCGGTCGATTTTTGGATTTAACACACCTTCCATTTTAATAGCGTGATTTCAATATAGAATGACAATTGCTGATTCAAATAAATGAGAAGCAACAATGCCCAGGAGCGGTCCCCATGTGATCAATTCACTGGCGAGTAATCGCTCAGCACAAGTAATCGTATGGCTACAATTGTTGGTGATTGGCGAGCAAGTTCTGGGCGAGCAATAGCTGAGCGAGCAATAGCTGAGCGAGCAATTGCTGGGCGAGCAATTGCTGGGCGAGCAATTGCTGGGCGAGCAATTGCTGGGCGAGCAATTGCTGGGCGAGCAATCGCTGGGCGAGCAATAGCTAGGCGAGCAATTGTTGGCGAGCAAATGTTCTCGAGCAATTGTTGGCGAGCAATTTTCCGGTAATCCAACATTACATCACATTCAGGCAGTAGGACATAAGGCTAGGAACAGCAGTCAGTCAGCGTTTAGGAGACCTATGCCTTCAAACAATCGAAATAACATGACAGTTTCGAGGCAGCCTTTTAATGATACGAAAAATGAATGTGATCACAATGAGGAGAATCAAGTTGATTTCCGAGAACATGATACTTTTATAGGCTCTTGTTGTTTTATAGTACAGTAG